>CM070592.1:34933229-35397092 GCA_036346355.1 Rhipidocladum racemiflorum | reverse complement strand
TTAACTGTTTTTTAGGCCAAATCGTCTCCTTACGTGACTTTGGAGTTCCATAACAGGGGTTGATTGTTCTGTTCAAATTGCTGCAGCTCTATATTTCCTAAGTGGAAAATCCATTTCAGCTCTTCTCTGTGTGGTGGCCGGATGCAAAAAGGTGTGTCTTTCATGTTTTAGGCCGTAAGGTTATTGGACGATGTCCTTTTATTACTGTTAACGGTGACTCGCCATCTATGCGATTCCATAGAGGCATATTCTTCAAATCCATATTCACAACATAATGCACACAATATTTCCTGCCCTTTCAGTTCACCTCTTTTCTGCTGTGTAATCTTAATTTGCAATTCCTTCTAGTTACGTGTGTTGGTTGTGCATTTTAGCAGCAACATGGGATGATAAAGGAATAGCTTCTTTTTTTAAGTTTTACCACTACTACAAATTCGAGTTCTATTTTCTGATTGCTACCGCTTCTTTTCAACTTTAATTTAACTATATTTTCTCATTATAAAGGATTCTCTTATCCTTGTAGCTATTTTGAAATATAGATTATGCAGTAGAACCAGAAATGTTGTTCCTAGAGGAACCTAAATTGTTTATTTCTCTAGAAAATTTCATGCAATGTTGTAGCCTCCTTCCGCATCCCCATTTTTTTGTACCCAATGCCTGTGTATGGGGAGGCCTCAACCATAGAGTAAAATCCTTTTCCACGCAGGAGCTATTTTCATTTATTCAGTTGACTAAGAGTAATTGAAGTTAACAGTTCAGCAGTTCTGAAATGCTTTCCTCGGATCTCTCCCTATCTTTTTGGGCAGTTCTGTTAGCATTGAGGCACCAGACTATTCAAGCTACACAAGAGCAAAGATACATGAAGGAGATATTTACTGAAAGAATCGTCCTAAATTGTGGCGATGTCTTTTCATACCAAGAAGGATGGTGTTTTCTGAGGGAACTCAATTTTGTTGTTGAACCTTTTTCTTTTCGATTATCAAAGGCTAATACTTCTTCTGAGTTTTTAGCATCTCACTTTAGGGGCTACACAGATTGGTGCTACAAAAAGATAGCAAGCCATCTCCAATTTGGGTCTCCTAAGCTGAAATGTGTTAATTTTCATAATACCAATCTGAACTCCTTGTCTCTATTAAATGTAGAAAGTGATGATTCGGTTTAATACACCTAAACCTAATATATACAGATAGTTCATATATTGGTAGCATAGCAAAGCTTTGTTTCTTAATTTTTTTTCTTTTAATTGTTCTCCAACAAAACCAATAGTAGTGGACAAATTAACACAGCTAACACTTTGAGAGTTCATTTAACAGGTAAATCACCAAGTTGACAGTGATGATTTGACCATAGCAGTAAACTTTTGGTGGAAGTCAAGAATAATGACTAAAATCTTAGAACATATGGATGCCTACTATCTACGCCGAATCCTGAGCAGGTATTTTATTATACTCAACTATCTAGATTTCCTTCAATATGTGTATTGCACACATTTGCACTCCCCAGATTAATCGTCTATTTGTCTGTAGTGTAATTAAGTGGGGCTGTTACAGTGTGTGATTTGCATGTAATATTGCTTTCTTAATTATGTGCCATTATATGAAAACGCTTAACGCTGCCAAGTGATCTTAATCTTGGTTGCTTTATCTGATACTGTGCACCTCCAAGGTGATTTGTGTGCTTGCGAGGTGAAATTGATAGAATGTTGTGTGGTAATGCATTTGGGTTGATTTGGTTTTTGTGAGGCATTTTCAGCTTCTTGTGGATAACGACCCTGGTTTGGTTGGCAATCTCCTTGTCGAGAGACTGGTGGGATCACACATCGATCTTATGTCGAAAGAAGAGTATGGAAAAATTGGCAGTGTGGTATGCTCTTCTCCATGTTTTATTCTGTTATTGTCTGAATTTTTTCATTGTTTGTTTAGGCCATGTGTAACCAAAGCTTTGTTCCACATTAATGTTACTTTTTTCCCATGCTTAATTAGCCATTTTTTTTGTTAAACTTAAAACATCCAAACAAGTAGCTTGTTCTTCAGTAAAGTTTCAGATTATGCCCCAATTTAGCAGGCTCAGTTTTTTTATAGACTTCAGTTTCATTGTTGCTTAAGAAATTCCTAAACAAAGCATGGATTTTATTTGGAACAGACTTTAGCTGATTTGCTGAAGAAGAGGCTTTCGGAAGAAGGGTGCGAAGCCACATGTGATTCCTGTTGGTGGATCAAACTCATTGGGAACTTGGTATTATCCTATATTCAATGCTAACTCAGAAACCACAATTGCTTCTTATTTTGGTGTTTATAGCATACTTTGAAGTTTCCTCTGGGAATAGTATTCATGGATCGGCAGCTGTTATCACTTCATCAGAAAAGTAGTGTTTGTTTCTATGTTTGAAATCAACACTATTTGGGCCTCATTTTGTTAGAAAGATCTGTTGACCTTTATGCTATGGAACTTTGGGAATTATCTAGGCACTGAACTTAGTGGGTCTCATGCAAGGGAAGCAATAAGGTCTTTGTAATATGTCATGTGGGGCTAACCAGTGGAGCGTAGAATAGTGACTTATGTTGATCAACATGCAAACAGAGGCTGAAGGAAAAATTGCAGCATACTTTATCCTCATCGTGTCAAGTGAGAGAGTGTGTAATGCATATCTAAGAAATATATTCAAATGACATTCGATTTAAAAAGTTCAACCTGATCTTTATAACATATATTATGTTTTGCTGCCATAGGGGTATATTGAAGCAATAAGGGAGATTGAAGCAAAGTCAGCTATGTGGTGATGTCGGTTTGATGATATTGTCGTTGCATGCGCGAGTATTTCATCAAAACCCACCAATCCTTACTTTTATGAGTAATTATGTGTATGCACTTGCTATTATTGTCATGCTTAGATCACGAAAGTTGCAACATTGTCACCTTATGGCTTGGTGACTTTTAACTTTATGCAGTGGTGGAACCATCGCCGGTCTTGCTTTAGGATCAAGATTGAGTAGCTTAAAGGCAAAAGTATGAACTTTCTTTGGCAGTTTTCTTATCCTAATGAACTTTCAAGACTAATCATCCATTTGTAAGATAGGTCCATGCATTCTCTATTTGTGATGACCCTGGATACTTCTATGACTATGTTCAAGGCCTGATTGATGGACTTCAATCTGGTTTGGATTCACATGATATAGTCAGCATTGAAAATGTGAGTATAGTAGGGGGATGGCTAGCGCAACCTCTCCCTCTCCGCCGAAGTCGGCTCCCGGCGATCCCACCACCCCAACCCACCTCCCCAGCAGTTCTTCCCAGGAACCCCAATCCCCCTCACCACCCAACCTCTCCGCCGGCCTCTCCTGCGCAGGTGAGCGCCTCTCGTGGTCCTCGGAAGATGAGTTCGAGTGTTCGACGCTGACAGCCCCCTTTCCCCACTCGTCTCGGGGCCAGCAGAGCCCTCAGCTGCCGTTGCTCAGGTTTGTCTGCTTGCTGCGGATTCTCAAATCCCCGAAGTCCCCGCCCTTCCTGCGACAAGAAGGGATGTAGATGCTGGTGTTGGCAACTTTGATCTCCCTTGCGGTAGGTCGGTAGCAGTAATGGCGAGGCCACCTGCAGAGATCCAGCATTTAGATCCCCTACCAGACGGAATCTCAGATCCCCGTTCAGATCTGAATGCCTTCAAGTCCGATTGGACGCAGGTTAGAAGCAAATCCTTCTGGAGGAAGCAAAATGCGTTAACTCGCATTAAGTCCCCACCGGTCGAGTTAGGCAAGGAACCATTTGCAGCCTTCTTCAAAGCCACGACTAGAGGGAAATGTTTCCGGTGCCTGGCCGCAGACCACTTTGTCTCAAGCTGTAGAGAACCTGCTCGTTGTCTGCTCTGTAGGGCCTCGGGGCACAAAGCCTGGCTAGTGTCCTCTGCGTCGCAGTGATGCTTCCCTTGCCGGTTCGCCTACAGCTTCCAAGCTCCCCGCCCCAAAGATGGCGCAAGAGACTTTGGGGGACCCCGCCTCCAGGCCGGGCTTGGTTCGGAGGTTTGCAGTGAGGGCGGCAGAGCTGATCTCCACGGAGAGAGATTTTGATAGGCGTGCAGTCCAGGTGCTCATTCTTGGAGATCTGGAGACAAACGTCAAACAGTCAGTGATTTTACGGACCATTACTTCTTGAACACAGCCGGATTTCAATGTCTACTGTGCTCTCAAGCGACAGGTCCTATTTTGTCTTGTTATGTAGCACGGCAACCCTCAAGTCGACCATGCTAGCTGATTCCAGGTTTAAACAGGAGAATGTGGACTTCAAGGTGATCATTGGGCCGAGGAGGTTACGTTCGGAAGCTCATGTGCCGGAGGTTTAAAGTCAAGCTCTGCTTGAGAGGCCTTCCAGGCCTCGACACGCGCTGGACCTACTTAATCGGCCTCCTCGATTCTTAAGCGATGTTGGCGTTATGTCGTTCCCTTCCCTGACGAGCCTGCCAATGAGTACGAGACAGCTTGTCTGTGTGTTTGGGTGTGGGTAGAAGATATCAAGCTCATCCCAAAGGAAGCTCGCTTCTGTGTGCAAGAGCTCTACTCCTCAGACTCCCCGCCCTCGAGACTTCCGACACTGGGCATTTTCAGACAGGCGCACCAGGTGACCGAACCTCCTACCTTCCTAACCTATAGGGTTATTGTTCATCTGGCACAGGTCCTGGACTTCGAACCCCCAACGAGACAAGATCTCCGGTGTGGAGGAGACTCAGCCCAGGTCACAGTGATATCAGTGGGGAGCCCTCGGAGACTTCCTCCACTGAAGAGCTCCCTAGGAGGCACATTTTCCCCTGGCGTCTGGGGGTGGTGGACGGAACCAGACAGAGAAGAGTCTCAGTGCACGATCGGCTGGTTCTCTGTGAGAGGGACAGATCACCTCCGGAGGGACCTGAACGCAGGAGGAACTCGGGTTGGGATGTTCCCCCTCGAGGAAGTCGGCTTGAAGGTCGTCCGAGAGCTTCGTCAAGCAGACCCAATAGGCAAGAAACAAGAGGACATTGCACTGGTGACAGGCAAAGGTCAGGCGCCTATGGTGAAGGGCACCTAAGCGTACCGCTTTGCTTTGCCTTGTCTCCAAAGAGCCCTTCCTGTTCAAGAGAGGGCGTGCCCGTTCAAGGCGCTCAAGTCCGCCAGAGGACGAACGAGATCCCTAAGCTCCGAGTTTTTCGCGGTGGAGTCTTCAATAGCTAGGTTGTGCATCGATGATAATATTCTTGTTGCTCCAGTTAGGTCGAACTCCTCTCGACGCCATGAGACCTATTCTAGAGCTTTTGTGTTTCTGCATTGCCGTGATGCTTCCTTGGAGAGGATATCGACTTACCCACGATAATCAGGGACTCTCCCTCGTTGTTTCTTAGCCAGGACCCCATGTTTGTGAAGTTAGGCGTGATGAGCTTCAAGGCTCGCAACCTCGATCCTCATTGCGATGCAGGTCACAACGAGAGGAAGACTTCCTCGGATCGCGGTAGTGGCATTGCATGACCACTAATCTCAAAGGAACCAGTTGCTATCCAGAAGGAGCGCCCAACAAGGGTAACTTACCAACGCAGAAGCAACCGTCTGGCCAACAAGGTAATCCCCAAGCTGACGGCGACAGAGAAAGCTCAGCTCCACCTCATGAAGAAGCTTGAAATCACTTCGCGCGGACCTTCCCCGGACGAAGCGGCGCTCCAAAAGCTTGTTAACCTCTTCGGTAAGCCCCTCTCTTCGGAAGTGATTGCGGCGCTCGCGCAGCTGGCAGGCCTCAATACCACCACAGACCTAGCGGCAGCCTCTGGCGTTGCCACTTGGGAGTCGGTGCCGGCTGAATGAAGTTCCCGGAAAGACGTACCGGTTGGGGGCCGCTTTTGCAACCTTTGGTCATATCCAAGTGCGGCTCTCGCCCTGACCAAGGTCCCCAAGAAACACTGTCTATATTCCCTACTGTCTTTTGGTCCGGCCAAGTGGGGCGTCTGTGCTTCAAGGACCCCTCTTGGCCTTTTAGGTGCTTGCTAGCGGTTGTCGGTATTCTACCCGTTGTTGTCGGTATTTTACCTGGGGAAAGTGTCGCCTGTTAGCCAGTATTCAACACCCTCTGTTAATTTTATCGAGACCTCCTTCCCACTTTGGTTGCTTCCTGGTGCCTCTTGTTTTTAGTATGGCTACAAGCTGGCAAAATTACGAGTTGGAATGTTAGGGGTCTAAACATGACAACAAAGAGAGCGATAGTGAGACAGATGGTGCAAGATACCGGGGCTAACATAGTATGCCTACGAGGAAACCAAACACCCAGCAGTCCGCCGGGGCGATGGTCGTGAGATCTGAGGAACAGCTTCCGAGAGACAATTTTACGTTTCTCCCAGCGTCAGGTTCTAGAGGTGGGATTCTAGCGGCAAATGAACAGGAATTTTTTCTCTCGCTGGCCAGGTGCACGACCAATACAGTTTCCGCCAAACTCACCTCTACGGGTGGGGAACATCTTTCCTAGTCCTGCACAGGCGTTTACGGACCACAGCTCGACTACGAAAAGCTGTTGTTTCTGCAGGAGCTTCTGCAGATACAGGGAGAGGTTCATTCCAGATGGCTTTGCCTGGGAGATTTCAATATGATTTACCAGGCAGCTGACAAAAATAGAGGAGGCCTAAATAGACGGATAATGCAATGTTTTAGAAACACAATTAATGCGGCCAACTTAAAAGAGCTGCGGCTGCTTGGGAGAAAATTCACCTGGTCCTCCGGAACAACCAACCCGACCCTAACAAGAATAGACAGGTTCTTTGCTTCTGAAGACTAGGATTGTTCTTTCCCGGATGCCTCCCTACATGCCCTCTCTTCATCGATGTCGGATCACTGCCCCTTGCTCCTTCTTAACATGGTCAACCGCCGGTCTGCCAATTTCCGGTTCGAGACTTTCTGGCTCAGAATGCCAGGTTTCACTTAAGTGGTGCAACAAGCGTGGGACCCCTCAGTGTTCTCAGCGGATCCTTACAAGAGATTTTTCATAAAACTCGCTAGAACAGCTAAAGCGCTGAGGAAGTGGAGCAGAAGTCTGGTTGGGGACTTGAAAATGCAACTAGGGGTAGCACAAGAAATCATTCGCCAGCTGGACAAGGCGTAAGAAGACAGGGTTCTCTGCCCGAATGAACTGAAGTTGCTAAAAGACCTTAAACACAGAGTCTTGGGGTTGGCAGCTATAAATAACTTTCGTCTAAAGCAAAGAGCGCGTTTGGCCAACATCAAAGAGGGTGATGCAAACACGAAGTTCTTCCACTTAAGAATAAATGGCTGTAAGCGCAAACGGATAATTCGCTCCCTCATCACGAGCCAAGGAGTGGCCATAGAGGAAAAGCGCACAAGCAGGAAGTGGTTCATCAATCCTTGGTGGGCTCTGGGCGTTAGGTTCAGAGGTGCACTCGTTAAATTGGTCGCTGCTCCAAACACCTCAGGTGGACTGACCAGCCTCGACCTCCCCTTGCTTGCAAGCCCGAAATCAAGCGGGCCATCTTTGACTTGCCGCCCGAGACAAGCGTCGGGCAGGGCGGTTTTCATTGCTTCATTCTTCAAAGTATGTTGGAACCTTTGTCAAGGAGGACCTCATAGCGGCCATCTCGGCTTTGCGAGGAGGTGCGACGACAAACTTTGCATCTCTTGAACTCTGCTTCCGTGATCCTACTCCCCCAAAAACAAGATGCACAAAGAGTAACAGACTACAGACCAATCAGCTTGGTGCATAGTTTCGGCAAAATCATCTCCAAAATTCTAGCAAACAGATTAGCTCCCAAGATTCGGGATCTCGTGTCACCTAACCAAAATGCCTTCATCAAGGATAGAGTAATCCACGACGAGTTCCTTCTTGTCAAGAATTTGCTGACAGAGCTCCACCGAAAGAAAAACCCTGCATTGTTCGTTAAGCTAGATCTAGCCAAGGCATTTGACTCTGTCAGCTGGGAATACCTTCTAGAGGTTTTACACCAGTTCGGCTTCGGCCAGAGGTGGAGAGATTGGGTCGCCACGCTCCTTGCAAGCTCCTCCTCAAGGGTGCTGGTCAACGATGCGCCTGGGAAACGGATCGCGCATAAACGCGTACTCCGACAAGGTGACCCGCTCTCTCCAATGCTATTCATCCTAGCGCTAGAACCTATGCAGCTCCTGTTGTCGGTGGCGTCGCACAGGGACTTGTTCAACCCAATTTTGCACAGGCCACCGGATCATTGCCGGTCCTTCTACACCGATGATGTGGCGCTGTTCCTGAACCCAACCGGTCAGGAGCTGCAAAACTTAGGCGCCATCCTACAAATTTTCAATGGTGCATCGGGACTCTTGGTCAATTGGGAAAAAACTGAGTTATATGCGATTGCTTGCGAGCAAGAAGTGCTAGATGCACATGCATGCGAGTTCCCAGGGGTTGTCAAGAGCTTCCCGGCAAAATATTTGGGCCTACCACTCAGACCGAGAGCCCTGCGAAGGGTGGATTTTCAACCTCTGTTAGACAGGATAGAAGCTAGATTGGCAGGTTGGAAAGGGGCTTTGCTCTCTAGGGCAGGAAGACTAACCTTGGTTCTCTCTGTGCTCTCGGCCCTCCCAACTTATTTCCTGACCATTTTTCCTTTGCCGGCATGGGTCCTCAAACGAATTGACAAGCTAAGACGCAATTTCCTCTGGAAGGGACAAGCGAATTGTTCCTCGGGACACTGTCTTGTCAGCTGGAAAAAGGTGTGCCGATCAAAGCTATTAGGGGGTCTCGGAATCCCCAACCTACAGAGCTTCGGTAGAGCACTAAGGCAGAGGTGGCTTTGGTTTCGGTGGAAAAACAATAATAGGAATTGGGTAGGTATTGACACTCTAAGTAACAACAGTGATCTCGACCTCTTCAATGCCAGCACTCGCATAACCTTAAAGGATGAATGACAGGCCCGAGGTTCTGGACTTCGCATTGGCTACAAGGGAGAGCTCCGATGGATATAGCACCCCTCTGTTACCGGCTGGTGAAAACAAGAAACAATTCGGTTCTCCACGAGCTCACAAATAACTCCTGGATGATTTCGCTACGGAATATACACTCAAACACCCAGCTCGCTCAATTCTTCACCCTTTGGCAGAAGATCCAGCAGGTTCAGCTACAACCTTGCCCAAGATGAAATTGTTTGGCGTTGGACGAGAAGGCGGAAGTTCACTACGATTCGGCCTACAAGGTGCAATTAGGTAGGAGCTCTTACAGACACTACCGGGCTGCTAATGCGGGAAAGCTAGATCGGAAAGCAAATGCAAAATCTTAGCTTGGCTCTTGCTCGAAATAGTGTCCTAACGGCGGAGACAACCTGGCGCAGCGAGGGTGGTCTCACGGGCAGGCTTGTCATCTTTGCAATGTTGCGGATGAAACGGCGGCACACATCATGCTCAATTGTCACTTTGCAAGGAATTTCTGGCCCTTGTTTCTTTCCTCACAAGGTCACAACTTCCCAACTCTCCCCCCCCCAGTCAGCAACCTTCAATTCTAGACTGGTGGCTTCATCTCCGCTCCCTGCTGCCGCATCATAGGATACGCAGATTTGATGGCATAATCATATTCGGTTTTTGGAACCTCTGGAAGGAAAGGAATGCGCGCATCTTCCAGGAGATGGCGAGCAATGTTCAGCTAGTAGTTAGTAGAGCCAAGGAAAATGTGGTGGAGTTTAATTTTGCTTCTAAGAGAGTAGGCTAGGTGGAGGTGTTCTTTTCCAGGCTGCTTCCTGGGAACTCTCTTTGCTGTTTTTCGCTAAAAACTGTGGCTTTGCTTTGTATTTGACTTTGCGTTGAACATTTGGCTCCTCAACTGCAACTTCCATTTGACAGGCTAAGGGCTTAGGTTATGCCATGAACACAGCCGACGAGCTTAAGTTTGTTAAAGATATAGCTGCAGCAACAGGCATTGTGCTTGATCCAGTCTACAGGTGCAACACCAAATAATTAATTTGAAGTGTTGTGTACTCTAAAGTATTTTATGATTGGAATCTGCTCCTGCAGTTAGTTTTTTATTTGGTTCAACAATAGTAAAAAAAACTCATGTCAGCAACATGTTGCTTCCACGTCAGTAACTGAAATTATATAATGTTGGTTCAACATGGCTTTTATGTAATTTTATAAGTATCACTGCCTGGGTATAATTTAGCAGCTGATCTCTCTGAAGGATTCTTTTTTTTTGGATAAGGAATTGTCAGGGCCTTTTGAATGTCTTATCCGTAGCAGGTCTTGCCGGTTTCTTGTTCGACAACCACTCTGCCCACTACCCTCCATGATCCACAATAGCGATAGGAAAGTAGCAACTTCCTCTAATCTCTCCTCTCCCTTCAATTAATTCCTCAAATTTTAAACCACTCGTCCGCTCTCTCCCGCAGTCCTCTTCCCATCCCTTCTTTCGTAATTTTTACTAACCCGACTGCCACCTCATCATCTTTTCCATTGGCGCCAATGAACTGCTCACCATAAGCCGATCTCATGCGCCATCTTTTCCATCGGTGCCGCCAATGGACTGCTCACCATATGCCGATCTCATGCGCCAGGCTCGCGGACTTCCGCCGCCTAGCTGTCTCCAAGACCAAAGAGATGCAGGATGATGGAGGCCCGTTGCTCACAACCCGGCTGCCACCTCATCGTCAATGACCACCTTGGCTAGGGGTGGAATTTTAGCTCGAGGCTCGAGGCTCGGCTCGGTCTTGGCTCGGCTCGGCTCGCATGGCCAGCGAGCGAGGCGAACCTACCGCCTGGCTCGCAGCCCAGCGAGCCGAGCCGAGCCAGCTCGTGGCGACTCGTTAGGCTCGTTAGGCTCAGTCATTGAGTTATATAAGGTATGAATTCACAATCTGATGTCAGTATACCCAATGCTAGACATCTAATGAGCAATGCTTGTCTTACCTTACTTTTTGAGTTTACTCTTCTTAGTACTTCAAATGTCTTGTATTGGGTCTCTGATTACTTTTGCCTGAGATAAAAGTAAGCGGAGTATTCTTTTTCAGATTACATGTTTGCAGTTTTATAAATTGAAAGAAGCGATCTAACCATCTGTGCTTAAAAAGGCGTCCCATAAATGTGAAATTGCTTCTTAACCGAACCTAGAGGAGGCTGGAGCTGAAGCGGTGAGAATGGATGGAGGAGCTTCGTTTTTTTGTGAGAATGAAGGGCATTTGGGTCCTTGCCAGTGCCCTTGTAGGCCGGCTCGCGAGCCGGCTCAAAGCTCGAGCGAGCCCGAGCCGAGCTCAAAATTGAGCTCGATGTATGCAACGAGCCGGACTCGGCTCGGCTCGAAAACTGGCGAGCTCGGCCGAGCCGAGCCGAGCTCGGCTCGGCTCGGCTCGATTCCACCCCTAACCTTGGCTGCGTTGGAGACTTATTTGTAGATCCTCCCCTTTGGTGGGACAACAGGTGGAGAAAGGTAGTCCATCAAGGCTCCTTTCTTAGATGTCTCATGGCTATTATAATCTTGTTTGTTTAACTTCCAATTGACCATTTTTTAGTTTAGATTGGTTGGACAATTTTTAAAATGTTGATGAACTTTCTCATGTAATTTGCGTGATATGTGTAAGAGAAAAATTAATGTTTATTGTACAGCTTGGTATTATATTTTCATGATATGTATCACCCTTTTTGAAATCCGTTACCAGCAGCGCGCGGGCAACTTACTAGTATACATAAGAAAACTGTTAGTATGCGTATCAAATTCGCCTAGAATATACCATGGTACTAATAAGTGGTGTGGATTTGGTGCGATCATCACTGGATTCTGTTGTTGCCTAAATGTCTCCGAAACCCTCAATTGAGATAGAGAAGAAGTCCTTGAAATCATAACACTACCGCACATGAAAGCAACCGACTTGATCGATCTTGTGATGAATTTTGTCTATCGTCTTAGAACTTCTTCGATTACCACTAAAAGACTTCTTCGATTACCACTAAAAGTATCTCAACTAAAAGCTTGCTTGTTCCTGTGATTTGACTACCCCCACAATTCCTCCGCTCTCCTCTGTGTTGCACATTTTAGGTCGCAGATCATGCATCTAGTTGCCTTTTCGATGGGATCCTTTAAAAGTAATTTTTCTCCCTGATCATAAACAGTCCAGCCGCCAATGCCTTTAATGATCAACTGTTATTTGGTCTTGCATGCGTGCATGAACTGTAAGTCTGTAGTTAATAGTGCAATGCAGAGTTGCACATGTGGATTGAACATAGTAAGATTTAGCAAAAGGGAACTTGTGTTCATCCTAATCCGAATCGCATTGAGAATAGTACTATACGTTGTGGCACGAGTTGATTCTGGCCTTGGTGGATCGAAGGCAGCCGCCAGGAAATATTTCCAGTGAGCGAGCAGCCAAGAACAAGCAAGTTGCATGTGCATCCAATTCGGATCACTATTGTTTAAGAACAGACGAGAAATCAGGGGATTTTTTCATAGAAAAAAAAAACATCAACGGGAGCTCTACCTTTTATTTCAAAGGGGAGAGAGTAGCTACATGAATTTGGTCAGTTGAAAAGAGCACCCAAAGATGAAAACAACACAAAATGGAGTGTCTGACTCAGGGTTAGCCATTCGTTTAGATCGCATTTTTCTTCCACCGGTAGCGAAATTCTCGAAATTTCGAACGAAATTCGAGAAAAATCGAAGGGTTTTGAAAATTAAACTAATTTGAAAACTGGTCAAACATATAAGCGAAATTCGAACAAAAAGATCGAATTTCGCTAGCAAATATGATTGCTTTTCTCTCAAAAATCGACGAGAACGAATTTCTCATGAAAAGCAACGAATTTCTCTTAAAAAGATGATTGCTTTTCTCGAAAATCAGTGACAAGTGAAAAATTTTAGAAAAATGGAAAAGGAAAGTTGCAAAAATTAGTGCCCTGATGCCTTGACTTTGGCAACCTCCTTGCTACCTTGGGAAGGAGCCACCTGCCCTCATCACGGCGCTCTGAGTCGTCGCGTCAGTGGGGCGGTGTGCCAACGACCGATGATGGTCGGCGCCGATGCTGGCGGAGAGTGCCTCGGTTGGGTCGGACGTTACAGGCGTCCGACCCACGGAGGGATCAGATCCTTCCACGATCGGTTTGGTCGAGGCGATCGCCCTTGGTGGCCCACTAGGCTTCGACCAGAGATGGGCTTGGGCGGCCCATTTGTCGTCTGGGCGGCTGGGTACCCGTGGTGCGTATATTAAATCAATAGCCCTATCATGCTATTAATAGACACGTCAAATAATAATAGATGGGTAAGGATAAAATTCAGCGTAAATTTAAAATGTAAGAAAATAGTAATAAAACGAGAAGTTTTGGTGGTTCATGCATGCATACAACGAGAAGTAAGCTACTTGATATACTTGAACAAATGTTGCTATTAAATATAATTGAATAAATATTGTTACTAAAATATGTTGAAGTAAATATTGCTACTTGACGTACTTGAACAAATATTGCTACTAAAAATACTTCTAATTTCTTTTCTTTTTTTTTGGTTCACCTTTAATTTGTTTCATATGGCTGGTAGCAAGAGTTATGCACGTGTTGGGTATGAATTAGTAAACTAAATGTAACATCCCAAAAAGGGGCATAACAGGAATTGTGCATTTAAAAATTTTCCTCACCGGTTTTGCTACCTCTGAGGCATCATGGCTGCATAAGCAATCGCGCCATATCATCATGATTGTTGCGCAATCGTGCTATCTTTGATGCGACGAAGTGCCTCGAAATTGAGCGAAAAGATGAACCCTAGCCTGACTCACAGCGCTACCACCGAATAGACTTTGGCCTGAAGACTTGAAACACACGCAGGAAGAATAGCGCCTAGGTTTAGCTAATAGGTTGAGCTAAGCGATGCTAAAACCTCCTGATAACGACTTGTTGTAACACCGGCATTAGGAGCCTACAAAAGCCATCTTTCGATTGCTTACATCTTGAGAGATTTGACCAACAACATCTTGCAGCGAGTGGTAAAGGTTATTGAAAAATTTTCTATTCCTTTTCTTTTCAAAGGTTCCAGAAGGTGTAGATGAAAACAACACAAAGGAGAAATAAGGGGATTAGCTTGCCAGAATCTAGGATCGAAACTTGGATTGATCCTCTACTGCTTTTTTTTCTCCCTCTCCTTGACTTCTCTCTTCTTTTCTTTCTTCCTCTTTTGCTGCTACCTTTGCGAGACCGCGAGCAAGAACGAAGGTTATAAAGAGTAGATATCGCCTAGAAATGGAGCGACCGCCCGGATATGAAGCGATCGCCCCATATTAGGATGATATTTACCCCGGGCAGTGTGCCCCCTGACAGCATTGACGGCATTGAACGGTAGTTCCTAACATCGGAAAACGGCAACACAACCAACTTTTCCTATCGAAACCCCGCCGTGGCAACTGAAACCCGAGTGCGGACAGGCCTTTTTCGCTAACGCCAATAGCCGTTTCTCACGCCAGTGTCACCAACCCCTAGTATGCAGAGGAATGATTGGTATCGGGGAGGAGCACTATTTTTTTGGGCCACTCATGACGGGGATTTCCCCATCGTCTCTACCTAGCATACAGTGGAATTGGATATCGACCGTCGGCATCGGCAACACGACCAACGTTTCCCTCTTAAACTCCGCCGTGGCAACTGAAACTGAAGCGTGATAGGCGTTTTTCGCTGCCGTGGCAGCCCTTCTCACTCCATCGCTGAGTCTCTGAGTTGCTAGATCGCTAAGTCGCTAAGTACCGGAGTAGGGCATTGTTTTTTGGGCCATTCATGACGGGAATTTCCTGCGTCATCCTTGCCTAGCCTTGCGGTGGAATTGGATCTGACCGTCGCTATCGGCAAACATAGTATATAGCTAGCTGTAGTGGAAATAGGTTCCTATCGCCACTGTAATGGGCGATCCTCCGTGAGTGGGGCGATAGCTACCACGGCAGCTAACGGCGGTAATGGCAACTGATAAAAGCTGCCACGGCAGCCTGCTATCGCCCCTCTCACGAGCGATCGCCCCAATAAAGGGCGATAGCACGCTAGTTTTGTTTTTTTTTTGTTGATTATTTTTAAAAATAAGAATTAAAATAAATATTAAATAAAAAAATTCAGATTTTTACTACATCTGATTTATTCTATGGTAAACCAATCCCACCTCTCCTTGCATAAGGAAGGATGGAGGCTATATATTTATATACTGCCTCTCTCTCACAAAAACTTATCGATTTAAAATACGTGCAGTCAAATTTTTAAAACTTTAGCTATCAATATTTTTTAAAATATTTAGATTGGATGCATGAAAATTATATGTGTAGATTCTTCTCGAAACGTACTTTTCATAATATTATAGTTTTATTTGATTTTTTAAATATATTACAATAGAATTTAGTGGTAAAGTTGAGTTTTGGGAACCGTGTTGATGTCCAAAATAACCACTATTTGTGACTGAAGAGAGTACTTCTGTATTTTTGGGAAAAATTTGCTGATTGATTGTTGGGAACACGATCCTAAATATACAATAGGCAAAGAATATTCTCCCTACGTATGGATTTCATACAAAAAAAACGAATTATGCCACTTTAAGTCTCGATATTGACACAAAAATAACACCCAAAATAAAATTACCAGGGCCTTCAAGCCGAAGGGACACGGCGACACGCTGGCCAACCGTTCCTAAAAATACCCCCAAACCGCCAACTCGTAGTGATGCATGCATAAGAGATGTGCGTAAGATTTTAAATGATGTGGAGGAGAGAGAAGAAAGAGAGAGAAGACTGCTGTCTACTATTTAATAGACAGCTTTACATTTTGTGTATCATTGTATAGACAGTCTGTTAATTGAATAAGAGACCACTATAGACAACTCTATAGACGATCTATTGTATAAATTATTTTTAGTGCTGTTAGATGATAGGGAGCTACATTATAGATAGCTGCATCTGTACCATTGCACATGCCCGCCTCTTGAATCCAGAAGCATCTCTAGCCGTCTCGCTCGCAATTAGCGTCGATCTCCTCCGGATTCTATCGCGCTCAAATCTTCTCGACCGTGCCTTCGATCGATTATCGCATCTTGCTTTGTAGCTGGTCGTCTGATCTTGGTGTTCTTTCGAGGGGGCCGGTTTCTTGTTGGGTTTTTTGGCGCTCGACCATGGAGGCGGCGGGCTCCGGCTCGATTCCGACGGCGAAGAGCCGCCGGCCCATGCCTCGGTCGCCAGCGCCGCTCGAGTTGGCCAGCACCAGGAGACCGTACATGCCGTCGCTCCGTACCAACTCCAACAACCCGTCCGCGAAATGCCACGTGCGTTGCTGCAAAGCGCCCCCACCGCTTCTTCTCCTGGTTCTTGGTTGTTCGTTTGTTGAATTCTTGGATGGGTTTTGTACGCTATGGAACTTGTGGAAGGAACCCGTGCTCGCGTCCCAATTCTTACGGTTATTGACGAAATCTTTTGTGATTTAGCGTCCCAATCCTCGATGATTTAGCGGTTCTACATGTCCGAAAACAGTTTCTTTTTTGGTTATTAACTAGTTATTGGTTGGTAGGATTGATGATTTCTTGTCAAGAAATTGTTCTTGGTGATTATGCAATTAAAGAATTACTTCTTGCAATCTAGTTCTTCATGGTTTTGCAGATGCCGAGGTCGACATGAGTTCTTGATTATTTTTTGTTAGTTGGATGGCCCCTTGATACTTGAGAAATTTTTAGAAAACGCATTCCTAGTGCCCTTGGAAATATGTTCCTGTTAACTTAGTAGTTTTCTCTCTGTTATGCTGATTAATTTACAAGTTGTTAATGTTCCATGGTTAAAAATATGTTCTTACGGACCAATGTTCTAAACTTGGCCAACTTTGATGTGCAAAATTCCATTATTGGTCACATTATTATTGGTATTATCATAAATAACCTATTCAATTTGTATTAGATTTCATCACATGATATATGTTATATATACCGGTGTTCTTGAAAGAAGTTCATTTATTGTTTGCCCTTGGTGGTTTAATTTGGTGCCTTCAGTTGTGAAGAAACGATCATGTTAAATTGTCATTGCTGATAGATCGCATTGAATGCAACATGAAGATGTGTTCTGAATGCACCTTTATTGCTGTTATGCTTTGTGCTTTGCCATGTTGTAACCATATCTCCTATAGAATTGTATTCTCAATACCAAGTCTCTGTAATTATTTCAGTTCTTGATGTCTTGTGTACCCTGGATTGTAAACATAGATAGGTTGTTTGCAGTATGTTCACTGGTGGTGTTTGATGAAATGTATGCAAGTAGTTTGCATAATATTTGTTTGTAACCAGGCTGCAATATGTTGCTGCACTTACATGCTGAATAAACAATTTGTTAAACATAACATCTGCAAATTGCTCATAGATCCCAGTTTTGTTTTCCTTTGCATTTCTTAATTTGAGCTTGTTACTTCACATAAAATTCAGTGTGAATCGTCTTGGTTTGCATTAACTTGTTTTTGTCGGACACCTCAATTGTGTGTAACAAATATCGAGGAAAAACTGTTCTTCATGTTTACGTAAACTCTAAGGCCTTGTGGATGGGCCAGGATTTTGGGCTTCCCAAACAAGCCCTAACAGTATAAATTCTTGTTATATAATGAGCCGTGTTTCCTTAGCTTATAAATTAAATTATGTCTCTTTGATGTTCCAACTTCAAACAAGTATTGAAATATACTTGATGGTGTAATGGTCCTCGGCTTTGTGACTCATTCTCTTATTCTGCATTAAATCTTCAAATAAATAAACATGTCTGATTTATTTATGGATCTATATCATCACAGGTGTGACAGATTCATACGGAGAGGTCGGCAATGGACATGGACATGGCATATTACCTCTGTGAAACCTAAGAAGGACAAGGAAAATCTGATCATGGTATCACCAGCTAAAGAGGCTTACGAGGAGGCTTCTTCTTGAGCAGCTCTGAACAATAGAACTAGGATTCTTGCCTTTAGGAGCAGACCACGAGAACTGAAGGTATCTTTGCAGCGACTTTTAGCTGAAACTTTGACTTCAATCGAGCAAAACACGCTAAGCTTGAGACAAATTCCCCAAGTATGCAAATTGCTTTGGTGCTTGAGACAAGTTCTTTAGCCTTTGTTTTGTTAGTTACATCATGCTTACTTTGCTTAAATTTTTCAGTCTGATGAGATCACGGTAGATGCCTGGTGGTTGATGATTACTATCTCAACCTTTCTTTGGGTGAGGAAGCAAAAATGTGGTGTCCATTGCCCTTAGGAACACCTTGTACTTGTGGAATTCATCGATTGGTCTACTTCGACCTTGTCACTATTGATGATGACTATGGTCCCATCACTAGTGTCGGTGGGCCTCGATGGGCAGCACATTGCCATTGGCCTCAACTCTTCGACATCCAACTCTGGGACGCGAGCTCTAATTGCATGGTTAGTTATCTAGACACTTCCTCTGTATTGTAAGCGAGATCGGCTCGTCTTGATGCCTATATATATCTCATAATTTTTCAGTGAGAACACTCAGAGGTGTCCATGAATCAAGGGTTGGTTCAGCGGCTTGGAACAATAACATCGACAACCGGAGGATTGGATGGCAAGGTTGTGAGTAATGATGTCGAGGATGAGATCCCATATTGTTCGAAATACCGGGGCATAGGGAAGAGGTATGCGGGTTGAGTTGGTCACAATCATTCCGACCAATTGGCAAGTGGTGGCAGCGACAACCTGGTGCACATATGGGATGTATCAATGGCATCTTCTAATCCATCTACGGGTCGTAATCGGTGGCTTCATAGGTTTAGCGATCACTTGGGCTGCGATGAAGGCTCTGCTTTGGTGTCCATCGAGCAATTTGCTTGCCTCTGGTGGTGGTGGAAATGATCGGTGCATCAAATTCTGGAACACACACACGGGTTTATGTTTGCGTTACTGTTGATACTCGGTCCCAGTGTGTGCACTACTATGGACTAAGAATGAAAATGGTGCTAAGTGCTCATGGATTTGTCTGAAGCCACCACTTACATTATGGAAGTACCGTCGATGGTCAAAGCGGCAGAATTTGAAGGCCACACTTCTCGTGTCATTTCCATGGCTCGGTATTTGTCTCTGGTACCACAGTATATTGATGATAAATACTTACTTATCTTTGTTGATCGATATTGGATATTATGCTTTATGGTTGTTGCGAGCCACGATGGTTCCACAGTAGCCTCTGCTGCGGCGAGATGAGACACTAAGGTTACGGAATGTATTTAGAACTTGAAGCGATCAAGGCGTAAACTCTGGAATGTTTATGATTTCAGCCATATCGGAAGAAGTGTCTCTGATAAATTTCATTTGGATTGTGGGCGAGAAAATCGGCAAATCCTATAAAGAAGCTTACAAAGAAATATATATACTCTGGTGCTTGGTGAGGATTGAAATGATCTAAGATCGAGACAAAATCATGGTAGAAATTGATTGCGAGGAACATACCCATATCACATCGGGTGCATCATGTGTCTCAGCTGATCACATAATGAAAATGACCCTGGCCATTGCTTTGGTGAGGATGGTTTAGAAGTTTGTGGCCTCATAGGTTCTTGGGAGTCGATCTGAGAGACACTGTTGAGTTCCTCGAGGTTGAGGTCGAGGTGGTACAGGATTCCGCTTTGGACAAGCTTTGACATAGTGCCCTCGCTCACCACATTTGAAGCAAGTGACATTGGCTGCTGGGTTACCAGGAGGTTTTTGCCATTATTGTCAAATGGATGAACAGGAATTAGCTGAGGTAGAGGACCTTGGCCAGTGGAATTGTTGATGTATTGGTGGATGACCATTGGAAGGCTTGGCATTTGTCGATTTCTGTGCCAACCATTTATGCTTACGGCTTTGCACAACTGTGCGAGTGCTGTACTCAACTCGAATAGCCTTGTCCACTAGAGATTGGAAGTCAATGATATCATGAGCGGCAAGTGTCCATTTGATTTCTTCATTCAAGTGCTCTCGAAAGCACTCGATCTTACTAACCTCGTTAGATACTAGCGATAGTATAGCGGGACAAGTAGTTGAAGCGGTGGAGGTTACTCCATCATGGTCATACTACCTTGGCGTAGGTTGTAGAACTCATGCTCCATGATTTCCTCAAGACTTGCTAGGATGTGAGCCTTGCGAAGGCCTCTTTAGGCGGCCCAAGTAATGACTTGGCACTCTGGGATCATCGCTGGTGACTCTTCCACCAAGTTGTTTGTAGCTCCTTGCGGTGATAAGGCGCATATAACACCTTTCCATGGTCATCACATTGAGCAATGGCTGGTTTGCGCTCAGCGGGCGGAGCCAATCATCGGCATCAAGGGATCAATGATATAGAGAAGATAGGTGGTGAGTTCGCGAAACTTCGCCGAACTTAGGCGGTGGAGAGCATTACCATTCTCACCCCTAGCGTTGGCTGCGCAAAGGTTGGAGGTGTCAAAAGCTAATGCTCAAGGACAGCTAAATAAAGGTTCTTAAGCTAGTATATAAATTGAGAGCGGGTTAAGCGATCCTGAGTGTAACCCAAATAGCAGTACAAAAGAGGTTACAACAAAGTTCAACAAGCATGAAATACCCAAGTACTTAAGCTAGTATGCAAGTATTCTAGCGTTTCTACTACTAGTATAGTCTTAATTTATTAGGTCGAATAAGAATAAGGGTACTTAAGCTATTAGGTCGAATGAGAATAAATTTTTATACTAACCTCAAAGGTGGTTTGTGGCTATTGGTGTAGATATTGCAGTCTTTCTTGGTTAAGTGGAAAGATAGTAGTAGTACCCTACGGATATTCCCTAAAGCTGGTGGCAATGACGTCTTTGTATGTCTTAGTGGCTAACAGAGGTTAGAATTATCTTAAGAAGATTTGTTGGTAATATTTTATGAGGACATAGATAACGAAAGAGGATCTAGTAGAAGGAATGAGAATATTTAGGCGAGGAAAGAATGTCCTATAGAAGAGAAAAGAATAGACTTAGCTACATATTCCATACATATATCTTTCAAACATAAAGTTTTGAATTTCTATGCTTCTATACTAACGACCATTCTATCTAGGGTTTATCTTCTGATCGGTATGGCTCACGATACCAATCTTTGTCGGAACCCTCCCTTTAATGGCGTGGAATACCAAGAGGGATTCCTATGTGCAAAGCAGTACTAGTCCCATGATCGGTGGCTAGTGCGCACATTTACAACATTGTCATCACATCCATACAAGTTCATATTACATTGATAGCAATAAAGTCTTACATCATGGCCTATTGGCCGAATTTAAAAGTTTGCAGCGAAAGATACATTGCTTGGCAGTGTGCCTTCTACCCAAAATACCACAGGCAACTGACAAGGGTAAAACCTTAGAAAGACTCTTTAGCAAAGTCCGTATTACTGCGTCGGGATCGGGGTACTCATTTCTTCATTCTCTGAATATCAACAATAGCAAGGTTGAGTACACGTATGTACTGCATAAGACTTGTAGTGTATCACAAATGTATATAATAAATGCAGGCTATGTCATGGGTAAGCTACTAAGTTGTTTTGCATAAGCGAAAATTGAATTGTAAATACAGAATAATAGATTGCAAGCGTAATTTGTAAAGCAATTGACAGATATGTAAATACAAGTATGAATAAGAATAATAACAACCTCACAATCCTCCATGATTGTGGGTAGAACATCTTCCATTCCCATTTAGTTGACCACAACATATTATCAAGACTTTCCAACCATCATTGAGTTTCCAAACCATTTTATGAAAATACCAAAACTCTAACTAGTGTCGGTGCACCAAGATTCCCATAACCGACTCTGTGAGTTGTACAACTACCCACAAATAATGACTTTCCCTTTTTGCAAAACTTAATTAACACACTTCCTTAGGTGTGCATGAGGAAAATCATACACAGCCAGTTACATTATTTAAACCGGACTTTACACTAGCAGGTCTTGAGCAAACCCCTACTATGGCGGCGAAATGCAAGATTAGCAAGGATCATTTAGAACTCAAGGTAACCCATTTCCCCTCATAGCAAGGCGTACACCGTTGCATTGGTATGTGTCTAACCCACACCAGCGTGTGGACACCCCTCTGAGGAAATTCTACTTAAGAACAACCCGTGCTACTACGGCCTTCCAAAGTGTAAAGCCAGTTTTAAACAACTTAATAGGTTGAGGCTACCCCATAAATAGCAATTGTGGTTGTCACGGTAATTCTTGGATTATACAACACTATGTTCGGTCCTTAATCCGACCCAGGCAGAAACTCCCCCTACACTACGTGTAAGTTAACGCTTACACACTCGGCTATTGCCATAATCCACCTGTGTCAAAACATAGTTTTATTTTCATTTTTATCAAACTATCAGTATCCTTTACTGTCATATCCAACCTTTTAAATTATGATACAACACGTGTCTCTCCCAATCTTAACAAGATTTTCAATGTTTAACATGATATCACAACTAATTGTTCGATTCCCAATTCTGGAGCATACTAAGCATGTGCAAATAATGTCAGTATACCCTGTGGATATTATTTCATGTCTAACCATAACTTAGGGTTCTCAATGTTCTCATGTCAATCATTAATTAAGGAAAACCCACAAGCTAGGTTTAGTTCTACCACATCCCACAATATAGCAAGTTTAATGAATATAGCGCATGCATAATAGTTTTGACAAATAGAGTAAACTAATTAAAATAGTAGGTTCAACATGGTCAAAGGAGGGTGCTTGCCTTGATCAGTGATTTCCTTCGTGGAGTCGGAATTAAATCGGCGAAGGTATCAGAATGTCGGTGTCTACCGGCCCGTATCACAAAAGCGAAGCAACATCCAAATCAGGAAAAGAACAAGCGAAAAGTAAACACATAATACATGTGGCAAAAAGAAGTCGAATACAATCATAATAGAATCATTCATGAAACAAGCGAGTGTGTGGTTTGGCGAAATTAAGGTTTTGGGTCCAACTAGCTTAGAATACAAAACTACTATAATGAAAGTCACTATGTTCCTTCTGATTCAAGAAACCAAAATTGTGTATATGATTATATTAATTTCCAAATTCAAGAAGCTAAAATTGTTTGGATTTATAAAGTTAAAATAAAGTCAAATTAGCATAGCTAATTGGATCTTAGAGTGGAATTAATCGATACAATCAAATGATTAACCTAAGGTACAAAAGGTGGTTTATTGTGCTACTGTTACAGGATCTACAATCATGCTATTACTAAAGTATAGGTTTGTGATTTATAGGAATAAAACGTTAGTTCCTTTAGTAGTCTTGTAGATTCTGAATTAGGTGTCCTTAGACTTCCAACTGAGTTGGCTGAACAGTCATCTGGAGGAGCAATATTGCGAAAATGCAAAGAGAATGTTCGGGAATCTAAAGTTATATCATGGTTGTCCTCTGACATTCCAGAATCCCATGGCCTTCCCGACAGAATAAAAGCTTGTCCATACAGGCCGAAAAAAGTTGTCATCTGTCATATGAAGGGGCATGCTAGTAAGAAGATAGTTTTTTTCCACAAAACTATCTGGCATTCTAGCTAACATAAAACTAAGAAAAGCCTATTAGACTCGAGGCATGGATAATTTGTTGTCGATGCAAAATACAACATACCATATTCCCATAGCAACATTCTATGGAGAAAAAGGTTAAGTGAGACTGCCAACAACTTTAAATGGATCAATAATGTGTTAGAGTGCTTTAAAGAACTTACTCAGAGACACTAAGAATATCTGTTTGCTTACTAAACTGAGAAAACAGTACATCCAATTCAAATCTTTATTTGCGTTCTAACCGCAAAACATAAAAACCATTCGCAAGTGGGTCACTGTGAGGCAAGGAACCATTGAGCAACTAACATACAAAATTAGCCAACATTGGCTCGATAAATTCAACAATCCAGGATTCAAAAGCAACACCAAAAAATAATTCTGCACTACTTGCAAGAAGCTAGAACAGTGGGCTTGTAAATAAATCAAACAAGCTAATTCACATATTTTTCCCCTAAAAAACGAAAGGAGGAGAGTTTCACCAGCATTGAAGGCGACGGATCCGATGGTGCTGCTGGGGGAGGATGAGTCAACCTCCCCTATGAAGTGGAATGGTGGGCACAGGAACTCCTCCCCTCCCCGATGAAGTGGAATGGCGGGCGCAAGAACTCCTCCTCCCCTCCCCGATGAAGCAGAATGTTGGGCGCAGGAACTCCTCCGCCCATCCCCAATGAAGTGGAACACAGATGCAGATGGCCCCCTCCACCATCGCCACCGCCCCCACGGGCTGTTGCTGGCGGCAGCGGCGAGATCCTCGAACGATGCGGCGTTTCGCCTCAGCAGCTTGTCCCCCTCGCTCGATCACATCGCCTCCCACTCGCTGGCCGCAGCGGCTCACCGACGTCGAGGTGGGTGGGTGCTTCCGGCGATGCCTTTCTGGGTTCCCTTCACCTCGGGAAATGGCGGGCGGCTTGACCAGATCTGGCGCTCAGCGCGCCCGGCCGCCGGCCAGCTCTTGTGGGACGGCGGAGGGGCAGCGTGGCGAGCAGGCGTAAGAGAGTCGAGGAGAGAGGAGGCAGAGGGGCGGTGCAGCGAGGAGGCGCGAGGAGTCGAGGAGAGGGAGTTGGGGAATGGAGTGGAGGAAGGTGCGAGGACATGGGTGGAGATGGCGATTCTTGAGGGATCAGTGCTTGCGATAACTTGAGAGGAATGGGCTTTAGGCCAGTTTAGAATTGTTGGTGTGGGCGATCCATTAAAAGGAAGGGTAAACTTCTTCTTTTATTAGTAGAGATGAAGACAAGGATAAGGAAAAGAAAGCAACATGGAATACATTGTTCTTTGTATTTGGATAAAGCAACAGCTTGGTGACCAAGTTGCCAATGTCCAAATCTCCAAGAGACTTAGTTCTTCGCCATCTGTTCCTTGTATCTGGCAAGTTTGGTTGGTCAGCCAACATGAAAAGGTACATGTTCAAATCTTATACAAACAGAACATTAACTAAAAAGCATACATTTGTTTTTCTTATGCTTATTTCTTCAATTTGATAGGCTCATGAAAGCACAAACACTTGTTGAGACATCAAGCTTGCAATTCATGAGAGGAAGAAGAATATTTGAAATCAACCCCGACCACTTTATTATCAAGGACTTAGTGTAAGACAACTGCAATCTGATGTTACAAATTGCACCTAATTTGTTGTTTTATTATACTACCTATCTCGATATACAACATTAGTTCTTATGCCATTTCCCTTAAGAAATCAGCCAATCACTAATGAGCCTGAAAGTACTGAAGCCAAGAAGGCAGTTGAGTTGTTGTATGAGGCGCCACGATCTCGATGGATATCTTTGTAAGTGTAACAAACCTATGCTTTTGTGCATGGTCTATGTTGATCAGCCTGATTTGTAACCTCATGATTGTTCACTTGGATTGTCCAACCTGACAGTCCAGCGGAGTTGGGAGGCAAGTTCTACGAGATGAGGACAATCGCCCTTGGCGGGAGGTGGGGAAGATTAGACATGCAGGAGGTTGAAGCAACCAGCGAGACCCACATTGAGCCAGACTCTTCTGAAGGTGTTGCGACGGAGGTTGTTGAACCTGTTGGAAGGAATCTTCCCAGGAACGAATGCTCTCTATATGTTACGAACTCGATGTACGAAGTTCGAGAAAGAGAGAAGAATAGGAACAAAACGAAAAAACTGGTTTCAGGCAATTTTATATCTAAAATGTAGTAGATTATGGTTAAGCTCGTCCTTACACACAAGATTGCCTTGCCTTGCGCCTTACGAGCCACCATACGCACGCAGTGCTAAGAGCATCTCAGTGAGCCCTAAACCAGCCCCTAAACCTTAAATTAGGAGTGTATTAAAAAAGAGATCAGCGGGGCCCCTAAACTAGCCCCTAAAATTAGGAGGCCCCTAAATTTGCCTCCTCGGCCCCAATCCCCACGGACACAGCGAGCCCCTATTCGGCGGTTTCATCGCCGCAGCGTCTTAGGAAAGCAGATATCTTGCTTCCCCTCTACGGCTGAGTTGCGGTTGAATCCGAGGAACCGCTGCCGCCACCTCTCCTCAACGCCGGCCATCGCCCCCGCCTCGCGACGCCGCCTTGTCGCCCCTCCTCCACGCCTTGACGCTCGGCAGTGGCAGCGCATCCACCTCCGCCGCGTCCCTCGTGGCGGCATCCTCCGGCGGTCGCCCGCGCACTCGTGCCGGTGGCCGGCTCCTGCGTGCCACCTCACCGTCACCGCCATCACCGCCGTCGCGTGCTGGGAGTCCCACACGATGCACCCACCGGAGAGGAGGTCAGTCGCGCGGTCCTCGTTCAGCCCTGTTCCCTGTTTAGTGTTCAAGGTATTTATCAATGGACTGACTATCTTACGATGATATGGATTGCATTTCATGTAAGATCTAAGTTAGATCACTTTGTCCATTTGCACCTGTGCTATTTTGGTTTGCAATATGGTCTTTTCTGATATTATTCAGGAAAAAGGAGAGCAAATCCAGGTTTCATTGAAACCACATTGATAATCCTGGTTTCAGTATGCTCCTTATTGAGGGGAGTCATCAATAAGGAGAAGAAGTAGTGCTGAACTTAATTCAGGATGTTAACCTTCTCTTTTTCCAAACAGTAACTTCAGCATGCATTGAATTGCAACACCCTCTGCGCCAATTTGGATTCTGGCATAGACAATTGAAGCAACAAAGCATGCAAGCATGTATTTCAAAATTTCAGTACATTATTGATCTGACATGCAAACCATCCAACTGAAGCATGGCTAAGAAACAATTCTGAACCATATTTGATCTTTCTTAAGTTGCTGCTTAATGTCGATCTAGATAAGTGGATGTTTGATCTCCTTGATCTGACTTGTACTTTCAGATTAGTTTCCTGTAAAAGAGGAAGTGGTATAGATATGTGATTAGAGTACCTCTTGGCTTATCTATTTCCATCATTGGTTGGTCTGTAGGTTCCTTTGAATGATAAACTGGAGGTGTAATTTTTGACCATCTTTTCTTCCTACTCTTTTTTGTGGAACTTGCCTTGCATTGTTAGTTTGCTTCTGCACTAGTCAGACTTGAGCTAACATATTATGTGTGATTTAACACACACCATTACATTTGTTATGAATAGGACTTGTTGTATTTAATATGAGGCCAATGGCCACAATATATAGAGTACATGAGGGTACAATAGGAAAGTCTAAATAAGGAAAACATGTATATGGAAAACATATATATGGGAATCAACTATATAAGGCAATATATCGTTAACACCCCCCACAAATGCAAGGCGTATGCAATAGCATTGCATTTGGAAGGGATGAACTAAAATAGGGAAAATCCAAAGTCATAGTCCTGAAGAAGCCGTCGTAGCATGTAACTCTTGAAAACATCGGTGGCGAATACGACCAACGAAGAACCCGGTCGGTGATGAAAAGTCGGCGAAGAAGCCAAATCGGCGAGAAGTCGAAGGTAGGGCCGATTCGGCGAAGAAGGACCGGCGAGGTTGACAAAACATGCCGAGCCAAGGTAAAAAGTGTTGACGAGGATGAGTCGAGCCGATAAGAGAGGCGGCGGCGACGGAAGAGCGAATCAAGATGCTATTACTTGGATGGAGCGCAATGGAATACTAAAAACATTTAGGAATTACTAACGCGACACTAAAGCGTTAGCCAGCGAAAGAGCCAAGATAAGCCAGGGCCATCTTTGAAATGAGCCAAGACTAGTGAAAATAGCAGGAACCGAGCTTGAAGCCCAAGGAGCCACAAGAAGACAAAAGCGATTTGGAGCTAGAGCCAGCGTGACCCAAAGCGAAAATCAAAGGCTGATTCGATCTGATTTGAAGTCGATCGTACTGCCGTGAAAAGCGAGTGACTCGAAGAGCTCGGCGATCGGGAGATGGCGGCGGACGGTTCTGATGATGAAAGCGGCCGGATAAGCGACACATTCCCTTCTTTGGCGGGCGGCGAGGCCAGCGGCCAGGACGATGGCGAGAGATCGTCGATCCAGGATGGCAGCGGAGAGCGATCGAGAGCGAAGAGACCATCTGGGCGATTGAAGATGAAAGCCAGGACATAATCTGAGATGGTCGGCGCTAGCAAAATGGCGCGAAGGCTGGCGCCCGATAAAGCGATCGAAGCCGGCGACACAGCGTGGAAGTCGGAAGGCGGCGTCGGGCTCGGCGAATCCGGCAGCGGTGGCGAAGGTGTCTTAGAGATAGAGAGGCAGCCAGACGGCAGTGGCCAGGCGAATGCGGCCAGATGGAGGGCGGCCGGCGGATGGAGCGACAGCCGGATGAAGAGTGGCGCGGTAGAGTTTGGAAGAAGCCTCGGGCAGGTGCCTGCCCGGGAGAGCAGATTGCTTCTCCCGGGCACAGCGGCAGCGGAGAAGGATTGCAGCTAGGTTTTGTACCTAGGCTCTGATACCATGTTATGAATAGGACTTGTTGTATTCAATATGAGGCCAATGGCCACAATATATAGAGTACATGAGGGTACAATAGGAAAGTCTAAATAAGGAAAACTAAATAAGGAAAACATGTATATGGAAAACATATATATGGGAATCAACTATATAAGGCAATATATCGTTAACAACATTAGTAAAATATTTAGATGGAATGAAAAACTTTCACTTTTTGCATCAGTTAATTAACTCTCAAGTACTTTTTCTTACCAGTTGAGAAGCAATGCAAGTCAGTGAATCACTATTCACTCCTACCGTCTTGGCATTAAGATATACCAATAAAAAATGTAACCATCCAACATAAGCCTAATATTTTTTTGCCTTTCTTCAACATACAGGGTAAAAGAGCTATTGCAGAAATCCAGTTTGTAGATTATATCTTTCCATCTTTTGATCTGGTATGTCTTTGATTTCATTGAGAATTGTCTTACCTAATAGAAGATCAGGTTTGTGAATCATTGGGATATGGATTTCAGACAAGGTTAATTTATTGTTGCCAGTAGAAGGTGTTTTCTCAATCTAGGTGATTAGATTTTATGATTGGAAGATGCAGTTAATCCTGAATGATCTGTCCCTCGTGCCAAATTTCTAAAAAATCGACATATCCTAACCTTTGGAAATGAAAAGGCTATAGCCTATAGTGTCTTGAATCTGATGTTTAACTAAAATTGCGTAATTGATTAGTATCTGCTTTATTTCGCTAATGCAAGGCGCAAGACCCTTCACAGGGTTCACCAAGCTGTGCAAGGGCCTCACCATCGTCCTGTTCCTCGGCCAAATTTTGATCCAGTTGTTCCCTTCTGCTGTCACCTATCTCGCACTTATTCGCTCCAGGTTCCAATCCGTAATCCTAAACCCACCAGAAAATTTAACTCCAATTGGGTTACGCGGCATTAGGAGAAATTTTACTACTACATGCTACGGACTATCGTAAGGCGATAGTTGGTGCCTATTTGCATTTGATTGATGCAAATTTAAATGTACATTCTTTGTTGCTAGATAAGTGGATGTTTGATCTCCTTGATCTGACTTGTACTTTCAGATTAGTTTCCTGTAAAAGAGGAAACGGTATAGATATGTGATTAGAGTACCTCTTGGCTTATCTATTTCCATCATTGGTTGGTTGATGCAGCCTCATGTTTCATTACTATTTTTAGCCTCCAGTGGATGCATCAGGATCACGGTTAAGCCAGAATATAGTCACAAGTTTTGCCATGATGACAATGCTATTTGCCCATTACTTTAGTTTCACATTATTGTACACACACCCTCATTTATCTAGTTCAATTAATCTTTTTGTGGTCAAGAGTTTAAAATCTAATACATATGTTGTATACTTTGTTTGTGATTCATTGGGATAGCTTGAAAAGGGATTATGTCAAGACTTGATTCATATGTGGAAATGATGTCTAAGGACACAGATTTTGAGTTATTGGCTCTTGTTTCCCAACCAAATGGTCAAAATTATAATTCCAAAAGGGTTGAAACAAATAAAAAAAGGGCAGGAAACTACACTCACCAGGAATACATCCAGTTGTGCATGTCATGGGAGAACATAAGCACAGATCCTGTTGTTGGCAATGAGCAGCCAGGAAAATCTTATTGGAAGAGGATTGCTACCCACTTCCATGCCAACAAGACTTTTGAGTCTGATAGGAGTGATAACTCTCTCGAGCATCGGTGGAGTACTATTCAAAAAGAATGTCAAAAGTTTCAAGGCTTCTTTGAGCAGATTAAGCGTCGCCATCCAAGTGGCATACCATACAAGGAGCGTGTAAGTGCTGCACATTATTGATTGTTTGTACTGTTCCATTCATTTGTACTAATACTTAAACTTTCATGCAGCTTCTTGAGGCACAGACACTCTACGCAGCCAAGGATCCAAAGAAAAAAGGCTTCCAATTCGTCCATTGTTGGCTTAAGGTCAGGAATTCTCAGAAATTCCTAACACTAGAGACCACCAAGAGTACCAACGAGAGGCCAAGGACCGTGGATCAAGAGGCGCCAAATGATTCAGTCGGTGATGAAGAAGATGAGAGTGGCAAGAGCAAAACTCCAGATTCATCACAGCCAAGACAGAAGAACAGACCCACAGGAAGGAAGCAAGCAAGCAAAGGAGAAGTTGAAGAGTGGAGGAGATGTTGGAACATACAAAGAAGCTATACAAGAGTTGGTTTTGGTTAAGGAGAAAGAAGTTCTATTGAAGGATGACAGGTGGAAAGAAACGAAGATGATGCAGGAGCGCAAGCTCTTATTTGAGGAGCGCAAGTTGATGTGGGATCAAGAACAAAAGATCATGTTCTGTGATGTTAACACTTTGGAGCCAGATGTGAAGACCTATGTGTTGGCAATGAGGGCACAAATTGCGGCACAAAGGTCATTGCTCTTAGTGGAGCTAGTAGTCTTTGGGTTTAATGGTGGTGCTTGTAGTGGTGGGGTAGATGGTGAAGGTAGCAATTAGAAAGGAGCATCACCATCTATATTATATTTATGTCATTGTTATGTTTGGATGAACTACGTTTACTATGTTTTTTGTTGGACAATCATTGCTATCTTTGGATGAACTACGTTTACTATGTTATTTTTATTGGACAATATGTATGTTACATCTTTGTCATTATTTGTGTATGCACATATCATTGTTTATGTTCAAATTTGATTTAATACGATTTTCCCATTCTCATAAGGTTGATATGGATCACTCGGACAACGAAGACCTCCTTCATCAGTGGTGGGAGGAAGAAGAGGAGTCAGATGATGATATGGATATAATTATGGCTGGTGTGCTAGCGGACATGGACCAAGAGAGGAGCAAGAAGAAGCGACGTGGTTCTATTTCCGGCCGCCAGGTAGTACCAAGGGATATGCATCTTAGGAAACTTGTGCATTGTGGTGATTAGTTCATGAGATCCTCCAGTGTACAATGAGAAATTTTTTAGGAGAAGATTTAGAATGTCAAAAATTCTCTTCTTGCGAATTGTTAGTGGGGTCGAGGCCAAGGATGATTATTTTAGACAGAAGGAAAATGCAGTAGGCCTCGTGGAGCCACTACACTGCAGAAAGTTTTTGGCTCATTTCGAATACTTGCCTATGATGTGCCGGCTGATTCAAAGGATGAAGTTGTCGGGATTGCAGAGAGTACCATGGTTGAGGCATTTCAACGCCGTGAGGCTGTGGTTCATGTGTTTGGGGACCAATACTTAAGACCACCAGCTGATGACACTTCAAGATTGATGGAGTTGAATAAGAAGAGGGGTTCCCTGGCATGCTTGGTTGCATTGATTGTATGCCTTTGGAGGTGGAAGAATTGCCCTACTGCTTGGAAAGGGCAGTATTCAAGGCATGTCGATGGCCCAACTATGATCCTTGAAGCTGTTGCATATGAAGATTTGTGGATTTGGCATTCGTTCTTTGGTCTGCTAGGCTCTCTCAATGACATCAATGTCCTCTGAGAGATCTCCACTTTTCGAGAGGCTAACTTAGTCTTGCACCGGTATGGAGTACATGATCAATGGAAACAAGTATAGCATGGGTTAATATCTTGCAGACGGGATCTACCCTTCATGGGCAACCTTTGTGAAGAGCTATAGCAGTCCACAGGGCAACAAGAAAGTTCATTTCACAAAAGTTCAAGAAGCTGTCAGAAAGGATGTAGAGAGCATTTGGAGTTTTACAAGCTCGATTTGCCATGGTAAGGGGTCCTGCTAGATGGTGGAATAAGGACACTCTATGGTACATATTGACAGCTGTTGTTACGATGCACAACATGATCATTGATGATGAACGAGATGGTGATGGAGACTATGATTATGACCAGGATGGTGGGGAGGTCTTTGAGGAAGGAGGAGTACCAACGACATGATCTACTTGTATTGAATGAGTTCTTAAAGATACACCAGGAGATTGAAGGCAGGGAAATACATGAGAGGCTTGAGATGATCTTATTGAGCATTTGTGGGCAATTCCACGGTAACCGTAGTTTGATTCATTGTTCGGAGTTTCTATTTATCTATTTATCATGTTTTGAAAATTTTAAATTTAAATTTGAAATATCATGTTTTTAAATTGTAAATGTTAATATGATTATGTTTTATGTATTACAAATATTTTTGTTGAATTTTAGTGGTGTCAAATGAAGATTATACATATCGGATATGTCAAAATAGAAGTAAAAAGTAAAATAGGGGCTGAGATTTAGGGGCTATTGCTTGGACTTGTGCTCAAAGCAGGGCCCCAAAAAATAGGAGAGCCCCTAAATCCAAAATAGGGGCCCTATTTTAGGGGCCCTTCTTTGAGATGCTCTAACTCACGCGACATCTCAGTATGATCCACGAAGCGGTCCATCGGTGGCGGAGGCCACGCCTCAGCGTGCTAATGCATGCGACTAGCTACTTTGCCGACTCACGCACTAAACTAACCAGCTAATTAACTTCTAAATGCATGCAACACACGCACACAACTCTACATTTGAAAATATGCACCTAGGCAGAATTTCCAACCAACAGTGCAGATTTCATCTCGGCGTTTCAGTGGGGCCCTCAAGCTTTGATTTGATTCTTGAGATAGAAACTTTGCTCATCGAGGAGCTAGCTGGGCTTCACATTTGAAAACCCATCCTAAGATGGCCTGATGCTAAAGTCACCTTGCAGAGGGATGGAGTGCGCCATTTGGGTAAAGTCGGTGAATGATCCATTCAATGTGTGGGGAATCTGCCAAAAATGTGGTGTAGCCGGCCTAAGATAGCTCTTGCCTGTTGTACAAGTAGTTAGATAAGTTTAGGTTTGTTGGTTTTAGTTGTTACGCTATCTATGGCTAAGAGCATCTCCAAGAGGGGTCCTAAATATAACCTTAACTTGAATTATAGGGCTTTTAGGAGAAAAGATCAACTCCAGCAAGGACCCTAAATTGTTAAAATTTAGCAAATTATTTTAGGACCCCTGGGCGAGTAGCTATATTTAGCAACTCTGTGATTCGGCCCTATCTAATTAGATGGTAGTTGGGTTTTAGGGTGTAATGGCTGGAGTGAACATTTCTTTGGAGCCTTAAATCTAATTAGTTGGGGTCCTATATTGAAATTTAGAGCTCCTTTTTAGGATTCTCTCTTGGAGATGCTCTAAGATCATCTGGTTGTTGCACGTTGTAACCCATTGGCGCATTTGGTCGCCCTATATCAACATGCAGGCAGCGCACGGCCAAGGCGCCTCTGTTGGCCTTCATGGTATCAGAGCACGGGAGCAGATCCAATCCATAACAATGTCTGGCAGTTCCTCCTCATCATCTGGATTTGCCATGAGCTCCTTGATCACCCATCCTATTTCGGAGAAGCTCGCCAAAAACACCACGCAATGTGGAAAGCCCAGATCCTTGCCATTGTTCGTGGCGCTCGCCTTGAAGGCTACCTCACCGGCAAGGCCAAGATGCTTGCTGCTGAGATCGACGGCAAGGACGGCGCCAAAGTGATCAATGTCGCCAACCCTGCCTATGAAGACTAGCTAGCTTCGGATCAACAACTCCTTAGCTTCCTCCTTGCCTCTCTATCAAAAGAAGTCCTAGCTCAGGTCACGGCAAAAGGAGCAGCGAGAGGCCTAGCGCGCGATCGAGGACATGTTTGCGTCGCGAGGCAGAGCTCGCGCGATCAACACGCGCCTAGCTCTGTCCACCGCCCAAAAAGGGAATATGACGGTGGCTGAATACGTGGGGAAGATGCATTCCCTCGGTGATGAGATAGCTGCAGCAGGACGGCCTCTCGATGATGAAGAATTGGTGGAATACGTCCTCACCGGACTTGGAGGGCTCCTTCTCTCCCTTCCCTTTCGACTTGCCGGTCGTCGCCGCCTCCATGGGGCTACTCTCCTCGCCTTTACCCGATATCAATGTGCTTTGTTCTCTCGTGAAACATTTGATCTTTTGTAAGGCATATGTCACTTTGACTATCACAAAATATAATAATGCAAAATTTAACTCCACAATGCTCAGTATACAAACCTTTCAGCCAAATAGCTTTTTTACATGCTTTAGAAATGGCCATGTACTTAGCTTCAGTGGTGGATAAAGCAATAGTAGCCTGCAAACTTGCTTTCCAACTAACGGCACAACCACCAATGGTGAAAATATAACATGTGAGGGATCTTCTCTTATCCAAGTCACCAGCATAATCAGAGTCAACATAACCAATAAGTCCATCTCTAGATTTTTCAAGCTGCAAACAAGCATTAGAAGTACCACGCATATACCTGAAGATCCATTGAACGGCCTTCCAATATTTTTTTACTAGGATTAGCCATGTATCTAATGACAACACTCATTGCATGAGATAAATGAGAAGTAAGATTCATACTTCTCTTCGTAAGAGGACAAATGAGGGTATATAAACATGTAAGAGGACAAATGGGGCTATATACACCCATGGGAGTGATCATAGAGAACCCAAGAAGCAAAAATAGCTCATTCGATTAGATACTAATTATTATTTAGCACTAGATTTCTGTATAGAACAAGGATTTGAGTGTCCTAAAAGATTCAACATGGTTGTAAGAGAGCGACAATCCCTTGTACTCCTTTTAGGTTGTGCTTGCAGAAATTGCAGCTAGCCTTTTCAAATCTTCTCTCTCTTGTCGTGGTTATTTTATCGCCGTTATTTTGGTTCTCTCAATGAGATTTAACTTCTTCGTTCTTTAGACTGTGTATGTTTGTGCCGTATCTCACAAAACTCTAATCCGATTGGGGGGCTACTGTGCATAAGATTCGGGGGCTGCTGTGCATAAGAAGGGGTATAACAAATGATATCAGAGCCAATGCCAGATTAATTTGATACGTGAGGACTGGTAAAATGTCAGGTGTCACAAAATCAAGATCAATGCGATGAGGTGGATTCAAGTGGAGAAATTTGATGGTGGATGAAATTTCAGTGTGTGACAATGTGTGGCGAAGGATATCCTTGTCTAGCAAAATTTAATCACTGCTTTTAAAGGGAACAAATAAAAAAATGTTTGAAGAAGACTAAAAGTTGATGGAGCGAAAGGCTGTCAATACAATCCATCTATGTCTTTCTGATGAGGTAATGTACTCGGTGATCAACAAAAATTCGCTGAAGAAATTATGAAAGGACTTAGAAGAATTATATATAGCAAAGTCGTTGGCAAACCAATGGGTGCTAAAATGACAATTGTATATGTTGTGCATGGAACAAAGTACACGGTTCATTAACCATCTCAATGTCTTGAACAAGTTTATCATAGATGGCTAATGTGGATAAAAAATTGAAGCGAGCAGTAAGGTCATCATAGTGCCATCATCTCTACCACCATCTTGGAAGCAATTAGTGATGAATATTCTCGTAGGAAAAGGCACTATCAACTTCAATGAGGCAGTTGCATATCTATTAGAGGCAAAGTCCTTGAAAAAAGCTATTGAAATCTTCATCATCGGGTGATCCAACATTAGTTGTAGTTGGTGTTGCAGACAAAAGCAAAAGTTACATGAAGAAGAAGGGCAAAAATAAGGGCACACATGTGTGCATGACAAGGAACATCATATGATAAATGACTTTTGAGAAGTGCTTCTATGCTCTTCCTTTTAAAAGTTGCACAACTATTAAAGCATGAATGAAGGGTAGATGGTGATTACTTACCCCTTCGTTTGCTTCAAGATTTGTGCAACTTATACTAGAAGGAAAAGCATAGAAGCACTGCTCATGACTTTTTGAGTTAGAAGCAAATAATGGGTGCGCCGGTAACAAAAGATGATTCAGGCATACTTGTCATTAGTCAATCAAGTACTTATCATAGATAAATATTAGATTCAGGTTGTTGCTTCTACATATGTTTGTCGAGAGAGATGTTTGATAAAGGGTTCGTACACCTGACATAGAACTGTTCAGTTGGGGGATTGCAAGGAGTATGCGATAACTGAGGTGAGAATAGTTACAATGGATATATATATATATATATATATATATATAATAGAGCACATCACATATCGATCGGAGTTCGATATATTCTCGGCATAAAGAAAAATCTAATATCTATGAGGTCGCTTAAACTCGAAGGTTGTGAGCTATCACTTCGATGTGGAGTTACGCAAGTTACTTGCAAAGGGCAGGTGATCAAAAAATGTATTTGGAGCAATGGAGAATACCGATTAATGAGTAAACTCAAAGGATGGGTGATCAATAGGAAATCTGATAAAAATCCTGATCAGGAGAAAGAAACCGTGTCATCAACAATAAGTAATCAGATCTCAACTGCAATTATGTGCGGAACTACAAAGACGGTTGCAAAATAAAGTAGACGCAAAGGCGAAGGTGCGAGCTATTAGAAGAAGGAAGTCCTGGTTGGACCAACCAGACGGTACCAATGAGTAGGTTCGGGTGGCCAAGCTCGAACACCAACACGCATATTACAGTGATGTTCTGAGCACTCTCAAATGTGGGAGTAAAAACAAAAAAATAGAAAAACAAAAAATGACGAGCCGACTTGGAGTGAATTCTTGGAGTAGCACGATAATTTCAACAGATAAGAGTCAAAGTGAAGATTGTTAAATATAGTGACTCATATATATAGTCTTTTAGAATTTTAAAAGGTATTCTATAAGAAGTCCAAGATGAATCCTAATAAAATTAGAATTCCTAACTTTTTTGGAGCAAGATTCGTACTTTCCTTTGAAGGAGGACAAAGGGGACTATATAAACATATAGGATGGTTATACAGAACCCAAGGAGCTCATCCAAAGTAAAGGTGCACGAGAGGATTAGATGATATGTTATTCTATAGTACTAAATTCTTGTATAGGGTAAGGATCCGATTGTTCTAAAAAATTCGAGAGGAATGTGAGAGAGCGACAATTACTTGTACTCTTTTTTAGGTTGTGCTTATAGAACTTGCAGTCAGCTTCACCAATTATTCTCTCATCGTGGTTGCTTCATCACTATTATTTTGGTTCTACCTACGAGATTTATCTTCTTTGTTCTTGAGACAGTACACGCTCATGTTGTATCTCACAAAACTTTGATCCCATATAGGGCTGCTGCATATAAGAAGAGGTATTAGAATGTAATACTCCCTCCAGTCACAGAGAGTTATCGTTTTGGACATAAATGTAGTCAAACGTTTTGAAACTTTGACTGCCAATATCATTTTAAATATTTAAATCGTATGTGTAGATTTGTCTCGAAAAGTACTTTCATAATATTATAATATTATAATGTTGTATAAATATATTACAATATAAATTAGTGGTTAAAGTTGTCTTTTGAAGACTATATCGATATTCAAAATGGTAACTATTTGTGACCGAATAGAAGAGTAGGCAAAGGCTTGTTGCATTTATAGGACTACTATTGGATGTTCTTCACTAGTTTGTATTAGTACATGGTTAACTACAGAGACATGGAGGCAGGTAGGCAGGCAGCTGCTTCTCATCCTAGTCACCACCACCAGCAGTCCAGCACCATCATGGCTTGTTTTGTTTAACCTTAAGGGGGATTATGCTTAAGTGATGCCTTTCTTTATCTTTGTTAACAGACCTTTAGTCGTGTTGTTTACCGTTGCTTTTGTTTACTTATCACTTGCTACTTACACATTTAATCGTATATTAAGAGCAAGTAAAGTAATAAAGCTCACTACTTATTTTATTCTCATCTAGAGTAAGCAATAAAGTCAACTTGTATAATAACTATCTCTAAAAGTTATCTCTAGAGAAATACTAAAGCATTTAATTTGGGCATTCAACACTAACTTTATCTTTATGGCTGTTAGCAAAGCATTAACTTCAACACTAAGAGTAGCTTGTGCTGACTCCAACGTTGGCTTTTAGGCGACGTTAGCACATATTTTCCCGTACGATGTTTGCTACTAAATAAGAGCTGGTTCTTTTCTCTTACTTTTTCTCTCTTCTACGTAGAACAAAGATGACGTGTACTTATTAATAATAAATTAGCGTAAAGAGGAGATCAAGCTCACAGCATAGCATAAGCGTACCATAGCATCCTTGACATTGCCAACTCACGGGAATTTGTTTATGCGCTCGGCTGCTCGCTCTCTCAAAAGGAGCAAAGCCAATATTGGTGTTTGAAGGTTTGATTAGAGCAAGTTCTGCACATCTGAGAGAGATGCCATCCAGAGTTCAGATTATCATAAACTCCAAAGAATCATCGCCGAAAGGATTCGAACCTCAGACCTTTAATTTCCTTGCACAGCAGCACAAACACTTTTGCCGTAACACTAATGTTTCTTATTGCTCTGTATTTCTTTCTCTCGCACATGCCTTCTTGCTACTCCCGTTACAGGCCAACAGAGCCTTATATACGCTATTTCTCACTTGTAGGCTTCGGTTGGAGACATTGATCAACTCGGACATGGCAACCCCCTCTAGTACGGCCAACAGAGCCTTATATACACTATTTCTCCGCAGCTGACTCGGTTGGAGACATTGATCAACTCGGACATGGCAACCCCCTCTAGCACGGCTGAGCTACAGTGTCGGGACGGCACGACACGGCCCTCTTACGTGTCGGGCCGGGCTTGGATCTTGCCGTGCCGTGGGACGACCTATTGCCCACCTCCTCACTGAAGTGCTCACTCTATCTCTAGCGCGCTGAGGCAACTCTGAACTAAGCTCAGGGGAGGGGTAGTAGGTATGCTTCAAACCCTCCAGCACCTTGAAGAACGTGTTAGTGGTGATCTCAGTCAACAAACTAATTCCGAAAATTTCAGATCTAATAGCCACTAACAACGCTTTAATCGGGAGCGTACCAAATAAAAAGATTGGTGTTGGTCCCGTTGGCCTGCGTGAGAAAAGAGAAGGGAGAAACCGAAACTCCTGAGATGGATTTTGTCCTTGAGTTTACAGCTCTTCCTAAATCCCTTCCGATCTAGGGCTCGCGCACAGGCTAACGAAGATCCTCTACCTCCATCGACCCGTCTCGGTGCTTCACTCCTCTGCCGACACATCAAGATCAACAACCGAAAACTCATCTTCCAATCCGGGTTAGCTCAGTTCTAACGATTTAATTTCCGCACTTATTGTGATCATGTTTTAGGCTAGTTGATGACTTAGACTTAGCACTTAGAAATTATCTAACATTTGGTATCAGAGCAGACTAGCTTTTTCATGATCCTATTAAGCCCGGTTTAACCCTTAATTCGTCGGCTTAGAATTATTTTGGCTCGAATTAAGGCTGATTAACTTCGGATTAATCTTGATCCGGTTCGGTTTGAAGTCAATTTGGACTTGGTTTATCACTTAATTGACTCGGATTAGGGTTCAATTCGGTTCGGGTAGCATTAAGAAGGAGGGGATAAGAACATCAGAACCCTAATTTGCCAAACCCATCGAATGCCGAAACCCTAATCCCAAAATCCCTTTCGGATTCAAACCCTTGACCTCAAATCTGAACCTTAGATCACCAAAATCCTTTCGGATTTGCCCCAAAATTCCCAAAAGCCGAACCCTTAAATCCCCAAATTTCGTTCGGTGATGACCACTAAATCCCAAAACCCCAAATCAATCAAATAAACCTATTAACCTAGGGGTTTGGGGCATACCTTGTTGGTCGCCGGATTTGCGCGCCGCCTTAGCTCGTCTGCGGATGCGCTCTGTCGCACCGGCTTGCTCCTTGGTCGCCATCGTCGCATCGTGGATGCGCGTCGCCTAAAGCCGCCGCGTCTCCCTGGCACCGTCTCGCCTTGAGCGTGCGCATGCCGTCGCGTCTCCTCGCGTTGCGTCTTCGGGCTTCTCTCGGTCGCCGCCAGCGCCTCCGCTCCGTCGTCGCTCCGGTGCGCTCTCTCTCCCGCACGGATTTTTCGGATCGGAAGAAGTGGATTAGGGTTAGGTTTTGGCCGACGCACGTTTTGTTCCGTCTCCGTGAGATCTTGGCCGCCCATTCGATCCGACGGTCGATCTTCTCCGGGATTGGGCGCGCGTGCATTGGGCGGTGGATCTTTGCCTGCAGCGTGGGCTCTTTGTTCATTATGGGCCGCATGGCTTTTCGGCTTTTAGCCATTTACTGTTTTTTTGCTAATAATTTTCATTTAGCCCATTTAATAGTTGTTTTTGTTATGTCACATTATTGTTTATGATTAATTTCCTGGGCATAATTCCATGACTAATTTTATGAGTAAGTTCATAATGTGGCCATTAATTTTATTTGATGATTATTATTATTTAGCTCATTTCAACATTTGTTCATTATGCCTCTTTAATTCAGCAAATGTTGTTTGAAGTTTATTTCCTGGGCATTAATTTTATTAATTGCATGATTAAGCAAATCAAATTAATATGACAATTAAATATTTATGATGATTATTTCTGTATATTGTCTCTGATTAATATGGAACCAACGGGAAATATTGATTGGAGATTTAATAATGTTTGGGATTATTTTGTGATCATAGTTATATTCTGACCAAAGTTGATTATAACTATGTATCATACCTATTTAATTAAAACTGGGATTATGTTATAACCATGATCATATTTTGACCAACGTTGTTTATGACCATGTGTTGCCCATAAGCTAATTTAGTTCTTTTTCGTTTCTGCCCAACGGTGATGCGAATTAGAACTATTAAATTTTCGGTCATTACCATGTTATTAATCAGACCAACGTAGGGTTAATTTCATGCTAGACATTACCTTATCCACGTATGTATATATTTATTCAATAATGAATACGTCCAACATTATCAATACTTTAAATGGCATTAAACAACTCTCTAGAACTAACTTCCCCTCTTGGAAAGAAAAATTGCAAATCGTTCTTGGAATTATGGACTTGGACTATGCATTACATGAGAATGCTCCCATAGCTCCTACCGCTGATGATGAGAGTTTCGCTGAGAAAAAGAAACTCTATGACTTAACAGTGGAGAGGTGGGAGCGGTCCAATCGCATGTCCTTGATGATAATGAAGAGCACCATATCTGTTGGAAAAAGGGGAGCAATCCCTGAATTCGACAACGCTAAGCAGTACTTGGCCTCAGTCGAGGAGCAATTTAAGGGCTCCTCAAAAGTGTATGCCAGTACTTTAATTATGAGGATGCTCACCTCCAAGTACGATGACTCAAGTGGCCATAGAGAGCATATCATGATGATGACTGATATGGCTGCCAAGCTTAAGGGCATCGACATGGAAATCTCTGAAGGTTTCTAGTCCACTTCATTATGACTTCCCTTCTGCTGAGTTTGGTCCTTTCATGATCAATTGTGACACTCAGCACTCAGAAAGGAGAAGTGGACTATGAGCGAATTGATTGCCATGTGCGTCCAGGAGGAACAAAAAAAATCATTCTAGGGAGAATATAATGTCGCAATTCAACGAGACAAACTCTATATGATTCATCTCTCTGAATCTCATGTATCGATGAATGTGTGTGATGCTACCAATAAGCGGAAGAGAAGTCTAAGTGATGAGACTTCATCGAAATTGTGGCACTGTCGTTTGGGCCACATTTCGAAGGGGAGAATGGAACGTCTCATTAAGGAAGAGATACTCCAACATCTAGACTTCTCTGACTCACATCATTGCATTGATTGCATTAAAGGGAAATATGTAAAACAGATTAAGAAAGGAGCCACATGAAGCACAGGAGTTTTAGAATTAATCCACACTGACATATGTGGACCTTTTCCTGTGACTTCAGTTGATGGGTATAACTCCTTTATCATGTTCACTGACGACTTCTCCCGTTATGGTTATATTTTCCCCATTCGCGATCGATCTGAATCACTCGATAAATTCAAAATCTTTAAGGCTGAAGTAGAAAATCAGCTCAACTTAAAGATTAAAGTAGCGAGATCAGATCATGGAGGAGAATATTATGGGAGACATGCTCCTTATGGACAAATTCCCGGTCCATTCGCTAAGTTCCTTTCAGAAAATGGCATAGTAGCACAATATTCCACACCTGGTGAACCTCAGCAAAATGGGGTAGCTGAAAGGCGTAATCGCACCCTTATGGACATGGTGCGTAGCATGATGAGTTACTCCAGTTTACCAGTTAGTTTATGGATGGAAGCATTAAAGACAGCCGCACACATATTAAATCGGGTCCCCAGTAAATCAGTCCCTAAAACCCCTTATGAATTGTGGACTGGAAGGAAACCAAGTTTAAAGTATTTGCGCGTGTGGGGTTGTCCTGCTGAAGCTAAAGTCTTTAATCCACATCTTGGAAAATTGGATCCTAAGACAATAAGTTGCCATTTTATTGGATATCCTGAAAGGTCTAAGGGATATCGATTTTATTGTCCAAATCATATAACTAAGTTTGTGGAAACCCGCCATGCTGTATTCTTAGAGAATGATGAAATCAGTGGGAGCTCAGAGGCTAGGAAAATAGATCTTGAGGAGGTTCGGACTTATGTACCATTGCCGATAATCCAAGAGACTATTGTTCCTTTACATAATATAGTTGTACATCCAGCTGAGAATCCTGGAGGTGAGCCCTCATCTGAGAATTCAGATTTCAACAGTACAACACCTAATGATGAGCCTCAATTGCCTTCTGTGATAGCTAATGAACCACTAAGGAGATCACAGCGGGAAAGAAGATCAGCCATCCTTAATGATTATGTTGTATACATGAATGAAGATGTATGTGACATAGGGAAGGTGGATGATCCTACATCATTTAAGGAGGCTATGACATCTAAGGATTCATCCAAGTGGCTTGAGGCCATGCAGGATGAGATAAAGTCTATGAGCATTAACGACGTCTGGAATCTAGTAGAAATTCCTGATGGTGTCAAAACAGTAAGCTGTAGATGGGTCTACAAAACAAAGCATGACTCTAAGGGAAATGTCGAAAGATTCAAGGCAAGGCTTGTAGCAAAAGGGTTTACACAAAGAGAAAGGGATAGATTATATTGATACTTTCTCTCCTGTCTCGAAGAAAGATTCATTAAGAATTGTCATGGCTTGTTGCTCATTACGATTTGGAGCTACATCAGATGGATGTCAAAATTGCATTCCTTAATGGTGACTTGCATGAGGATGTTTTCATGGCTCAGCCGGAAGGTTTTGTCGTGGAAGGCAAGGAACATATGGGATGCAGACTTAAGAAATCCATCTATGGACTAAAGCAGGCGTCTAGACAATGGTACCTTAAGTTCGATGAGACCGTAAGAGATTTCGGTTTCAAAGAAAATGATGTGGACAATTGCATATACATTAAGATTAAGGGGAGCAAATTCACTATTTTAGTACTTTATGTGGACGATATCTTATTGGCTAGCAGCGATATGGATATCTTTGTATGAGACCAAAAGATTTCTTTCAGTTAATTTTGACATGAAGGATCTTGGTGATGCCTCTTATGTTCTGGGCATTGAGATTCACCGAGATAGGTCCAAAGGGATATTAGGCTTATCCCAAAAGGCATACATTGACAGAGTGCTTAAGAGATATAATATGCATAACTGCTTTGTCACGCCTGCTCCTATTGTAAAGGGCGATAAATTTGGAACATTCCAATGTCCAAGGAATCAATAAGAAACTGATCAGATGAAGGGGATTCCTTATGCTTCAACTGTCGGAAACATTATGTATGCTCAAGTCTGTACTCGCCCTGATTTAGCATTTGTAACCGGGATGCTTGGCAGATACCAATCAAATCCAGGGTTGGACCACTGGAAAGCCGTTAAGAAAGTCTTGCGTTATTTGCAAGGCACTAAGCATTTCATGCTCATATATAAGAAGTCTGATGACCTTGAGGTTGTGGGTTATTCAGACGCTGACTTTGCATGTTGTGTAGATACTAAGAAATCCACATCAGGTTATATCTTCACACTTGCGGGAGGAGCCATTTCGTGGAAAAGCTCCAAACAATCTCTTACTGCATCATCAACGATGCAGGCTGAGTTTGTGGCATGTTATGAGGCTACTGGGCAGGCTGTATGGCTTAAGAACTTTATTCCCGGACTGAGAGTGGTTGACAGTATATCTAAACCACTAACAGTATACTGCGATAATAAAGCCGCAGTTTTCTATTCGAGTAACAACAAGTCAAGTGGTGCTGCCAAACACATTGACATTAAGTATCATGTTGTGAAAGATAGAATCCAGGATCAGACAATTGATGTCAAGCATATAAGTACTGTCTATGCTTTGCGGATCCGCTTACTAAAGGCTTACCACCCAATCTCTTTCGAGAACATGTTGCGGCATGGGTTTATTGGAAAGCCTCGATTCTGGAAATAAGGACCATAAGAATAAAACCAAACTCCCATTAAGCATAAGTAATTATTCCATTGAGATGGAATAATGCACTATAGGTACTAGGGTTTCAGCGGTGACTTTATGAACTGCTGTAATATTTTATCTTGGTGTGTTGTTCTGTTGAGTATGGACTTATATTATTAGCCTTTCGATCAAGTGGGAGAATGTTAGTGGTGATCTCGATCCAACAAACTAATTCCGAAAATTTCGGATCTAATAGCCACTAACAACGCTTTAATCAGGAGCGTACCAAATAAAAAGATTGGTGTTGGTCCCGTTGGCCTGCGCGAGAAAAGAGAAGGGAGAAACCGAAACTCTTGAGATGGATTTTGTCCTTGAGTTTACAGCTCTTCCTAAATCCCTTCCGATCTAGGGCTCGCGCACAGGCTAACGAAGATCCTCTACCTCCATCGACCCATCTCGGTGCTTCACTCCTCTGCCGACACATCAAGATCAACAACCGAAAACTCATCTTCCAATCCGGGTTAGCTCAGTTCTAACGATTTAATTTCCGCACTTATTGTGATCATGTTTTAGGCTAGTTGATGACTTAGACTTAGCACTTAGAAATTATCTAACAGAACGATGGCACTAGATCGGGAAAGATGAATGACCAATGAGGACAGGACAATGGGGAAGTTGGTAATAGAGAATCCTCCCTTCTTCTTTGCTTTCTGGCCTAAACCTAAAAAAATCCAAAACTAACTGTTTGCACCAAAATTCAGCATCATTTAAGATCAATTCGAATCGGAGAAGACAGTTCGTATGAAAGGAAATTGGTAAACGAATCGGAAGGAAGTTCTGTTTTTAAGGAAACCGAATCAGAGGCCGATACGAATTAATGACGCATCCATATACAACTCGGATCGGCCGGAATATTATAAAAGGGGTGGACATCAGGCGACGAAAGGAATCGATCAATTCAACACAACATCTACTTTTTACTGTTTCGCATTGTTTTAGGGTTTACAAACATTTTTCTGTAAGTCGACGGAATCAACAAAGTTGCGTATCGCCGATTGTTGGTTTTTAGTCGATTTCTCCCAGGTTCGATCTGCTTTGTTTTGCTGCGCATCGCCTTCTCAAAGCCGATTTCACCTTGTATCAGGATTAACCGTAACTGGTTAATCTAGTTATCCCCTAATCGGTTTTCAGCCGACTAGCGTTAAGCGGATAATCTTTGTTTATCGGCTTTGATTGATTTACAAATTCTACCTTGTCAATTTCAGGTCAAATTGACTGGCACGCTCTGCAAACCCGGTGTCTGTCTTGTGTGTTCACGGCTAAAGACCCTGCTTCACGTTTTTAGCGCGAACATATTTTTGGCACGCCCGTTGGGACCCAAGAGAGATCACTATGTCATCAACCGATAAACCTGCAGTTACCGCCGATATCAATGCAGATGCTATAATCGCGCCTCAAATGGCCGATTTGACCCCCGAGCAGCGGAAAGAAATCGAAGACCGAAAGGCGGCGTTAGAAGAAATGATGCTACAATGTTTCCAGAAAACACGCCGTGGCATTACTCAAAGGACTGCACTCCCAAGCATCAATCCTATCGGAGATTCATCATCCGAACCAGTAAGCCGATACGTACCCGCTCAAGCCGATTTATCAAATATGATTGAGCAATCTGTTCATCACGCACTAATTAACCAGTCATCGGCTCTAGTATCTACATTAAAGCCAATGATAGAAAATAGTGTGAAAACAATTGCTCAGGAATTGGCTGTGTCTGGGAGCCTGCTAGATCCACCACAGACAATCCCTACGTACCCGGTATACTCCATAACACCTAACACCAACACAGTAAACATGTCGGCTCAAACACTTGTCATGATGCCGACTCAACCTACTGCTTTGAAACCAAGCACACAGAGAGATGGATTTACGCACTACCATGGGCACACGGATGGGGCTAAAATAAGCGCACCAAACCCATCGAACGGATCCTCCAGTGGCATCGGATTATCGGCTTATCAGCCGATTGGAACAGATCAGGTTCCACAATCACGTGGAATCACCACTATGAAACAAGCACCATATAGGGTAGTGCCGTACGTTGAACCTCTCACACCTATACCCGATACATTGGTTTTTAATCATGGTAACGGCCAATTGCCAATACCTCCTATGACACGATTTGGGCAAAGACCCGAGTTTGCACTCGGGGGGCAGGGCGCAAACAATGAAAATTGGCAATGTCCGGTTGCGCCACAAGCTGACAATATCAATTAGGCTGAACAAATTGCTAACGTTTTGAGAGCAGTTCGACACAACCCGGAGGAAGGGTAATCGGCTACGAGGAAGCCGTATCCCGATTACATAGATCGTATGCCATACCCACACAACTTTAGGATACGGACTTCGCCAAGTTTTCGGTGACGATTCTGTTACCACCATTGAGCATATCGGACGCTTTATGGCTCGGTGTGGAGAAGCCGCATGATCCGATGGATTAAAAATTAAATTTGTTTCCTTTGTCATTGTCTGGTGCTGCATTTACTTGGTTTACCAATTTACCCCCAAATTCAGTTCATATGTTGAACGATTTAGAAAGCCGATTTCATGAATACTTCTTTTCGGGGACTATGGAGCTTAGGATTTCTGACCTTAGTTCAGTCCGACAGAAGTACAGCGAATCGGTTTCAGACTATATCAGGAGATTCAGAGGCGTATGAAATAGATGCTTTAGTGTAACATTACCCGATGATCAATTGGCCGATTTAGCATTCCAAGGGTTAATCCCGCCATTAAAAGAGAAACTATCTGGCCAAGAGTTCCCCGATTTAGGCCACTTACTCCATCGGGTATCGGCACATGAAAGCCGATATGCAGAAAGCAAAGGGTTTAAAGATAGATTCAAATCAAACGGTAATGAAAAGGCCAAAGTAAACATGGTATAGTATAATTCGACCGACACCTCTGAAGACGAAGCAGAAGTAAACATAGCCGAGTGGACCAAGGGTTCCAAAAGGCCACTCGTATGCTCTCTACTCAAGCCGACGAAAAATAAGGCGGAAGTCAAGTATTCATATGATGTGTCAAAATGTGACAAGATATTTGATTTATTGCTGCAAGAAAAACTCATAAGATTACCAGAAAGTCACGTCATCCCATCGGCCGAAGAAATTAAAAAGCGAAGGTACTGTAAGTGGCACCATTCGTTTTCGCATAACACTAACGATTGCAATATTTTTCGGCAACAGATTCAATCGGTCATCGCCGATGGCAGGTTGAAGTTTGCAGAAGAATCGGCTATGCAGATAGATGTGAATCCTTTTCAAGTCAACATGGTTCAATGCTCGCGAAAAGGAAAAGGACCCGCAGAAGATATCATGCCGACTAAAGGGGTTGAGGCACGCTCAAAAGGAGATGAAACAGTGCAAATCACTATCGGCTCCATACAAATAGAAGCCGATAGTAACGGACAGAACTCGAGAACGGTAAAACCGAAGGGAGACCTGGAAGTTGGAAAATGGTATAGGGCTGAAAGGGCTCCAAGAAAAGTTAATTTCAAACCAAAGCTGACTTTCTCGCAACTCCTGGGGAAGTACGAAAGGATAAGTCAAAAACACGACACCCGACAATCCCAAGGTTTTCATCAAAAGACAGGCGAATATTGGCGGCCAGATGTGCCACATCGGCCAACTACTGAAGAGGAGAGACACCGGCAATGTCCCTTTTGGCAATTTTGCTGGGAGAAGGGGATGACCTTGCCAACAGTCATGTCCTGTCCTATACGACATGCGTCTACATATCGGCCAAAACAATCGGTAAAAGACAGGTTGTCTAGACCGGTACACGATCGGCTAGAAATGAGAAACAGGAGGCCGATCCATGAAAGATTGTCGACGTCAGAGCAAGGCGAGTCCTCCCGAACTCAAAAAATATCGGCTTCGCATGACGCGATCAGAATGGGATCTGACAGCGAAGCGAATAACTTAGCTGGGAAAATCAGAAGGCCGATAGAACCTAAACCTAGGTGGTGTCCCTCAGGACTTAGCAAATCACAGCGCAGGCGGCTTTAGCGACTAAAGACACAGGAAGAAAGGGAAGCCGAGAAAGAAAGAGAAAGGGATCGGGTATTCAATAAAATAAGGCCTGTACCGGTTTCAAAAAGGGAATGGAGAAAGAAGGAACAGACCGATAGTGACTCGGATCCATCGGTCGAATCCGGGTCCCCAATGATCCGAGATGATACACCACCAATGGATATAAACATGGTATTTACTCTACCAGTTGAGTTCAAAACCGAGGAATCGACTGAAGAAGTGTTCGCCCAACTATGCCTCGGTGCACCAGATGCTGTGTTTGAAAAGCCACAAGACATGCATCAGCATCTAAAACCATTATACCTAAAAGGGTATATTAATGGCCGACCAATATCTCGAATGTTGGTCGATGGTGGGGCAACAGTTAATCTGATGCCGCTAAGTACTTTCAAAAAATTGGGTAAAGTCGATGAAGATTTGATCAAAACAAATATGGTGTTAAATGACTTCACGGGAGATCCTACTGAAGCTAAAGGTGTGATGATGTCAGAACTGACAATCGGCAGTAAAACTTTGCCGACTGCATTTTTCATGATAGAAGCCAAAGGTAATTATAGTGTGCTCCTTGGGCGTGACTGGATCCACGCCAATTGCTGCATACCATCAACTATGCATCAGAAGTTGGTACAATGGAACGATGATACGGTTGAAGTTGTACCGGCCGATACATTGGCTCATATCGCCATGGCCAGCCCTGACACCAATTGGCCATATGAAGAAGTCGAATGTATCTCAGGAAAAATCTTGGACGATTGCGATTTCATCTGCATCGAGAAGTCAGGATTCAAGCCGATCAGTGTTAAACCTAACACGTTTGATCGGACAAACGAAGTAGTGAGAAGATGGAGTCCAAGACAATAGCAAAACTGCGAGAAAGAGTAAGAAGCTATCGGCCAGAAGAGTACGAAGAAGCTGTCGAGGATTTTGAAGAAGAAAGGAAAGGGTTAGGATTTACCTCAGCCGATTTGCTTGAAGAAATCAACATTGGAGAAGCCGACAGTAAAAGACCAACATTTGTAAGTACTAAATTAGAGATCAAGTATAAAGCAAAGTTGGTCGAGATACTCAAAAAATATAGAGATTGCTTTGCATGGGAGTATTATGAGATGCCAGGTTTAAGCCGACAATTAGTTGAACATCGGCTACCCATAAAACCTGGGTATCGGCCATTCAAACAATATCCTAGACGATTTAATCCTACGATGTATGACGCTATAAAAGAAGAGGTAGGACGATTGTTAGAGGCAAAGTTTATCCGGCCTTGCCGATATGCTGAATGGGTCTCGAATATCGTTCCTGTAAAAAAGAAAAACGGCAAACTTAGGGTGTGCGTTGATTTTAGGGATTTGAATAAAGCCACACCGAAAGATGAATACCCGATGCCTATAGCCGATATGCTTATCGATGCTGCATCTGGGAATAAAATTATAAGTTTTTTGGATGGAAATGCTGGATACAATCAGATATTTATGGTAGAGGCTGGTATCCCTAAAACGGCCTTCAGGTGCCCAGGAGCTTTAGGGCTATATGAATGGACGGTTATGACCTTCGGTCTGAAAAATGCTGGCGCCACTTATCAGCGTGCTATGAACCATATTTTCCATAATTTAATCGGCAATACTGTGGAAATATACATTGACGATGTAGTAGTAAAATCCAAAGAAGACTGGCAACATTTAGCCGATTTGGAAAAAATGTTCGAGAGCACAAGAGCACATGGATTAAAAATGAACCCGCTGAAATGCGCTTTTGGAGTGTCGGCTAGACAATTCCTTGGATTTACAGTACATGAAAGAGGGATTGAAGTAAACCAAGCCAAAATAAAAGCTATAGCCGATACCAGACCACCGACAAACAAAAAGGAGTTGCAAGCATTGATAGGGAAAATCAATTACTTGCGACGTTTCATTTCAAACTTGTCAGGACGGATTCGAGCCTTCACACCGCTGCTGAAAGTTAAAGACGACCAAGAATTCAAATGGGGAGCTGATCAACAAAAGGCCTTTGACAACATAAAGGGTTATCTGATGAACCCACCAGTATTGGCCGCACCAAAGCATGGTATACCTTTTAAACTATATATATTGGCTGAAGGTGATACAATGAGGGCGATCTTAACACAGGAAGCCAATAGGAAGGAACGAGCAATATTTTATCTAAGCCGACGTCTTTTAGATGCAGAAACCAGTCAAGTACATACTATCGGCACCAATTCTACGAGGTTGGCTTGGTAAATGGGCATACGCCTTAACAGAGTTCGAGTTAACCTATGAATCGGCTAAATCTGTGAAAGGGCAAGCTGTGGCCGATTTCATCATAGGAAGTAAAACATTAACAGGAACAGCCGATGTAACTCCTTGGCAGTTGTATTTCGATGGATCCGTTTGCCAAGAGGGCGAGGGCATCGGCGTGGTATTGATTTCACCTAGAAAGCAGGAGTATGATTTCATGTATCGGTTAAATAGCCGATGTTCAAATAATCAAGCAAAATATGAAGCATTACTAAGAGGGCTACAATTGCTAGACAGCGTCGGGGTGAAAGACATCGAAACTTTTGGAGACTCGATGTTAATTGTACAGCAAGTCAAAGGGGAATACCGATGCAACGACGGTGCGCTAACTCAGTACTTACATCAATGCCTCCAGATTATCGAGACGTTTACTACATTTTCTATAGAACATATCCCCAGAGAAGCTAATGACAAAGCAAACCGATTGGCACAATGTGCATCAGGGTACAAGATTGGAAGCCGGCAGGAACAGATTGAGCTAAACGTTTGGCCGATTTTATGTGTCCACCCTGTCGACTGGAGAACAGAAATAAGGGATTATTTATCAGACCCATCTAAACCGACTGAGCAGAAAGTCAAGCGCAAAGCACTCAAATATGTTCTACTAGAGGATGTATTATACTTTCGAACCATGGAAGGCTTATTGCTAAGATGCCTGGGAACTGAAGAAGCCAAAATAGCAATGGGAGAAGTCCATGAAGGAATTTGTGGATCACATCAATCGGCCCATAAAATGAAATGGATACTGAGACGAACAGGGTATTTTTGGCCGACAATGTTAGAAGACTGCTTCAAATATTATAAAGGATGCCAAACATGCCAAAAGTTTGGTAACATACAGTCAGCGCCAGCATCGGCTTTACACCCGATCATCAAGCCATGGCCGTTTAGGGGATGGGGCATAGACGTAATCGGCCAAATATTTCCGTCATCCAGCAAAGGACATAAATTTATCCTTGCAGCCACAGATTTGTGACACTACGGTATGGTGTGACAATATAGAATGTGAAATTAGAGAATAAAACCTTTCGGCTTGAGGTTTACTCGCGTTTTTGGGCCGTTTGAAGTGATGTGTCACCACGGAGTGTCGTAACCTTTTAAATGGTGCATGTTAAGGTCAAAAACTTTATGAAATATGGAATGGCAGGTTAAAACCATAAGGTATGGAGGTTAATAACGTTTTCGGGCCGTTTCTGGGCCGTTTTCGGGGTTTTGGGCCTTCCCGGGGGAGTTTTGGGCCTTGGTGGGCTTTGGTGGGATGGATTAGGTCTCCGTAACGGACTAGAATTGGGTGTGGGGGCTGGTAAAAGGGGTTTCCCTGCCCCTTTGGGGCGTCCACCTTGCTGCGTTTGCGCCCCTTGAGGCCTTGGTGCGCCCCCCTCACCTCCCCCCACTTGCCAAGCCCTAGCCGCCCCTTCCCTTTGAGCCTTGCGCCTCCCCCTTGCTCTCCTCCATTGACCCACCTCTCCACCACCTCTCCTCCACCCCCTTGCTGCCCTAGGGTGGTCTCCACACCTCTGCACCTTGTGGATCCATCCGTTGGAGCGAGGAGCGAGGAGCGAGGAGCGTGGAGCAAGGAGCGATCTGCGAGGAGATCTATTGGAGATTCGTTCGTTGGGCAAAGGTATGATCATGGGGATCCTTGGGTTTGATCTAGGTACTGTTCCTAGGGTGTTTATGAAGTTTTTAGATCAATTGGTGGTGCTGGGTTGGAGTTCTTTGGGTTAGATCTAGACGTTGCCACGTTTCTGTTTTCGGGCAGATTGAGCAGTCGGGCTAGGGTTCGAGTTTTCGTCGATTTAGAATCCGAATCTGTCCGTACGGACTTAGAAGAAGTTGTAGATAATTTAATTATCTTTCCGTGGACATAAAGCATGTTAAAATCCGATCAGCCGTTTGAAAGTTATGGCCGTTTTACCGAGCGTGTTAAAATCTGTGACGCAATTAGAACAGATCATAGTAATCTGTAGATTAAGCAATTTTAGAGTCCGAATCAGTCTTTCCATATAACTAGAAAAAGGTAGGAAATTTCCTAAACTTCGCGATGGTGTACTCGTTTAATCGATTTGGAGTCCCAGAACTCAAGTTATGGCCTTTGCAAGGCTGCTGTCCCGCCGGGACAGAACCTCTGTTTTAGGTTTTGCGAGTAGCGGGCAATGTCGGGTGAGATGGGGATTTGTGTACTGTTTTGTGGGCATTATTGAGAGTATGTGATGCCTTTGTGCAGGTGGTGTGACCCCGGGGGTGCCCTCTACTTCCCACAAACCCGTCGCCCACGGTTGAGGCAAGTGTGTTGTAATGAATAGCGGAATTGTAGGTTGCTTGTGGAGATTAGATGAAAGATTGATTACTTGCTATGATCACTTGCCATGCTTGCTGTTTTCCAATGATATATTGAGTATGATTATCATGATTCGATGCCATGTGTTAATATTTGTCATGATGAGATGCCATATGTTTATGTACATGTGAAATATGATAATTGGCATAGTTGCATGCATGACATGAGATAGGGCGAGGGCGGTGAGAAAGTCATAACTAGTCCGGCAAGGTCGGTGAGAAAGTTATGACTAGTCCGGAACGCCATTGAGTAAGACCTACATCGTGATTCCATCCACGTGGTGAATGGAAGCGATGAGTAGGCACCCTCCATCTTCGGGATGGAAGGGGGGAAAAGGGTGCACACCGACGGGTGTGTACTCAACCATACCGGTATGAGTTTCCAAGGAGACATGAGCATTGCATTACATCTCATACATATTGATGATGACAATGTTAAGTGTTTATGAATAAGATGATTTACATGAAGGAGATGCTATTGCCATATTGTTGTTCTTGTTGTCCATTGCAATATGCTTGCTGAGTTTGAACTCACGCTTGTGTTTTTTCTTATTGTTTTAGGTACCATGAGAACGGCATGCGGGAAAAGGGAATAGACACACGCCACACGTTGCTTCACCTTAATGTTCCCCAAGTCAATTCTTTTAGATTGATAATAAATTGCGTGTGATGGTCATTAAATTAAGGCTTAGCTTGGTTAATGAGAGTTTTATTGTTCGTTTGACACTTGGAACTTTAAGTGCTAAATGTTAGTCTTTTATTGTCGTTAAGACTCTATTTATTGCTATTTTAGATGTTTCCCTTATTGCCATATAATGCTATATCGTTGTTGCTCCTTAAATTCATGATAAAACAAAGGAGGTGCTGCCGAAATCTCGATTTTTAGCCTATGCGCCTTTGCTGGAATTTTATGTTAAATATGATATTTGGATGTTGTTTAGCTTATGTTTGGTAGCATTCGGACATATTAAATGCCGGGGTGTTACAAGATTATTTTTCAAAATGGGTTGAAGCTGTACCACTCAAGAAAGTTACTAGCAAAGAGCTAATCGACTTTGTAAAAGAACACATCGTCCATCGGTTTAGAAGTCCACAGACGATTACTACTGATCAAGGGACTGTGTTCATGTCCAACGAATTCAAAAGTTTCGCGGGAAGTTTTGGGATAAAATTACTCAACTCTTCTCCTTATTACGTTCAGGCCAATGGACAGGCCGAGTCATCAAACAAGACATTGATAAAACTGATAAAAAGGAAAATTGAGGAAGAGCCAAGGAAATGGCATTCAACGCTATCAGAAGCTTTATGGGCTTATCGGCTATCTTACCACGGATCGACTAAATTATCGCCTTTTCAGTTGGTATATGGACAAGAAGCCGTTTTACCCGTAGAAATCAACATCGGCTCAGTAAGGCTATCGGAGCAAGATAAATTGTCAATCGATGAATACAGACATGTAATGCTAGACAATTTAGATGATTTAGCCGAGCTAAGGCTGATTACAGTAGATCGGCTTAAAAAGAACAAAGAAAGGGTCGCTAGGTCATACAATAAGAAGGTTGTACCAAAATCTTTTAATCAAGCCGATTTGGTGTGGAAAACTATATTGCCGATCGGTTCGAAAGATAATCGATTCGACAAGTGGTCTCCAACGTGGGAAGGACCTTATAAAATAAACCAATTAATCGACGGGAACGCGTATATCCTGGAAACATTAGAACGGCTCGTCCTACCTAAAGCAATCAACGGAAAATATCTGAAAACATATTGCCCCAGCGTCTGGGTTGGAGCATAGACAGCCGATCATGTCAACCAAGAAACATGAACATTAAAATAATCGGCTTTTTAGGCCGATAGTAAGATCGTTGCATACAAACATTCCAAAAAACCGATAGTAAGACAGGCGACAAACATTGTTTAAAAGGATTACAGCCCAGATCCGGGCAGACGGGCTCCTAGTCCTGATAGAGCCCCCGCAGCTTTGGCGATGGTGTCCTGAACATTATCGACAATGCGCTTGTCATCAATCGCGCTCCCCGGTATGACCTTGATCTTAGCCGATTGACTCTTCACCGCTGCCACCATGTCACCAAGGGTGTGTTTCTGCACTGACAAAGATGAAACCGACGAAGAGATAGACGTCTGAAGATCGGCCAGTTGCTGGGTCACTTGGGCCAACTGCTCTTCCAGAGACTTCCTCGTAGATTCCAAATCTTTTTGCTTCATCTTAGCCGATTTAAAGTCAGAGATACCTTGGTCGTACTGTTGTTTCTTGGCCTTCGTATCGGCCACCAATTTATCCAAGGTATCTTGATCGGCTTGCTGAGCAGTACGTTGGGCGATCCTCTCTCTGGCGGCTGCAACTGTGTCCTTCTGGGCGTCCAAGTGACAAACATCTAAAAGGGCCCTCATAACTTCTGGAGGCAAGTCAGTCTCCATTGCGGCCATGGCTGTCCTCAAGGGTTGCGTGTCGGCTAAAAGACGGGCTTAGGCTGCAGGACTTCATTAAAAAGGCGATTGAGCCTCTCCTGCATTCCTGGTGCGGAAGTCACGGCAGCTGATGTCACTGCAGCAGCATCAATGATCCGCTGAACGTCGGCCGAATAATCAGTAGTGGCTATGATCTCGGGGTCGCCCAGATCATCCAAGGAAAAGCCCAAAAGATCGGTAGGATCCGCTTCAAGCATCGGGGAAACAGCAACGAGTTTTTGGGTCGGGGAAGCAAGTGATGGTACAGGAGCAGGAGCCGATAGGACAAGCACATCTGTCGGGGTTTTCTCGGTATCGGCTAAAACTTCTGACATCTGGATGGAAGGAGTTTCCTGAGATAACAATACTTAGCATCAAAAATATAAGCAAAAAGCCAAGGCAGACAAGATTAAGAATTAGAGCCAACCGCAGTAGCCGATCCGGCAGGGGAGGACGCCGTGTCCCGACCAGCGGGTTTTGGAGATCGCCTGATGACAACCCTGCAGCCTGCCTTTTTCTTTTTCTCTAAGAACAACAAAATGCTAAGCTAAGTATTTTGAGATCATCTTTTAAAGTAAAATGTCTGAACCAAAAAGGGGCTTACTCTCCGCACGCTGCTGGGCAAGGGTTGACAGCGATGGGCTGTTAGTCCCCAAAGTCCCAGAGGAAAGACCCGCAAGAGCAACCGACGGCCTCTGTCGCTTGGCTATCTCATCAGCCGACGAAGCATGTGGTGGGGCTGACCTTTTACTAGACTGCAAATTTTTGAGAAAAGATTTGGTTAGTTGACGAAAATGCATTTAAATAAAAGCATGCCAAAGATAAAAATACCTCTAAAGAGTTAGTATAACCGGAACTCGAGCTAGACCCAGAAGCAGCCTCTGTCGGCTCATGGAAATCGGGAAGAAACAAGGAAATGACGTCCTGCAAGGTCCGTCCCGACAAAAGTGATTCCGCCACAGTAGCCCACCATGAGGTGAATTGACCCGACCGACGTGTGTTTAACACAAGAAAAGGGAGATCTATAACATGAAGATCGTCGGCCAACTCAAGGATAAGCTCTGCAGCGGTGGCGTTAGTAACTTTGTTTCGTGGTTCAATCCGATCGAACAATGGGAAACATGGGACCACTTGCCCGAAGCCCAGTTGGCGTGCATAGACGGAAGGATGATAGAATTCATAAGTCGGCTGAAAAGTCCTATTACGGGTACTCAAGCCGACATGGAGGATGCAAGGGGAAATCAATAAGGGTAAAAGGTCGAGTGTGGACTGAGGCATTAAAGAGCTATCGGCATTCAGCCGAAAAAAGGACGGCCAAGGGAAATCGGCTGTTTGACTATACGTAAAATAATCTCGTCGACTGAAGTTTGTATGGTTCAAGTTCAAGAAGAAAGAAATGTGTTTATGGAAACCAGCCGGGGACATTTTTTGGTCATCAGAATACAAAATGTATTTCTTGCCGGGTGATCGGCTAGGCTGGAATCTAGGAGGGGCATCCTAGGGATAATCCTCTCTGGGGAAAACCGATTCGTCCGAAGGAGGCCAAAGACACAGTAAAGCCAAACCTGAATGAACCACAAGGGACCACCGATGTTGCCAACAGCGTAGCGACCATTACCAGTATAAAGCCGACACCTAATAATATGCATCATTTGGTAGACGGCTCCTAGTAATGTTTTGCCCAAAGCTAGCCGACGACCCTCAACTAATTGTTCGGCTATAAATTGATAAACTTGTGTTGGTCCCAAAGAAGCTCCATAAAAAAGGAACCGGTCCAGCCACAGATTAAGAAAAGCTACGTGCTCTTCATCCGATACTGGGCCGGTTACCTTGTTATTTTGAATATACTTGTACCAACCCTCCCCTTTGGAATGAGTCAACTTAAGCCTGGGTTTGCCACTAAAAGCTGATACTTGATCGCCATCAGGCCTTAAACAACACAACTCAGCTACATCCAGAAGAGTTGGGCCGATGGGACCGGTCGGGAAGAAGAAAGCATTAAAGGAATCCGACCAGAAATAGCAGGCGGCGACCACTAAGGGTTCATTAGGCTCGGAGGCAGCTAAAGACAAAGGAAGGCTTTCAGATATACCCATCCTTTCCCACTCTGCTCTCTTTTGAGCCGATATTCTGATATACCAGGACCTCCAACCCCTAAGAGCTGTCGGCCAGGCTCTGAAGCTTTTGCCCCATTCCTTGATATTATAGCCCGGAGCCGAAAGAGGAAGCCTAGGGATTTCATCATCAACAATGGTGTCAGCTTCTATCGTCCCTATCGGCCCTAAAAAGTACTGGTTATCACTATTAGGGATCGGAACGAGTACCTGTGAGGCGTCCATCTCAGCCGACTTGGGAGAAGGAAATGATGAAAGCACGAAAGGGAGTCGACTAGGAATACCAAGGATACGGAAGAAAAGCCGATCGTTGAGAGAACAAAGGCTTCAAGGGGTGAAAATGACCGTGGGGGGACCCCCATATTTATACTGTGGCGGAAATAGGTGAAAGGGTGGGAACAGTCGCGCATTTAAAACGCACCGAGGTTGTTACGGCGCAGTTAATGGGGCGGTTCCCGAAAAAGATGCTTCTATAAACCGATAGGAGTATAAAGCCGATAGGTTTTTTGGAAAAATAACAAGTTATCTTCCAAAAAACGGGGGGCACATGTTTGCACCAAAATTCAGCATGCATTTAAGATCAATTCGAATCGGAGAAGACAGTTAGAATGAAAGGAAATTGGTAAACGAATCGGAAGGAAGTTCTGTTTTTAAGGAAACCGAATCAGAGGCCGATACGAATTAATGACGCATCCATATACAACTCGGATCGGCCGGAATATTATAAAAGGGGTGGACATCAGGCGACGAAAGGAATCGATCAATTCAACACAACATCTACTTTTTACTGTTTCGCATTGTTTTAGGGTTTACAAACATTTTTCTGTAAGTCGACGGAATCAACAAAGTTGCGTATCGCCGATTGTTGGTTTTTAGCCAATTTCTCCCAGGTTCGATCTGCTTTGTTTTGCTGTGCATCGCCTTCTCAAAGCCGATTTCACCTTGTATCAGGATTAACCGTAACTGGTTAATCTAGTTATCCCCTAATCGGTTTTCAGCCGACTAGCGTTAAGCCGATAATCTTTGTTTATCGGCTTTGATTGATTTACAAATTCTACCTTGTCAATTTCAGGTCAAATTGACTGGCACGCTCTGCAAACCCGGTGTTTGTCTTGTGTGTTCACGGCTAAAGACCCTGCTTCACGTTTTTAGCGCGAACACTAACCATTGGAACCTCATAGGCTACCAAGCAACTTTCACTTAAGTTAACAAGGCAGGTACTCTTCCTTCTAGAAATAAATCAGTCAGATTCGCCTTTGCCCTAGGTATCGGAGATTGGATCAGTAGCAGTCGTCAGGTTAACAAGAGAAGCAGAGTTCAATTCAACAGAAGTTTCACAAGCCGGGCAGCGAGGAAAGACAAAAGAAAAGGAAAACCTCATACGAGTATGCCAATTACAAGGAAAAGCAACGAAACCGAATCTTGAGAGATGCAAAAATAAAAGATTGGAAAGGATACGACTTGAAAGTCCCTAAGGACATGGACCAACCGCTACCACTAATCACGTTCCAAGCATGCAAGCCACGCGCTCATGCAACTAACTAAGCGACATCAATGGGATTCGATCCCAAGACCTATTGCCACAAACAAAGCGTTGATACCACTGAGCCAACATGTTGCTTGTGACCAAGCAACTAAGTAATCTACTTAGGTATAATTTTTAACTTCAGATAAGGTATACATTATTTTAAATAATTCTACCAAGGCTATAAATGACATTAAGGTTTATTGTTTTTAAATCCTTTTCTTCAATTAATGTCCCCATGCTGATTTGACTAAAGGATTAGGTCAATTCCAGAACAAATTTACCTTTGGGGGCATTTTTGTTACCATTACTTTTACTTTTTACCTTTTTACTAGTTTACTTATAAATTTTTCTTTTTAAATTAAATTCCAAATTAAAGAGCAAAAACTATAAATTTAAATCTTAGGCTCAACTTATTTTCAATTGCACATTTTATTTCATGCCACATTTCAGGATGTTTACATTGCATCTCTTCAGTTCTGTGGTGGATGGTTCTGGAGCCTACTCAAGTGATCCTCATTAGATTTTTCATTTTCGCATGTGCGATACAACACGTCTTTGATGGAGTCGATATCACGGTTGAAGTTGGTTTCGATGTTGTCGAGCGTGGCGCAAACGTAGTTCAATTGGGTGCTGTTGCGCTGCATCTTGGTGCGGACGTCGTTCAATTGGGCGACGTCGAATGGCACTTGATGCCCAGGATGTGACGCAGAAGATAAAGAAGACGACGTCCCCTCATTCGGCGTCATGGTAGTGTTGAAGGATTGATAATTGAGTACCAGGCGATAAGAACTGCGCCAAGGCGACCCCCTCTCGCCCTTCCTTTTCATCTTGGCGATTGACCCACTGCAGCGCATTCTTCAGGTCGCTACTGATCAAGGGGCGCTAACTCCCCTCAAAGGTCGAGCTGCCACAATGCGAGTGTCGCTCTACGCTGATGATGTGATCTTATTTCTCAACCCAGATAGGACACAATTGGAAGCAGCCATTGCCATCTTACAGAAATTTGGATATTCTTCTGGTCTGCAAGTAAACTTGGACAAGAGCTCGGTCGCCACTATAAGATGCCAAGATGTTGATCTCCACACTACTTTGCAACCTTTCACAGGAGTTAGAGTTAATTTCCCCTTCAAGTACCTTGGTCTCCCTCTAACCCTAGGAAAACTGCGACGAAATGACCTACAATCAATACATGACAAAGCGACAAGAAGATTGGCAAGTTGGCAGCTGCGACATCTCTCGCCAGGAGGGCGCCTCATACTACTAAAATCAGTACTAGGCTCCTTGCCAACTTATTTACTCACTGCTATGAAACCGCCAAAGAAATTCATCAAAGATTTTGATAAGGTCAGACGAAACTTCCTATGGGCAGCAACCGGAGATCTGCAAGGCAGAAAATGTAAAGTAAACGGGAGAAAAGTCTGCCGCCTAACAAAGCTAGGGGGATTGGGGGTCCTAGACCTAGGAAAATTTGCGACATCACTACGGCTTAGATGGCTTTGGTACGATTGGAAAACCCCTCAAAAGCCCTGGGTAGGCACAGCAATGCCCTGCGTTTGCAGCTGCAACCAACGTCACAATAGGAAATGGCCGCAAAGCGAAGTTTTGGACCTCTCCTTGGATGAATGGCGTGGCACCATGCTTTTTGACCCCAAACCTATTTGCACACTCAAAAAGAAAGAACAGGACAGTCGCCAACGCCTTGCAAGACATGAATTGGATTCGAGACATCTGACACTGCCTTACCTTCGATCTATTAGTCGACTATGTTAGCCTCTGGAGCAAGTTGCAACAGTTTGAATTAAACCAAGACACTGAGGATGATATCAATTGGAAACTAGCAGCAGACGGAGAATATTCAACATCCTCAGCCTATCGGATGCAATTTGCAGGTTCAATCCAAACTTCTTATCACACTATCCTTTGGAGAGCATGGGCGCCCATGCGATGCAAGTTCTTCACCTGGCTGATGCTACAGGATAGGATTTGGACGGCTCAAAGGTTGCAACTTCAGAAATGGCCAAACAATTATTTCTGCCAAATGTGCAACAGGAACCTTGAAACTGTTACACATCTATTCATTGATTGCCCGTCAATCCGGCATACTTGGACCATGATAGCGCAATGGCTACACCTATCGACCCTGGACCCAACAAATTGGGAACCGACATCGACAATTGAAGATTGGTGGCTCAACCGACTCCCCCCCCTTCCGTCACTCGCCAAGGCTGTAAGTACAGTAATTATCCTCGTAACCTGGTAATGGTGGAAGGAGAGAAATAGACGGATCTTCCAAAACAAAAGACACACGCATCGCGAGATCGTAGCCCTCATCAAGGAAGAGGCAAAGCTCTGGGAGTTTGCTGGAGCAAAACATTTAAAGAGGATAACTGTTAGAGCAAATTAGTCCTTGCAAGCTTCCTTGTAAAAGAGTGTCTTCTCCCCCTCCTGTAACATTAATTTGTAATTTTTCCACCTCCTTCTAATATATTTCCAGCCTCTGGCTGGTTTCAAAAAAAAAAAAAAAGATCTGCATGTATCGATGAATATAATATTGATGATCCCAAGAGGATCTGTGCGGTTCTCAAATCAATTAGCCACGAGTTCTTTCAACTCTGACTACTGGAACTGGGAGCTTTCCACGCCTATCCAAGCGAGCTAGCCTATCTTATGACTTTATCCGAGACGGGCCTCTTCTTTTCATGGGTTGCCCCTCGAGTCAAGCAAATCGTTTTGGTTGCCTCTCGAGTGAAGCACAAATAGTTCTACTCCAGTAAGTATTTTCTTAGGCTAGGCATACATGTTTTGGAGTCTACCACATACACCACTAGTGCGGTCATTCTCTTCATTTTAAGAGCAAAAATGCTAAATGAGATAATAAAGAAAGAAAGACGAAGTAGGACTACAATGAAGTAGTTCAAGTAGGAAGAAAGGGATGATCCAACAATCTATCTCTCTTTCAATGCATGCCCTATGAACCTGTGCAATATTGAATTTAGGATAAAGCAAGAAATAGAAATGAAAAGAGCAAGAAAACTAAATAAATAAAAAACCTACTTTTGTTGATACTAAATAAAAAACAAACTAATTCCCCTTGAGCAGATCGAAAAATAGCATCACCCAACACATTGACGGTGTTCGACAGCTCATGGATACTTTGTTGTTGGGCATCATACCTCTCTTGATACTCTTCCTCTTGAGCCATCAGACTTTCTTGGAGGTTGTTTTGCCAGTGGAAAGCATCCAAGTTGTACGCACTTTGAGCCTCGGAGAAGAAAGAGAATTCTCTGTTGAGTCTATCTTGAGAATCACGAAGCTCTTTAACCATATCATAAGTGCGTTGCTCGTGAGAATACACATGCCCAAAATGTGTGTTGACATTTGTTCTAGAGGCATTGTTCCAAGAAGTATAGTCTTCATGTCTTTTGGCTTGAGTGTCAACAAACGAGTTGAAGCTTGAATAGAAATCTTGCTGCTGCCTCAAGAAGTCATCCCAGCCCGGAAATGCAAAGGTTGAAGGTGGAACTTGGGGCTGAGATGAAGAGCCTCCTGCCTCACTGTCGTGTGTGCCTCTAGGGAAAGGTGCATCACCACCGGCAGGATATCCAGTCCCAAACACATGAGGATCATTTCCTTGTTGTTCTAATTGCTCAAGCTCCATCTGCATGTCACTCGGCACCTCTCGGGGGCTTGGACTGATGCCACGGCGTGTTTCCCCTCTTGACACCTTTAGTTTTGCATATCGTTTGTCCTTGTTTGGGTTAGGCATCTTATATGCTTGCTTTTAAGGACTCTCGAAACAAAGTGGCATAGATAGGGGGTGTGAAAATTGCTCCGTTGTCATCTCCGTGCTTGAGAATCTCGCCAATATAAGGAGCAAAGGGCAGTGTCCGCTTTTCAACATCACTCCCAATGAACTCTTCCATCCCCCCAATCAGAAAATCAACAACATTGATCGGTTTCTTGCTCAAAATGAGGTGTAGTAGCCAAGCTAGGATGGGGATGACCTTTTCCTTGTATCCACTGCGAGGAAATAGATTGTGTCGAAGAAGGTTATCTAAGATCTTTGCCTCTCTGCTCAGAAACCTCGAGTAGATTGGAGTGAAACCGGGTTCATTTGGATCATCATATAGATGCCCAATTATGTTCATATCGGGCATCACTCCCTGCTTCCATCTATTCGCCGGAAAAACACGGTTGTGAATCTTCTCTCCGGTGTATCTCATGCCGAGTGCTCTAGCAATATTGTGACAAGATATCCGATGCACATTCTTGTTTAGAGAAAAGGCAATGAACGAACGGGGGGCCCTAACCAATCGCATAACCATAAAAAAGATCATTGTAGATTCCAGCCAAGAAGTAAAAGCTGAGAAGGAGTGACTCGCATGAGTCAACACTTACTACTCAGGTCCGGTAGAGCAATCTCAAATTATCATATAGAAATGCTAAAGTTATGATTTCGGTATTGATCAAAAGGTGCTGGGACCTTAGGGGATACATTAGTGCCATGTTCTATTGCGGAACGGTCGTATCCTGGTAACCTAGCCCCCGTAAGAGCTCTACCTAATCGTCGACATAATGGCACCGTCTTGAGCGCCTTGCGCGCTCAAGAACAAGCGATGAGCGCTTTGTTGCGCCTGTGCGGATACGATTGATTGTTCGAAAGTCGAAGTTTTATCATAACCATAGGAAGAATGAAGTTGATGAATCTCAAAATAGATTTTATTGAAAAGAAATGAACACAGCCCTCGTACGCAAGCTAGATTCAGTCCACTAGTTTAATGCTCGTTCGTTACTAAACCAATTTAGAATAGTCTTTCCCTGACTCTGACTGTCTTGTATTGAATTCGTCACCTGAGCCTAGAACCAATAGAAAGGCGGCTATCCCGCAACTCCTCCCGAAGGATGTAGAAAGTCAGGTCTTTCTTCGCTTCGCTGACATGCTTCTTGACTCAGGACTGGGTAAAGGGGTCTTCCTTTTAGTGGCTGCCACGAAAGACAAAAGGAGAAACACCACTCTGAGTTTGAAGGAGATTTGTTTAGGCAGTGAATTACTAGCGGAAGTTTACTACTTGGTCATCGAGCGGATTGACATGGTTCATTGTTTTAGCATGAAGTTACAAACTACGGTTAATTGAATTTCGCTTTTGCGGGCCATGGTTTCCACAGAGAAAGAAGGGCTCTTCCGGCCGGCGTTGGCATATCTATCTGCATTAGGCAGTCTTGCTTTCCAATGAATATAGGGTCGGGCGGTCCGTTTCTCATCTTTTTTTATACTGCTTTGACGTTTTTGCGCTTCTTGGGTTTCAGCATATTCCCTTCAATAGTGTCCATCTTGCTTCTTTCGTTGGTCCCATGTTGCCTATTTCCTATTCACGCTCTGGTAGGTAGGGGCAAGAGGCTCGCTCGCTACTTTCAGAACCGGAGGGCAATAGACCTACCTTGGCAACCGATATACAGAAAGAGCGCAGAAACGATAAAGACATCAAAAGGATTCGCCGCTTCTCTTAAATACAAAGAAGAACACGGTAGAAAAGAGGCCAAGAAACGAATGGCAGCTATGGGGCCAGGGATAGTCGCGTAGTGTTACTCACCCACCCTCTTTTAGAAAGAATCGGGGGAGGGAGTTTTGACAGCTTCATATAGAGTGTCGTTTTCCTTCCATTAGGTTCTAGTTGTTCTTGACTTGCTCCGGACCCCCTCGCGAAGTAAGTCCTAGGTGTTTTTCCTGTCTTTTGAAAGCTTAAGAAAAGTACAAAGTATGCAATTGCTCCATGCGGAAACAAGTGGATTATCTGGAATTCCTTCTCACTATCTCTTCTCGAATGTGGTAGTGTAGATAGTGGCAGAGTGGAAAGAATCACGCTTTGGTGTCCCGTACGTTGGAATTGGTAATCTCAGTAGAAACAGATAGAGGAAGAAAAGAAGCTTCCGCCCACGGTACCCATTATAAGCGGGTCCGTCCGTCCGCCCCGAAGAAGAGTAAAAAGTCAGATCTGGACAAGAAGCATCAAGCGGATGATGATGTGTATGGAAATTAGTCACCTTAGCGATGTCCCCAAATTCTCTGTAACCCGCGGTTCTCTTTTGATGAGCTGTTGGAAGAAACCAAGCTATTCACAAACCAAACCCCTTCCCTCAGGCCAACCCAAAGACGGAAAAATAAAACACACACCTACACTTTAAGTCTGCATTCCCTACTTCCCTAGTGGAGTTTAAACAAAACAAGTAAGAAACTGCCTGCGTATTAAGTAAGAAACAAGCTTTCACCCGCCCGCGTATTTGGTTCCATAGTTTGTGTTAAAGCTGTCAACTCGGGAATTATCGTATCATAGTGGCTGCTTGCCGTAATAAACACTGGTCGGTCAAAACTACATGTCTTTGTCTTGTCAAATTGCTTGCTTGTCTTTTACCTCAATTGCCTCGCTCGGAAAGAATGCATTTTCTATGCGAATGAAGAATGGCTTGGATTCATCCCCTTAAAAGCAAGAACTCCAGTCTACTTGGCCGTAACAAACTACACTCACTATATATGAATGATATTTGTCAAATGAAAAAGAACAAACGAGAATTCGCTCAAAAAGGATTCCATACAGCCAGCCCTGGTTTCTCTTCGACTACCGTATAGCAGCGTGCCAGTCCAACCACCAAACCGAACCATCCACTAATTCCAACTTGGCTACTCGGAAGTTGCCCCGGACCAAACAATCCTCAATCTCACATCATTCTGCTTCGACACGTTGAGCGCCTTCTTCTGAAAGCGAACGAAATGGAATGGGATCAGTATGTATATTTACGGCAGGCATTCCCCTTCAACGAGAAGATATCCACACACAGGCTTAGTTCTGTTTTACAAGAAGGCAGAAATCCATGCATCTACCACTCGTACATGTTGATCATCCACAAATAGAACAATGCCAAATGAACATAATCCATTATTCCTGAAAAAGACTCGGAAGCTCAGATAGTAAAGGCGTCAGAATAAGATCCAGGTGTAGCAGAGGAAACATCATGATATCTTGCCCACTATGTTCTTTTGGAGTGATTTACTTTACAAAGAAGAAGTTAGGAAATTACCGCCCCCATAGTGGAGTCTTGTTCTGCTACCTTGAGGTGGACTGTGCTCACGGCGGGTGTGCTTATTAGAAAACTCCGGTGGTAGTTCAACTTATTATTCTTTTCGAGGGTCCTTTCAGGTTCTTTTTCGACAACCTACCATGGCGACCGACCCGGGTGGTTTATTTCTTTTGCTCTCATCGGGTGTTTCAGCAGAAGCCTAGTACCTCGCTTACCTTAATTCAGCTTATAGGGGAAGGGGACTTACTTACCTACCTACGCTTCCACAGCTTATGACCTACCTTCTGATAAAGAAGAGACAGACCAACCTGGGGAAAGGAGGGACTCGCTCGAACTGGCCTATATAAAAGAGAATCTAAACTCAATGGAAAGAATCTTGCCAGCTTGTATAAGAATGTCTAAATAGAACGTTTTATACTTTCCAAGGGAAGAATTGTCCAATTCTAAGAAATAAAGACCTTTTTAGTTCAGTCACTCGGCAGCAATTCTTTTCATTAACATACAAGATCACCTAACCCGTGAGTGAGGAAATGCTAGAGAAAAAAGCCGGGCCCTTTTCTAGCTTGTCTATTCCCTCGAAGTTACAGAAATACCAGGTAAGTCACTTAAGAGAAAAAGCACCACAAGATTGACAGAAGAAGGCATAGGCTCATAGGCTTAGGGACTGATAGAGAACTGTGAGCTGTTTAGTTAGCGGAGGGACGAATACTTACTAATAGCACTATCCTAGTCGTAGGAGGGTAAGACCGGCTAGCTAGATGTAATTCACCGGCTTTCAAAGGTTTTTGAGGTTGGAAGGGGCATTCCTATTTTATTGACTTGCTTGCTAGCTTTCCAACTGTCACTACCGAGTATACGACGTTCACAAGGTGTTGGCTTGTACATCAACAGTGAGTTTTTAGGATTTCTATAAGAATATCCGGAGCATTTAGTGTAAGCTGGCCCACTTATGCCTCCATTTCAGTCTCGGGTGAATATTTTCATGCTGCGAAGAGCTTTCCAAAGGTTCAGAAAGGGGTTAACAATCCCGCAAAAATGAGTTTTCTGGTTATTAGTGAGAAGGAATCTATCCTGGCGCTCGTACTTTACTGATTGAGAACCTTATAATGTCGAGGAGGTCTCGTTGATCACGCTAGTTATGAATCTTGTAATCTTAGGAACTTGGTATGGTTATAATAAACCAACATCTCGTGCCAGTCTCTAGCTCAGTGACTGGTGGGAGTAGTTTGCAGAATGAGCAAAGCTTTTTAGAAGGCAGAATCAGCTATATCTTTCCTTTCGTATTATCCATGTTATAAAGTTTCTTATCTTTTTTCTGAACAAAAGTAGGAAGTTTTTCTATTGCTTTAACTGCTCTCAATTTATCCGCATGAGAGGAGCCTAAAGAGAGAGCATATGTATCAAATATTTGCACTACTGACAAATCTGTTAATAGAATGTTAGTCAAATTATCTCCAATCTCATTTGTACCCGCATTAGTAGCTGCCTCTAGTGCTCGAATCTGAGCTCGAAGCAATGCCCTTTCCTGTGTGGTGAGGAGATTTTGACCTAATTTCCATCTTAGGCTCTTCCTTACTTCAGGTTGAGGTGTGTGTGCCACTAGAGGAGAGACTACTACCTTGCCTGCCTTCGGTATTCATGCTTCCTTCTATCAAGAGCATTGTGGCAGTACGAAATCCTTCCTCAGCCTTGTTTATAATTTTCACCGGGCATATCTTATTTTTGGACACTTGCTGCATCCGTTTTCTTGCTCAAAATAATATTGAAATTGATTTGAACTTTTTATTTTTAAGAGACAAGCTAGGTTTTTGCTGGGAAAATCATCACATCCCACCCGCAAGGAGAAAAATATGAGCTCTTTCGATCCGAAAAGGAGTTGAGTCCAAGCAGTCATCGATTTCTTTTACTAATTAAATCACTTCTTTTGATCTTAGCCGTGAAGATGTCCGAGATTCGCCAACAAAACAGATATCTATTCAGCCCTGCTCGATGACAGCAAATAAATCTCCTTTGATTAGTGGTTCTAATCCCATCTTGACTTTCTTTTATAGATGAGAGTGACTAGGGAACGGTATACCGTTGCAACGGTATAGCCATGAAACTTATGAAACTTATCAGTTTCAGTGCTGGTTTCATGAGTTTCAGTTTCATGTTTTATCAGTTTTTAGTGCTAAGTTTCATGAGTTTCAGTGCAAAAAATCATAAGTTTCATGAGTTTCAGAGGTATACCGTTGCAACGGTATACCGTTTTTTAGTTTTTCTGTTTATAGATACTAGATTGGAAGGATTGACTGAATTCCTCTTTCATAACTGGTCTTTCACTACGACTTTTGTTAGCATTTCTGCCGGCCTTATTCTTTTTAGAAACAATTTATTCACCAGCAAACAAACATAGTCAAGAGTTCAACGTTGGAAGAAGGGAATGGACTATCTATCCAGAATGTTATTTAATAGATTATTACGTCTATTTTTTAAGGAAGGGCATTGGCAAAGTTAGCATATGAAAGGACCGGCGGTCCTTCCTCGGGTGTTAGCTTTGTATTCTTTGTTGCATTCAGTTTATTAATAGTTTTTGTTTTCATTCTTGTAACAATTTCTAAACTACTTTCCTTTTCACTAAACTACTTTATACTCTAGTTTTCAAGCTAGGTATTTGTTGCATGCCTTTTCTGCTACCAGGCTTGGCATGTTGGATCGTAAGCGAGTTGCCCTTTTGTAATAAGCAGCTTAGTGTGTAACTCAAACTGACCTGAAAATCATTACTATAAGGGGGAAGCAATATAGGATCTAGGAGAAAAAGAAGAAGCAAAGGGCGTAAGCAATAAACTACTTATGTTTATTTGATACTAGCACTTCTTTCTATACTTGTAGGCTTTCTTTCTTATATTCAACTTCAAGAATTCGCTATGCTAGGTTCATTCCATCCATCTATCAGGTTTGGGTAGGTAGGCTCTTTCCTTAATAAAATGCACGTAAATAAGTGAATCCGAAAAGACCAAGACTTGAATGAAGCCCATTTCCCAGGGTTGCCCATGTAGAATAGCCAAAAGTGAAGTGCATAAAGTGCTATTGTAGCCAATCTTTTCTATAAATGGCACCACCCGTCCCGCGACCAGTACCACCGAAGCCACGACCAGAAACACCTACTCCATTACCTCCTCCACTACCCTCTGACAAAGGGAATGGACGCTTTCCAACCTAGATATCTGCAGGCTTTCCTCAATCTTTTGGGGATCTTTCTCCTTTTTATTCAATTCAAAAATGAGACTCCCAGTTCTCTTTGTCTTCGAGCTTAGCATTTCCTATTTCTTTGGCCGGCGGGCCTAGACGTTGACTCTGTCTTTCCTTCTCGAGAGCCTAAAACCTCCTGAATTCGCTCTTTCTCGATTCCAATGCAACTTATCCTTTTGGAGTTGACGTAACAAACTACGCGAGCCTCCCGATGAAGCCAACAGAAATCCTATCCGAATACTAAAAAGAAAAGGCAATTTCATTATGGTGGTATACCAGCCGCCAGTTCTGGAACTTCCAGTTCCAATCGGAGCATATAGATCCGTAAATGGATTTGTATGTATAGCCACTTCAGTCGTGCTCCTCGTTTCTCGAATGGAAAAAAAGTATCTTCTTTCTGGGAACATGCTAAACCAGAAATTCTTATGTTCGTGATTCTTCATCCACCGATGCAGAAAATCTTCCAGTTTTCCATTCTCATATGAGGCAGGAAAGTTTATGGGCAACAGGTCGGCACGAAGTGATTCATCATGTTCAAACATGAACCTTTCGCTCGTTGGGGACGGTTTATAAATCATCAAATTCCCACAAATGGAATGAGAAGTGGGTCCATGTAAATGATCGAGACCTCGCAAACAACAACGTTCCTTCCCCATATGGAGTTCGGGACCCAAAGGCAATCGTTGAGTGAACTGTATCTTATTCGTATTAGTTGACCTAAGCCGCACCATTATTGCTGGGGTGGGGCTCGGCCTCCGAACCGTACGTGGGACGAGTTTCTGCCTCATACAGCTCGGGCCGAAGACCGGGGAAGTTGAGGAGAGATGGGGAGACCCAACTGCTGCCGGTCGGGACGGACAGGAAAGGGGGCGGGGATAAGCTTGTGAAGAAGCAAGCTTATTGCCCCACCCCCCAAAAACAAACCGACCCAGCAAGAAAACGTATGCGCTTTAGCAACAAAGTGCTCATCCCTTGCTTGTTGCTTCGCGTTCTTTCTATTCCATCCCAGTCCATTCCGGGATAGGCGGCTAATATAATATGTGCAGTAGTCGTCGTCTGACCAATCGGCTCGGACACCAGACCGCTTGTGCCCGCCCATTCTGTCTCGCCCTAAATGGAATGGCTCTCTTAGTTACGCTGTGCCCCGACCCGAGTCCCCACGTCTGCTTTTATCCGCCCGCAACCCGGCCAACACAACATTAGGGCCGTCCCCCCCATTCTATGCTGACCCGGGCCGGGGCTCGCTTTTTGGGAAGCCCGTTCCCACCGCGCTCACGGCCCGGCTGGCCTGCCAGCGGTAGTGGGAATTCTCCCGTTCCCTGGTCAAAAAAGGGTTGGTTGGATGCGGGATCTACTCCACGAGGAGCGGTACGGACGTAGATGATATCATCACGACCTCTCTTTGCGTACCGCTAGGGATGCTTAACGCCACTTCGCCAACTGGCATTACCTGCGCTTTCGTGTCTCTCAGTGTGGTCAGCACTGGGTGTTTCCGAGCAGCGAGGCTTACACCCATTCGCATTAATTCATCCAAAGTTCCTTACCCTTATGCACGAATTTTGGAATAAGCCATCTTCCTATCAAGGTTAAGGAGTCAACTGAGCATCTCAGCGGCGGGATTGAATACCCGGATCAAATCAGAGTTCACGCCGCCCGCCCTGAACAAATAGAATAGGAGGCGTGGGCCACAGGTCGCACATAAGCCATCGGGTCGCACGACAGAAGAACACCCAACATAAAGATGCACACTCCTCCATGTGAAATAGAAAGATTCATCTTCACTTTTTTGTAGTAGTCGTGACCAACAGCCATCAGTAGTCGGCTCGTTGGTAAGGCGAGAGCTTCAAGCCCGATTTCAGGTGGCACACCCCCCAAACAAGCACCACTCGACGAGGGGGGGGCGGGGAAAGCTACAGGCCCAAAACCTTCGACCCTTCTTTCTATATGGGGGTGCCCGGGGCACCTCATCTTGTCATTTTGTTGCTCATTCCCCTTAGGGCGAAGTGTTTGGCCTTTACTTCGGAGCGCCCGCTCACGCTTCGCTGACCTATCGCGTGGTAAAGAGAAGAGAGTACGAAAGAATTGTAAACAGAGCAGACCGCAGAAAGATTCTAAATATGACAAGTCCCCCATGGATTCGATAATAAGGAAATGAAGAACGGGAACGAAACGAAATAAAGCATTTCTAGCGGATGAGCTTCTCCCAATTTTTTCTGGTAATAGAATAGGGCGGCTTGCTTTGACCAACACTCCACTTTTTGCTCTGTCCATGGAGCGTATGAATTTCCTTGAATGTAGATAGACCAAAAAAGGGAATAAAGGGATAGGAATAGGAATTATAGTACCATTGGAAGAAGAGGCACCAGTGGGAACATCTCTACTGACGAACCATTTCAATAGTACGGGTGCTGCCGTGCCACGGGGCACGACCATGGAAGTAATGAAAAAGAAGAAGTTCTGTAGTTGGACCATCTGCTCTATCCGTTCGATTTGAGCTTCTCCAGAGAAGATGAGACGCTAAAAATGAAAGTGTTCACAACGCATACCGAAAAAGGGTACCTATGTTGCCGACCATTAATGACTAGTTCGAAGACCAGGAGCAGGGGCACGTGCCAAGAAAGATTTGTTACTTTCCCTATGGTTTTCGAACGTTTTCAATAAAACCTTCTCGTAGAAGTATTTTCACAAAGTTTTCGGTAATATTAGTAGATGCTATTCGAACCCTTCCTTTTATTAAGATTAGAATTCTTATTCTTATTATTATATAATTATTATTTTTTTTCATGTATATGCGTCAGACACAATCTACTAATTGATCTATATTCTGATACCCTACTATATCATAGTCTCTACTACTAGTATTTATAATACCTCAGGAGCTCATGAGACTCTTTTAGTGAAATTCATAAGTCTCAATTCCCGAGCGATCGCACCAAAAACTCGAGTTCCTGAAGGATTTCCTTCTTGATCAATGACAACCGTCATCATATCGTATTATCATACCGTTGTCACGTTTGAGTTCTTTACATGTACGTACAATTACAGCTCGTCTTACTTCTGTCTGATCTTTCTAGAGGCATTTTGGGCACTGCTTCTTTGATTACAGCAACAATAACGTCACCAATATGAGCATATCAGTGATTACCAGCTCCTAAGATTCGAATACATATCAATTCGATAGCCCCGCTCCGTTGTTATCCGCTACATTCAAAAGGGTCTGAGTGAGATGGATCTTGGAAGTCTGGTTTTTGATTGGATAGTGATCTCGGGCACGAGTGGTTGATCTTCGCGGGCCGTGAATGGCCATGGAAAGGAGTATTGATGTCAATATGTTCGATCGAGAAGATTGGACGATGAAAGACGGATCCTTTGTGGTTTGAATAATAGGCTGTGGTCTCGATATTGGGCTATGGGCTGATTGCTTTCTGTATGAGCCTCTTGTGATTGGGCTCTCGTGGGCGGATTACCCGATGTGTACTCATCTTCCAACAAAGAGGAGAGGACAGGGCTACTGCTGGTCCACGCATGAGAGCTCCTCTGTGTCTTTCCGGAAATTACTTCGACTCGCAAAGGTGAAACCAGAGGAGATTCAGAGGCCCAGTTGAGAACAGCAAGCGTACAATCAATCGGTGTATGGAAGTTCGGTGAAGCTATATGAAAACAGAAGATTGAGGGGCACAATCAGTTCTGGCTGAGACCCGCTATTGGAAGGAAGAAGGAAGTCTACGAAGCGTCAATTCTAAGTAAGTTCGGGTCCAATTTGGTTATCCCATTTTTCTAGCAACCGCTTTGAAATTCTCACTCTTGTGCTTCGAGCTCTTTCCAAAAACAAAACCGCCCAACATCGATCCGATTGAACTTCTGACTCCTCGCTCTTCGCCCCTGCCCCTCCACCCAAACCTCCTGATCCCCAGACCAACCGGCGACGGAACCCTCAACAGCAGGCGGAGTTATATATTAGGACCCCGTCCAATGGAGTACCCTTTTTGGTAATGGAGCTATGGGCGACATTGAGAGAAAACTCGACTACTTTTCACCTTAAACTAGGGCTGATAAGATCGTGGCCGTCTGCCCGGAAGAAGAGCTCGTGGAGAACGAAAAAAGTTGGAAGAAGACCCTCTAAGGGTATACTATTTATTCGGAGAGGCCCGCCTTTCAAATATCTCAATAAAGACCTCCCTAAGATCTGGGAACCCAGAGGGGCTCTTGAGATCATTTCATAAATGAATGGCTTTTTCCTCTTTCAATTCCTGCTGGGGGAAAATGGCTCCAAAGTGCTCGAAGGCGGACCTTGGCTTATTGGTGGTCGGGTTTTCATCCTGAAAAAATGGGAAAGAGGATTGGATGTCCGTAAAGACCTCTTGCAGAGCGTCCCTATGAGGGTACGGTTCCCTCAGCTCGGGCTCCACCTCTGGTCATCCAATATTATAGGAAGGATTGCTAGTACTATAGGTAAGCCACTTTATATGGAGAAGCAGACTTATACCAAATCCCCTCTCGTGTTTGCCAGGGTCTGTATTGAAGTTAATAGAGCAAAGAAGCTGCCTTCGAAGGTTTGGATCGACGTCGGAAATGGAAGCCTTGAGGAAGAATGTGTCGAATACGAATGGATTCCTCTTTCATGTACTAATTGCAAGGCCGCGGGTCATAACCGGTGAAAGTGACTCAATCTTTGGTGCCCAAGGATTCTGCACAATCTGGAATATCGACTTAATGCCTCTGAGAACTGTCAAGCTACCTCCACAGGTTCGTAAGGCTGTTAGCGCGCCCAATCCTGAGCCTGATAACCTTGCCCCAGAGCTTGAAGCGATTCCTACTGGTAATGTATGCGAGATTGGAGCCGAGCAAGCCATTGAGCATTCCTCATTACCTATGTCTAATTTTTTTTTCTTTTTTTAGCGGGCTTAGAATCGGCTGTCAGCTCTGGAGATGTCATTATGTAACCAGGCCACCAATCTGAGTAACCTTCCAGTGCCTTAATCCCGGATCCTGCTGGTTCCACCTCCACTGCTCCTGTGGTTCTGGACGAGATTCTTGCTGTCTCAGTGGCCATGAAAGAGCACAATCCTTCAGCATTCTACTGGAGCAGAGAGAGTAAGTCTATATCATACTCAGAGATAGATCCCCCAGTGTCCTGGCTGTGGATAAGCCTTCTTTTCTTGGATCCAGCTAGTTGGGAAGTCTATTCTATCTGCGAAAGGTGAGGGAAGTGAATGCAACTCTAAGAAAAAAGCTAAGGCTCGGAGCCAAACAAGAGCAATGAAAAGTACCTCAGATAAGGCTCGGAGCCACATCTGCGAAAGGTTAGATTTGATGGGGAACTCCAGGCTGAAGCAGCGCAGGCGTGCTTTAAGGTCAGGCTGTGTCTGGAAGGGGTGCCTCGGCATGCCTGGTCTACGCTCTCGGTTTCCTCGATCCTGAGCGATGTGGGCGTGGTCGTCCCTCTCCTCGACGAATCGGCCAACGAGTTTGAGACAGCGTGCTTGTGTGTCTGGCCGCAGGACCGCGGGGGATCTTTTGGGAAGAAGCTTCACCTGGTCGTCTGGCACCTCCAACCCCACTCTAACCAGGATCGACAGGTTCTTCGCCTCTCACGACTGGGACTGTGCTTTCCCGGATGCCTCCTTGCAAGCTCTTTCCTCTTCGGTTTCAGACCACTGCCCCTTACTTCTCCAGAACTCTACCCTACGTAGGACGGCCCAATTTCGTTTTGAGTCCTTCTGGTTCAGGTTGCCGGGGTTCGCTGAGGTGGTGCAACAAGCGTGGTCTATTCCCTTACTCTCCTCGAACCCTTTTAAGAGGCTTTTCATCAAACTCGCTAGAACTGCAAAGGCGCTAAGGAGGTGGGGTAAAAGTCAAATCGGAGACCTAAATCTACACCTTGGAGTAGCGCCGAAATAATTAAATCGGCTAGATAGGGTGCAAGAATTCAGGGTCCTCTCCTCGCAAGAACTCAAGTTAATGAAAGATCTCAAGCTAAGGATCTTAGGTCTAGCAGCAGTTAACAAAGCTCGCCTCAAGCAAAGAGCCAGGTTGACTAACATCAAGGAGGGTGATGCAAACACGAAGTTCTTCCACCTAAAGGTCAATGACAGGAAGCGCAAACATACGATTCTCTCCCTCCTTGCGAACCAAGGGTTGGTCGTAGATGAAAGCGGAAAGCAAGAGATTGTTCATGACTTCTTCTGCCGGCTCCTAGGAAGAAAATTCCAAAGATCACACTCGCTCAATTGGGATCTTCTGCAGAAGCCGCAAGTAGATCTCTCCTCTTTGGATCAACCGATTCTTCTGCCAGAGATCAAGCGGGCGGTGTTCCAGCTTCCGGCGGACAAAGCGCCGGGTCCTGATGGTTTTATTGCCAACTTCTTCAAGGTGTGCTGGAACTTTGTAAGCGAGGACCTCTTAGCTGCCGTCTCCGTTTTTTCAGGAGGAGGGGTGGCGAACCTGCACCTCTTGAACTCGGCTTACTTGATTCTCCTGCCGAAAAAGCTTGATGCTGCCAGGGTGTCGGACTATAGACCCATCAGCTTGATTCATAGCTTCGGAAAGCTTATTGCCAAGATCCTTGCCAACAGGTTGGCGCCAAAACTACAAGCTCTGGTGTCCTGCAACCAAAATGCTTTCATCAAAGATAGGGCGATCCATGAGGGGTTCCTAAATGTCAAAAACTTCCTGACTGAGCTCCACACAAAGAAGCAACCCTCTTTGTTTATCAAGCTTGACTTGGCCAAGGCCTTCGACTCGGTTAGTTGGGAATACTTGTTGGAAGTCTTACAAAGCTTTGGGTTCCCGCAAAGATGGAGGGATTGGGTCTCAACCCTTCTAGCAACTTCATCCACCAAAGTGCTCGTCAATGGAGTACCTGGCAAGAGGATTGATCATAAACGAGGGCTCGTCGAGGGACCCCTTTCACCGTTGCTTTTCATACTGGCTTTGGAACCGTTACAACTTTTGCTGTCAGCCGCGTCTCAGAACGACCTTTTCAAACCCGTTTTGCAAAAGCCAGCTGACCTCTGTCGTTCCTTCTACGCGGATGATGTGGCGCTATTTTTAAACCCGACGCCCCAGGAATTGCAAAACCTTGTAACCGTGCTACAAATCTTTGGTGGGGCTTCAGGCCTCTCTGTTAATTGGGAAAAAAGTGAGATGTTCGCGATTGCTTGTGAAGATGAAACCGTGGTGGCATGTGTACACGACTTCCCAGGGGCTGCCAAGAGCTTCCCGGCCAGGTACCTTGGACTCCCGCTCAGACCGACCTCCCTACATAAGGTTGATTTCCAACCCCTCCTCGACAGGATTGAATCAAGGCTGGCAGGATGGAAAGGTCAGTTACTCTCCAGGGCAGGGAGACTAACCTTGGTACTCTCCATGTTGTCAGCTCTCCCAACCTACTTCTTGTCTATCTTCCCAATGCCGGCATGGGTTCTGAAAAGAATTGACAAAGCTAGACGGAACTTTCTCTGGAAGGGGCAGGGATCTTGTAGCTCAGGGCACTGCCTTGTGAGCTGGAAGAAAGTCTGTCGGCCAAAGAAGCTTGGAGGCTTGGGAGTCCCGAACCTCGAGATCTTTGGCAGGGCACTTAGACAGAGATGGCTTTGGCGAAAGTGGACAGAGGCCAGCCCAATCTGGGCTAACCGTGCGGCCTCTTGCAAGTCTGGAGACTTGGAGCTATTCAAAGCTAGCACCCACATCACTTTGAAGAATGGACGGGCCGCCAGGTTCTGGACGTCTCATTGGTTACAAGACCAAGCACCCAAGGATATCGCCCCCTCGTGCTTTCGCCTGGTGAAAAAAAGGAATAATTCAGTGCGGCAAGAACTGACAGATAACTCTTGGATGATTCCTTTAAGGAATATCCACACTAGCATTCAGCTTGACCAATTTCTCACGCTCTGGAGCATGGTGCAACAGGTACAACTACAAGAAGAGAGCAACGATGAAATTGTGTGGAGATGGACCGCGGATGGGACCTACTCTACCAAGTCGGCGTATATGGCGCAATTTATTGGCTCCACTACGTGCTCAACAAACTCTTTGATCTGGAAAGCAAGAACTGAAAATAAATGCAAAATTTTCGCTTGGTTGCTACTCCGCAATAGCCTTCTCACAGCAGATAATTTGGCTCGGAGAGGGTGGCCGCACCAACACATCTGCTGCCTTTGCAATGCTGACGACGAAAAAGCTGTTCATATTGCGCTCTCCTGCCCGTTTGCCAACAGCTTCTGGAACCAGTTCCTCCCTTCACAAGGGTGTATTTTCCTGACACCGGACCTCTCTAACCCTCAGTTTGCAATTCAAGATTGGTGGTTCAAACAACGCTCGATGATTCCCCACCAAGCAAGAAGAGACTTCGATGGAAAGGTTATTTTTGGCCTTTGGAACGTCTGGAAAGAAAGGAATGCGCGCATCTTCCAGGATGTCACTAGCCCCGTGCACGTAGTAGTAGACAGCGCTAAGGTTAACGTGGCAGAGTTTGTTTTAGCTACTAGGAGGCCAGGTTAATTGTTGTTCTTTGCAGTGGTGTGAGTAGCCGCTATCCCCTCGTTGTCGGGATCTGGTAGCGGCTGTTGCTCTGTACTTTGAAGTGTTTGCCCTCTCTTACTTTCCTCTTAATTGAATAGGCAGAGCTCCTGCCAGCAAATTCGAAAGAAGGGAGCTTATCAAAAAGAACAAAGCCTCTATTGTGGGAAAAGTCTGTGAAACCCGAAGTTCTAGAATAGAAAATGGAATGAAGAAGGGGTGTGACCTTATGGCCAACTATACTAGCTCCCCTAGAGGGATAATATAGCTCCTAAAGGATGATTGTTTATGGTATATTACCGTAATTGGAGAATTTGACCTGGTGTTGACTTGCTGCTGTTCTGAGAAGGGGACCTTGCAAAGCTTGACAAGTTTTTTTTAGATTTCTCGATCCAATCTGTCTACAGATAGGCGCCTGCTGTGGCAGCAATTAATTAATCCCCGCCTTAGCATACAAGGACCATGGCTCGCAGCGGGTGATTTTCATACTGTCAGAACCGTCGGTGAAAAAATGGGAGGTAGAGTTCCTTTTTTAACAGGAGCCCAGCCTTTTTTTTTTTTTTCTTGACTGTCTGCAGAATGCGAACCTGACCGATCTTCGTTCCTCGGGGCACATACTCTATTGGAGCAATCAATCCGGTGGGGCCAGACGCATCGTCGGCAGACTAGATCGAGCCTTAGTTAATCCTGAGTGGATCCAAAAGCTTCATGCTTCCTGTGCTGAAGATCTTACGCCGGGCTGCAGTGATCATGCCCCAATCCTCGTCTTATTCCGGCTGTCAGCTCTGGACCAAAGCCATGAAAGTACTTTCGCATGTGGGAATCCCACCCCTATTGATGTAGTGAAGAAAGCTCCCGGTCACGGGAAATCCAATGTTTCTTCAAAAAAGAATAAACTGAAGAACACCAAACTAGCGCTCAAAGCATGGGATAAGCAATCTTTCAGAAAAGCTGGAGACAGAGTGAGGATATGCAGAAATAAAGTAAATGAAATTCTATTCAAGCAAGACTTGATCCAAATGGATCCCCTCAATGCTGAGCTTGTTGATGAAGAAAAAGAGAGCTGAAATAGAGATTGTCTTCGGTCCTCGCCCAGGAGGAAGATTTTGCCCGGCAAAAGTCTCGAGTCCAATGGCGACTATAGATAAGGCTTGGTGACAGCAACAAACGGTTTTTCTACGCCTCCATTCATGCTAGGAGAGCCCATCATACTATCCGCTGTCTTAGATTCTAAGAAAGCTACCTTCTGGACTTTGTTTACCCCTCCTATGCGCTTTTCCATGGATACTTGGAACAAAACCTATGCCTATTTCTATTCACAGTAGCTTGCTTCTCCGTGACTATTATTCCGGTGTACAAACCTCTACCTAGCTATTCTGGTGCTTGGTTGAAATACGCATTCCGGTGCTTGTATACTCACAGAGTCCTATCAGCTATTCCAAACTTTTCTTTCTACTATTCCTAAACCTACCTGTGAATGAATCCCTTTCTTCGGGTATCCGGATTCCTATTCCAATTTTGCACTTAGAGGTCAGCCAAGAATAGCAGAGCTAGCCGGAGTATAGGGAGAAGCATGTTTGGATAGGTGTTTACGAGGGTTTATTCACAGATAGCCAGGTAAAAAAGATAGCCGGAGCAGAGATGAGTAGAAGTCGACGAAATGTCTGTGAAATGTCTGTATAGTATAGGTTTTTTTCAAGACATTCATGGATAGGCCCTTGTGAGTTTAGGTGTTTAGAGCTAGGTATAAGAAAGAATAGATGTGTGATAGGTATAATAGAGCTCATAGGCAAGTATACAAGCACGAGATAAAGTAGTAGCGTGAAGCAAAGAATAGGCATCTGTTTTTTAGACATGGATCAGGGCTACCAGAGCTAGCTACTAAGTAATGCAAGAAATAGGTTTACCGGTATATGTGTTTGAATAGGAATAAGCATGTGGTTGTGTGATAAGTCAGTCAAGATAGGCTCAGCTCACGGGTAAGCAACTAGGTAGAAGTAGTAAGCTTAGAGCAAGGCTAATAATATAGCTCACTGCTGGCTATATGTGGTTGCCATATCATACACAGCCGTCTAAAAGCTCACCCATATAATAAGTTAGCTGTAGAAACAATCTACACATTAATAAATGGTCCACCCATCCATCCTCTCATCTTCTTTGAAATCTGTGTTATAGCCAGCTTAAAGCTGGCTATTGAACAATAGCCCACTTCTTCTCTCTCTTCTCTTCTCTTTCTTCCAACAAAGCAAAAATATGATGTGGCAGCTCTTATAGCCCGCTTATGTCACCTTATTATACTTGCTCTTATAGGTGTTTTAGTTGTGTCATAGGAAAGCAAGGAAGAGTTTAGAAAAGGGTGTATTGATAGGCAAGATAAGCAGTGGATAGTCTAGGGTAAGAAAATATCATGTTCGAAGATTTCACTCCCACCTGGACTTTGTTTTTGATGGCTCTTCTTTTATTAGTGGAAGTGGTGCATTTCTTTATGAGGGAAAGAGGCTCATAGCCCTCTCGTCTAAGGTCTAAAACTTAGGAAGAAAAGCCTATCGTCTCTCCAGCTGCCTAATCCGATAAGCCTGAACATGGTCCAAGGAGTTCTAACAGGGAAAGCCTTTGAGCCAGCTCAACATCTTATTATGTGATTTTCGTATCTTTCAGTCGAGCTCTTGCATATCTCTTGTTTCAGCCGATTTCTTCTACTTTAGTGATCTAAGGTCCATAAGCAGTCTTGGTTGTAGCTGCTTCCGAAGAAAGGACCTAAACCCCCTTATCTCCGGAAAACCTTTTTTTATTGGACTGTCTCCACTTCTTGAGTGAGTTCAGTGGGTCAATATCTCATACGCGATTTCAACTAGGCACTTGCACATGCGATTAACGGCTGTTAGATCGAATTCCCACTTTCTTCCAGGGATTGAACTCGTTCTCGATTGTTTCATATCGTTAGGAGCTATAATGTTGCCGTTCCTTTTTTCTAGTTCTGCAATCATACTTGCATAGATGCTTATTGTTACATCATGCTAATATCGTTTTAATCTTTTGTGCGTTTATAAGTTTATTTTTACTGCTGGTGCATGTACCTCCTTTATAGTGATGCTAAAAAGATAGGGATTCATATCCTCTTTTGTAATGTATGCCAGAAGATAAAAGAAGAGATAGGGCTATAGCGAATATTACTTTCTGCGAGATGTATAAGGGGAGTACGGGCTATAAACCTTCCAGGCAGTTCACTATACTTCCAGGCAAAAGGCGAGAAAGAAAGCCCGGAAAGGAAGACCATCATCTCTATCCTCCCGATGATCCAACGACATGGCACGGCCGGATAGGTAGATTCAGAAATGACACTCAGGCATTTAACTAGATATCTAGCCCGACGAGATCGCCTCAAATGCCTCGGGTGGCCCCAACGCCCCAGAGTGACCAGTGCAGGTCTTGTCGGGAATCACTTGCTTAACCAAACTGAGTGGCAAAAGGATGAAAGTCGTTTTAGATCACGTTTCAGCTTCAATCGAGATTTCCTCTGAGAACGAGCGACCGTAAGCCCAAAAGGCGTGAGTTGAGCACTTGGTCCATTTTCCTTCCTATGCGATTCATCCACACTTCCATCTACGGCCGGGACTAGATTTTGACTCGCCTTTCTTTCAAGATTGGCAGTCACACAAAACAAAGGAGAGAGAGCGGCTCGCTTCTGGGTTGACTTAACAATTTCTTTGTTTTCAACGCCGCCTAATTTCAAGGAATTAGTCACCCAAGACTACTATAATAAGGGGCCTTTTCCCGATCGTGTTTTATTCTCGGTCGTGAAGCCACGGTTTCTTGAGATGAATCCCAATGGAAGTAGATCGGAGATCGAGGGGTTTATCGGCTAATAGGAATGGCCTATTTTCATAGATGAAGGTATTCCTTTTGGACTTTCTTTCTTGGAATCCACGATATCGTAGACCGCTCAGCGCTTAGTAGGCATCTCATTCATAGGCAAGAGCAGGCCGGCTGAAGGCATGAAGCGAAGGCGAGCAAGAAGGCATTAAATGGCTTTGAAGGATGCGGTGTAGCCTGTGCGAATCTGATATCTTTCTTTCTATAAAAATATATGGAATCCGCGATCCTATCCTATTTTTAGAAGTAATTTTAGCATTCGAAATTATTTTCTTTCGCAAGAGCACTCAAACATAGATTGAAGATCTTGATTCTTGATCGGGCATTGATCGATAATAGCAAGCAGCAGGCTGTCCCATACTACTTTTCCTTTGAATGTTCATTCGAATTGAATGTCACAAACAAGACTCATACTTCAGACTTTGAATCGCTTGAATCAGAGCTCCTGTAATCCGCATGACTTTAGAGATAGGGGCGGATCAAAGCATTGGCGGCAGTGAGCAGAGGTCAAGAAGAAGAAGCGGTAAGAGCTGTTAGAGAGCAAGCGGCTCATCAAACCTTTCTGTTTGATTCTGACTCAAGCGGTTTGTTTTCAAGTAAGGTACTCAAGCAAGCTTTCCTCCTCCTCTTGATTCCTTCCAAAGCACCACTTAAACACCGTCCTTAGTAAACTTCATAGTAGTTGAGTTTCTATCGTTGTTCATGGGCCTACTACTTTTCATCGATCTGTCCCCCATGTCATATGGGCCCAGTTCCATAACTCAAATCAAATCAAATGCATTCCCCCTTTTTTTCATTTTACCCTGTCTGCAGTTGGCGCCTCACTGTACATCTTCTGTCCATTTGCTACTGTAATTACCATGGGTATGTTTTTAAACGGTATCTCAAGGCAATCAACGAATCAAGAAAGCAGTATTGCTATCAGATATCAGCAGAATGAATATAGGTTGGTTTTTTCTCCTTCCTCTTATATTCAAGGTATAAGTATCTTGGCTTCCCTCCGGTCCTCAAAAGAGAAGAGAAGCTGGTGCCGAGTAATCGATATTTTTTCATACTCCTCTCGGATCTTCCTTCTCAAAAGAGTCGATCGCTAGGTATAGAATGCACTCGTTCTTGGCAATGGTCACAGCTCGTGCTAGCCCTCTACTTCTCAGTCATTGAACTTGGCTATCCTGTTTACCCTTGCCTATCCCTTATGCCTATCTCTTTTCAACCAAGAAAGTACTCTCACGCCTATCTATTTATCCTCACTACTAATAAATCAACTTATTACCCCGCACTTTCTATCTCTCCTATTCCTTGAATTTCATGTATCTCTTGTGACCTTGCTTACCTAGCTTTTGAAAAAACCCCGCGTGACTTACCTTTACCTAGCAGCTTATCTTGGCTATTAAACATATACCGGTGTATAAACCCAACCTTAAATATCTGATGCCTATCCCTTGTCAAGCTACCAACTACTACTTGTAAACTACTACTCACACACAAATGCATACTCAACGTCCGTGACCAAACCCTTCATCTAAGAATCATAACGCGCCCTTGACTTTTATGATGCGGATTGATTTTCTATTTAATAATGCGAAGAAAGCTTGAATCGTTCATAAAAATTCCATTATGGGAATCGGGAATAAGGAAAAGCAAAACCAGAGAATAGCTTTTGTAATGTATCCAGCAAAGGGCCCAGCTAGGTGACTTCCGGCAAGCTAGCTATATTGGCGACGACGGCCCGCCCCAAGATCGCTTTCCTTCTTCGCTTTTGAGGACCGAACATCGCTCGTAGTATTTACGAATGAATGTCTGTCTTGATCGACCAACGTCTTTGCGCGGAAATCCACGCCTGAGCCTAATGAGTTGAATCATAATATATGGTTTACGATTGATCCTTGTGCACAAAGCAGCTTTGCTGTACCAGATTCTTGGAAAGACTTGCTGCTTGAGTCAAATACGCGACACAAACCATATATAGATCAATTTTTCACGGATGTCGCCGGCAAAGCGCATTCCAAGCGGGGATTGTTAGTTCAAGCCACTTTCTCTGTTAACAAGATGTCCTTTTGCGCTACATGAAAAGGGTTGGCCTGGCGCCTCTCTTTTCTCTTTTCCTTTTCTTTAGGTGCTTGCCTGTCTTCAATGACTTTTCCACGCCGTCAATTCATTAGGCATTCGGCATCTTTAGCTTCGCAGATTCTTTAGTTTGTTTCACTTCAACCTCTTCTCGGGTCCACCTCGAAGTCGCGGATAGCTTAACACGACTCTGTCTTGTCGAAGCAATCCTCTTTATTTTATCAATCCCATGGTTAGGTGATATGATTGCATGTCGAAGACCAAAATGCCCCAGATTCGCCCCCTTCGCTTTCTTGTACCTCGTCAACATCCTCCAACTCGCCTCTTCCTTTCTTCCGGAATGAAGTCTTCTAAGGTAGTAGGTATCGGGTTTCTTTCCTGTTCATACTCGAACATGAGTTAATATACTCTTGTAGAGCAGATCACTTAGGGCTTTATCTTGGTTCGACGACTAGCTTCTTGTTCCTTTCTCTTCTTTGTCTGTCCACTCCCTTTGTTTTCAACAGTCTTTGGAGCTTCTGGTACCACTTTGGTGTGATCTCATTCTTGAATGCTAACACCCTGGTGTCTCCTAACGCTACGCTTTCTAAGCAACTTTGAGTGTTCTCTGAACTAGGTGAACAATCCAGGCGATAGCGTGAAAGGGCCTCGCCATTGCTCATCCAGTGAACTACATTAGCTTTGCTCGTGTGGAGCAGGATCTTGCATAACTCTTTTTAATTAAAGGGTTAACTCTTCCGCTTTGTATTTCTCCCCACTGATCCTTGAAGACCTAACAGTCTTCTATGGTATGGCCAAGTAGTCTATGATACGGAAAATAATTAGGGTTGTTAGAGTGCTTCATATCGTCTGGTCTCTTACTATCCGAGCATTTCTTTCCATTTTTGAAAACATCTTGAAAAAGAAATATGCTACGCTGGTGGTGTCTATCTCGTAACTCCTTGTCTCATAACACCTTTTCGTGCTCTGCTCGGCCGGGATACCTTTCTAGGGAAGTTGGTATGGGATTCTACCTGTTTAGAGTCAATATCAGGGTTAGTAACTATCGGGGTTATTAAGAGTCCAAAGCTGCTCGGTACTTCTTGGGATGCAGTGGAGTGCGGCTTTTTGAATCCTTGGGCGAAAAGGGATCAATGCTAGGTAACCGCTTGATATCCGAGAGTAGGGTTTACTTCGATGCAATGAGAGTTAGTTGGAGTAGGGATGAAAGTATCCTTTTCTAGATCAGATCTATTGCATTTAATTCCCGAGGAGAGTACAGACTATTCAATCTCATTCTTGTTAGTATTCCTTCTTTCTTTCTCGTGGCTTGTCAAGATTCCTTCAAAGGGGTTGTTTGTGTCTTTCTTCATGGATACCAGATCAGGGTTGTTTGTATTCCTTGTCTTTTCCATCAATCATGAGGTTGGTTAGACAGGTAATCAATCCTGTCTTTGTATGTTGCTCGGTCCAGCAGGGGTTGATCTCGATCGGTTATCGGGTCTCTCGCTTGGGTGTTCGGAGGTAGGTAGCTAGAGAGCGAGCAGGTATTTGGCCTTATTCCTTGGGTTCGCTCTGTTCTCACCCTTGAATCCACTGTCCTATAATCCTGTCTGCATGCGTGGTAAACTCCGAAAGGAATGCAGTTGTTAACTCTATCGAGCTATTCCTTTGTTGCAATTAAATTCATAGAGAAAGGGTTGGTAGCCGCATGAGGCAGTGCAGGCTCGGCGGAAGGTGCACGCTGCTCCAGACTAGAGAGTAGGAGTGGATCCCTGGCCTAGTAGCAGCTGGAATCATAGCCAATTCCTAGGGCGAGTATTAAACTTCGTAGATAACAGCTTATCCATTCCTTTAGGTAGGCTGCGCTCACAACCCTCGGAGTTTTCTAAGGAGAATTGATAGTGCGGCGGGTACATTCGAGGAATCGGAACCCTAATTCAATTAAGGAGATGGGGAATCATCAACGAAGTGAAATCAAAGTGGTGGGCTGGAGATTAGGAAAGGATAGGCTCTGCTTTAGTTTTCTAGGAAGAAACTATCGAAAGCAACATCAAAGACTGGAGAAGTAGGCGACTCAAGGCAAGGAATTTCTGTTCTAGTATTTTTTCGTTGCTAGGTAGGTCTCACTATCTCTTCATTCAGTAGTTGAAGCTTATCCGTAGAGAAGTTACAGAAGTAGGATGATAACATCTATCTACATTTTCATTCACTTGACTTCGTAGATCAATGGTCTACGGGGAAGCAGTCGAGGAGCAACATGCGTTCATTTATGTGGAGTGAATGTGAGTGCTAGTCCCACAGATCTTAGTATTAGTTGTAATCCTGCTTCAGGTGTTGCAGTCCGTATTTGAGTCGTAGGTTTGTTTTTCAGCAAAGTCTGTTTTTTGCCGTATTGTAAACAGCATTAGCATGAGTCCGAGTCCGTTTTGGCTTGAGAATTGGTTTTGGTTTCAGCAACCCAAGTCGATTACGCTTGTAAGACTATGTTCTATTTAAGCAATAGAAAAACAACAGAAACGCTGCAAGGTTAAGCAAAGACCAAATACATCTTTACGCTGCTCGTTCTCTGAAGTTAAGTTTGTGCCGAGGTAGTCTGCTCAAACTTGCGGCAGGAAGTTGCGTTTCAGAACAACTCAGGAGCATAGCGATTTCTGGGAGGATATTTCCAACACTTGGTATCAGAGCTCCTAGGTTCACGTTCAAGACCTCAGAACTGCGATTCCATGGCGGCAAAGGAGAACGGCGGAGTGTCGTTCCAGACTCCAACCTTGACGGCATCCAACTACACGACATGGGCGATCAAGATGGAGGCCATCATGGATGCTCAGGGCATCTGGGAGGCAGTTCAACCACCGGCCGGAGTGGCTGTAGAAGAGAAGAAGGACAAAGCAGCTAAAGCGTTCATATTTCAAGCAATCCCGGAGGATGTTCTATTGCAGGTTGCAAAGAAGAAGACGTCCAAGGAAATCTGGGATGCATTGAAGACTCGATTTCTTGGTGCTGATCGAGTACAGAAGGCACGGCTTCAAACTCTGAAGAGCGAATTTGAAGCAATGCGCATGAAAGAGGGAGACTCTGTGGATGATTTTGCGGGAAAGTTGAGCAGCATGTCGGCAAGGTACAGCAACCTTGGCGCCACCCTAGAGGATGCTACGTTGGTCAAGAAACTGCTCGACTCAGTGCCCGAGAAGTTCTTCCAGCTGGTTGCATCCATTGAGCAATACTCCGATCTGGAAACAATGTCCTTCGAGGAAGCTATTGGGAGATTAAAAGCATATGAAGAACGCTTGCGGCTTCGCACCACCAATGGCCACACCAGCAGTGATGGGCAGCTATTGCTTACTCACGCCGAGTGGCAAGCACGGCAGAAGAGCAATAACAACAGAGACTCCTCGTCGTCAACCGGCAGAGGCACAGGAACCGGCAGATCAGAGGGATCAAGCCGAGGAGGTTGGCGTGGACGAGGTCGTGGCCGTGGCAGAGGAGATCGAAGCAGCTTCAATGCACCTCGACATGACAGCAACAGCACAAGTAGAAACAAAAGCCATATTAAGTGTTTTAATTGTGACAAGCTTGGACATTATGCCTCGGAATGTCGAGCTCCAAAACGCAAAGAAGGTGAGGTGAATTTGACAAAGACTCAGGAAGAAGAAAAAGCTGTCATGCTGTCCATATGCGAGCAAGAAACCATGGACATGGTCCTTCTCCATGAAGATAAACGTGGCACTGCAGACCACAAGGAGGAAGAAGGTATGTGGTACCTTGATAATGGAGCTAGCAACCATATGACAGGGAATCGTTCGTTCTTTGCCGAACTGGACGAAAGCATAAGAGGCCGAGTCAGGTTTGGAGATGGCTCCACGGTCCAGATACATGGAAAAGGCTCAATATTGTTCGAGTGCAAGAAAGGTGGACAACGCTTGTTCACAGATGTGTACTATATCCCAAACCTACAGAGCAATATTTTGAGTCTTGGACAGATTACAGAAGCTGGCCACAAAGTAGAACTCAATGGTGATCTCCTGAAGATTCACGACAGTGAAGGAAAGCTTCTTATGAAAGTACAACGTTCAAGCAACAGGTTGTACAAGGTTTTGCTACACATCGCAACACCTATATGTCTTGCAGCAAGCTTGGAGGAATCGGCTTGGCTGTGGCATACAAGGCTAGGGCATTTGAACTTCCAAGCAATGAAGGATATGGTGACAAAAGAAATGGTACAGGGGGTACCAAAGATTGACCACATTGCACAGATTTGTGAAGGATGTCTAGTAGCCAAGCAAAGCAAGCCCTTTCCTCAGCAGGCCCAATATCGTGCAAAGACTCCTTTGGAACTTGTACATGCAGATTTGTGTGGCCCAATCACACCTCAAACTCCAGCAGGAAATCGGTATTTCCTACTTTTGGTTGATGACTGCAGTCGTTTCATGTGGGTGTACATGCTAAAGACAAAGGATCAAGCACTATCTGCATTTAAGGAGTTCAAGAAGCAAGTGGAGAACATAAGCCAGCACAAGCTAAAGATCCTAAGAACAGACCGCGGAGGAGAATTCAACTCTCGATCATTCTCAGACTTCTGTGCTGAAGAAGGCATACAGCGGCACTTGACAGCACCATATACACCACAACAGAATGGTGTGGTAGAACGCCGTAATCGGACAATACTGAACATGGCAAGGAGTCTATTGAAGTCCATGGCAGTCCCCGGCGAGCTGTGGGGTGAGGCGGTCAGACACTCAGTGTATTTGTTAAATCGAATACCAACCAAGGCAGTACAAGACGCCACTCCTTATGAGGTTTGGAAAGGCAGGAAACCAAACCTGGAACATCTAAAGGTTTTCGGTTGTGTTGCACACGTCAAAGTGCCGGCAGTGCACACAAGAAAGCTAGATGACAGAAGCAAACCAATGGTTCATCTGGGAATTGAGGAAGGAAGCAAGGCCTATCGGCTCCTTGATCCGGCAACAAAGAAGATCTGTGTGAGCCGTGACGTGATATTTGAAGAGAGCAGAGGATGGGAGTGGGATCAGTCGGACAAAGACAGAATGCAGGCGTTCTTGGCATCGCCCGTAATCCGGCAACGCAAGAAGGGTCTGAGTTAGCGCAAGAATCTCCTATGGAGAGCGAAGCTGAACCACATCAGCATAGTCCTAATTCAGAAGCACCTGGGTTGGCAGAATCACAAGTAGCAATTCCAGAACAGAACATCTCTGATTCTGAGATGTCGCCCACTCTAGTCTCAAATCCAGGGAATCCAGCCACACCCACTTCATCGACTTCTGGAGAAACACCGCAAAGATTCAGATCACTTGCTGAAATTTATGAAGAAACTGAAGGTACATACTCTTACGAAAATCTATACTTAACAGCCTTGGAAGAACCAGCTCGCCTCAGTGAAGCAGCAGGAGATCAAAATTGAATGAAGCTATGCAGCAAGAGATCAACTCAATAGAAAAGAACAAAACTTGGACTCTGACAGAACTGCCAAAAGGGGCTAAACCAATTGGTCTCAAGTGGGTGTTTAAGCTGAAAAAGAATGCAGCTGGAGAGGTTGTCAAGCACAAGGCCAGATTAGTGGCCAAAGGCTATGTGCAGCAAAAAGGAGTAGATTATGAAGAAGTGTTTGCACCTGTAGCCAGAATGGAGACAGTCAGACTCCTCCTGGCTTTGTCAGCTCGTGAAGGATGGAAGGTTCACCATCTAGATGTTAAATCAGCATTCTTGAATGGGGAATTACAAGAAGAAGTGTACGTGTCACAACCAGAGGGCTTTGTTATCTCTGGAAAAGAACATATGGTGTACCGGCTGTCTAAAGCGCTATACGGGCTGAAGCAAGCCCCCCGAGCATGGAACACGAGACTAGATCAAACACTAAAGGAATTGAATTTTCAGAGATGCCCCCAGGAGCAGGCAGTGTACAAACGAAGCACTAAGGATTCATTGTTGATTGTCGGTGTCTATGTAGACGACTTGATAGTCACTGGATCGAGTGAGAAAGAAATCCAGATGTTTAAGAAACAGATGGAAGAAAAATTCGAGATGAGTGACTTAGGTACACTCTCATATTACCTCGGGATAGAGGTAAAACAGACAGGAGATGAAATTCTCCTAAAACAATCAGGATATGCTGAAAAAATCCTGAGACAAGCAGGCATGTGGGACTGCAATCCTTCCAAATATCCGATGGAGGCAAAAATACATTTGACAAAAGAGGGAGAAGGAGACTCAGTGAATCCTACGGAATATCGGCAGTTGATTGGGTGCTTGCGATATTTAACGCATACCAGGCCAGACATATGCTATGCCGTAGGAATAGTAAGCAGATACATGGAGTCACCCAAGAAAAACCACCTACAAGCAGTGAAGCACATCCTACGGTATGTCAAAGGAACAATATCTTTCGGTATTGTTTACAGGTGTGAAGGGGATAATGAGATAACTGGATACAGTGATAGCAACTTTGCTAATGATCTCAATGATCGGAAGAGCACAACCGGGATGGTGTTTTGTTTTTCAGGAAGCCCAGTTACATGGTGTTCCCAGAAGCAGAAAACTGTTGCTTTATCCTCCTGCGAAGCGGAGTTTATGGCAGCTACGGCTGCAGCATGCCAGGCAGTATGGTTAAGAAACCTACTCAGCAATTTGACCAACTGTGCACCAAAGAAAGTGAAGCTGCGAGTAGATAACCAATCTGCTATAGCCCTTATGAAGAACCCGGTTTTCCACGGGAGAAGCAAGCATATTGATACTAGATATCATTACATAAGGGAGTGTGTTGATAATGATTTGATTTCGGTAGAGCATGTCAGCAGTGAGGAACAGAAGGCTGACATTCTAACCAAAGCGCTTGCCAGGTTGAAGTTCGCAGAGATGAGAAGCCTGATGGGTGTCACGGACGTTTCTGATAGAAGTCAGGATTAGGGGGGAGAATATTAGTTGTAATCCTGCTTCAGGTGTTGCAGTCCGTATTTGAGTCGTAGGTTTGTTTTTCAGCAAAGTCTGTTTTTTGCCGTATTGTAAACAGCATTAGCATGAGTCCGAGTCCGTTTTGGCTTGAGAATTGGTTTTGGTTTCAGCAACCCAAGTCGATTACGCTTGTAAGACTATGTTCTATTTAAGCAATAGAAAAACAACAGAAACGCTGCAAGGTTAAGCAGCACCAAATACATCTTTACGCTGTTCTGTTCTCTGAAGTTAAGTTTGTGCCGAGGTAGTCTGTTCTGAAACTTGCAGCAGGAAGTTGCGTTTCAGAACAACTCAGGAGCATAGCGATTTCTGGGAGGATATTTCCAACACTTAGTACTACCGCTTTCCATTTCTTAGTCCTACCGCTTTCCATTAGCTGTCTTCTTTCTCTTGGTTTCGGGATCTACTTTCATGAGGTCAGGCGATCCATCACCTTCGGACCAGTGAAAAACATGGGTTAGAGCTCGATTTGGATTGGAAAAAGCCAGTGATGCGTCGTTGAGTGAGCAGGGAAAGGCTGATTATTTAAATAGGGAAGTAGGCAGGAATGAGGCTTTCTTTCGAGCAAGTACTGGTGGATAAGGCAGGGAAGAGAAAAAGAAATACTACTTTTTGGCCAGCTGGAAGAGAGTGACGTTGAGCAAAGACAGTGGAGGAGGCTTGGGAATATGTTGAAAGAAGGAAATGAATAGAGCTCTTATTGGAAAATTGTGGTGGAAGGGAAAAAACGGAAATAAGGGAAATCGCTCATTTATTCGAAATATCCTAAGAGATCCAATAGAGGTGCCATGTCACCATTCTGGAAAGGGGTATATGGGGACAAAGACACAAAAAGAGGTCCGCTATCTTTTCCTTCAACGTCGCACCCGGGAGCAGATTTTAGGTCCATGGGCTTGCGACAAAGACGCATAGGTTTTACGGGGCAAGTCTGCATTCGCAGAAGGGGAATTCCTATCTCCAACGAAGTAAGATTTTCTCTTTTCGAATGAAAAGCTAGAGCTGGCATACTTCACTGAACTCCTGCTTTCCAGTCGGAGCTTCGCTTCCTCTCGGTCGAGTAAGATTCCCTGGGAAAGTTAGATTAACTATTACTAAACAGCTGGTTCCCTTGCCGTTAGATCAGCGAAGGCGAAGTCCTTCTTCTTGGCTTGAAAACAACCTATTTAATTCAATAGCAGCTGGGTTTGGAACAAGAGCTGAAAGACGTTCAAGCTCAAAGCTACAGGTTCTTGTCATACTCTTTTCTATTTAAGAAACAGAATCCGTAGATGAGGGCTAAACCGGAACCATTGACTAGTCAGAATCGGGATCTCTTGTTTCTTCGGATGAGACTTCTCCTTCCACTGCTCAAGCTTCTGTTCCATAGGCCGATCCCGATGGTCAAAAAAAATTTAACACGAAAAAGCTGGTTATATATAGTAGAGCAGTAAATAGAAGCATTGCGTGAAACCTTTGATGCAGTTTGTATTATAGAGGACAAGAAGGCAGGGGCGTGTAGTGCGTAGACTATATGAAACAGCAAGGCGAATGAGGGATCTTTTTTTTGGCGTTGTGAGAACTTACACCAGGCACAGTGATGTGTTCATCGATGGCGATCGATTCGTCATTGGATATAGCAGAAATCGACTCTTGTGTTCTGTATGTGTTTGGTTGAGACAGCGAGTGTTGCTCTGGCTGTGGTCGGTGCTGCTCGGTTGCGGTGTGCTGCATATATAATCAAAAGAAATGCGATGATAGAACAGGTCTACGTCTGGATATGATTAAGACGGATTAATAAGGAAAGAGAGACAAAGGTAGCCTATGTGCAACGGTAGATTAAGAGAAAAAGCTGTATCAGGCATTGCTTGTTTTTTTGGAGTAAGTAAATGTGATAAGTATATCAGGTCTCATACGTCAAGCATCGATGAGCTGCAATTCTGAACGGTCCCGCTGGAGTATCACTGGAGCTTGTTGAACCGCAAACGTGAACATGTTCTTGTTAGAAGAAAGCACAACATGAAAAACGCTCATGGGAAAACAGGTACATGTGTAATATAAATGGCGAAAAACAAATGTTATGATCATGTAGCGTTGTGGGATCATATCTAGAGTAGCTGTTAATGTAAAGAACGCAGGAGTATTTATGTGAGAAGAAGAAAGAAGTAAACCATAGGAGCTCTATGAGTTCAATTGGATCAGACTGGGCTTCATCTTGTGCTAGTTGTGTTTACTGGAAAGATATCGAAGAGAAAGAAAAGATTGGATATATATTGGTGGAGTGACCGATGAACGCTACGGGAGGATAACGTATAAGATAACTGGCGGAGCAAGGTGAGGTATGGTAGGAACAGCACGCTTTGGACTCAACTATGTGTATAACAATGGGAAGGGAGCTGATGATATGACAGGCGTCGGTGGTGATTCATGATGAGAGTCACTACGTGTGAGCCATTACATGGTAGATTTTTAGACTTGGATATAGTCACCGTGGAGAATCAGTCTTATCCGTACGTTGGTAACAAGCACAGATCGTGCTACCATGGGGTCGAGAATAATCTTGGCCTGCAACGTGTTACAGAAATAGCAAGACGAATGTCTGGGTTTTGTGTTGATATATGTGTTGCATAGATCAGAAGCATAACGATAACCACACGGTGGACAGATATACACACACACATACATATAAACATTCAGTCTTATATAATAGAGCTCATAGGCAAGTATACAAGCACGAGATAAAGTAGTAGCGTGAAGCAAAGAATAGGCATCTGTTTTTTAGACATGGATCAGGGCTACCAGAGCTAGCTACGTGGTTAAGTAATCCCTTCCTATGCGAGGTTCATTGTATGAGAGAACATAAGGAAAGGCTTGATACATCCATGTCTAGCTCATGTCGAGTAATAGAACTGGACTCATGATTCTTCCATGTGCTCTATACGGGAAAGGTTGAATTTTCGATCCATCCTTTCCTTTCCACTGAGAACATATATGTTTCCTGATACAGTTGGGACCACAACATCAGTGTGACCATCTCCATTGACATCACCAACTATAGGTCGCTGTCATCATATGATAATGACAATCAGATTGCATATAAAAAACATAGCCTAGTAACAAAGAAATATACAGCTAAGAAAATGCTGTGGTGAAAGTACGTGGTATCTTCATTTTCACTATAACCAAGTTATAATGTTCTCAATCAATCAGTCAAAAAATAGTAATAGCACAAGATGAAGCCCGAATGGTAGAATCTCTAAGTAATGGATCTAAGCAAGATTATGGATGAATGTATTCTCCTTAGCTAAACTAAGAAAGCGGCTTCAGCACATGTAGCAATAGCTGTGTATAGATTGTCAAGAGACATGTATTACCTTTGCATGTGGATAGACAATCTATTTATATAAGCAATCTGTTAACACCATACAAAATAAATGGATGAAACTTGCCTGTGGAATAAGACTCTTCAGATGCACTTCCCAGATTTCTTCTCCCTCCGCAGTCCATGCTGCTACATTTCCATGGGCATCAGCAGTAACCATCTCGATTTTCCCATCATCATTGATGTCCGCAGCAATGACTGGTGCATGGATCTCAGCCATCTCAAGTGGGAACTTGTTCCTAACCTTACCTAAATTGACAAAATCAACATAAGTAGACACATGGATGTTTACACATAAGTAGCGTATCAGTGCGCCAAAGGTACAAGTATAAAGGATGGTGGGAATTCATTGTTTTCTAGTGAGGATTTCAATGAATTACAGTCTTATTTTCCAAAACGAAAAATAGCATGGTAAAAACTGATTATTACTTAATTACACCAGCAAATTATATTATTCTAGTCAAGAAACTTTATGCTATGGGAACTAGATATATATACACAATATATGAAACGACAACTCAGCTTAAAGCTGTTTTTGGATTCAATAATTAGTATTATGAGGCTAAGAATTTACCGCGATGATCGATAACATAAAACAAGCCATAGGAAGTTCCGACAAGGATGTCCAAATTTCCATCACCATCCAAATCAACCACAGTTGGAGAAGAATATGCATGGGCACGGGAGTTTCCAGTATCAGTACTCAAATCAAGGTCTGCAGTCCATTTAACTTGTCTTGTGTCAAGGTTAAAAACTACTATACTGCTTTCAACATATTTTTCAATGTCAATCCCTCCTAGCTCCTTTATATGCTCTGGGTTATCGTAATACCTGCAGTAAAAGCCAGCAAGTTACTAGTGCACTAGGTACACCAACACAGTAACACAAACAAGAAATCATGAAGTGTTCATATTGTGGTTGCAAGTTTTGCATTAAGAAAAAGTACTTCGATCATAACCAAAAGATAACACAGCAAGATAAGCAAACACCTAGCGTTGGCACCTTTTGATTCATTGTTTGAACCAGCATGATAATACTTAACAGCAAATCTATGCCTGCTAATTTAGCGAAAGAAGAAAAATGTCTAGTAGTTACCTCTACAGATCCATAGTCTAAGAAAATCAATCAAAGTGAAGCATATCAACTGGGTCAGGGAAGCAAAGGCCCAATCTAACTGAGACTGGCCGTAAAGCACCATCATCAACCAACCCACCCATAATCAGGGAGAAAAAAAGGGTTATGATTTTTTATCTTGGACACATAAATGACGCATGCCATCACAGGACAGCACAAATATACAAGTATCTTTTCTTATTTTCAGCAGCACTTAATCAGAAACCTCACTTTTATTATATAACAATAATAAATTGGAATTATTTGAAAGTCTTCGTCATTCAGAAGTCATGAGCAACACGCGCAGAATGTTTTAGCGGCAGAGAAAGCAGCCTTACTCGCCGTCAAAGAAGTAGGATACAGCAATCACCATTTCATGTACACCATCTTTGTCAATATCTGCAATTACCTGTAGAAAGAATGTGAAAAACAACTCAAGGTCATTTACAGAACGAACAGCTAAATATAAGCAAAAGGATACAAAAGGTTCACTTACTGGGGTGGACAAGATGTGAGCATCTATGCTCACGTAATCTTCCGCTTTCTCATGTTCTTGTTCTGTCCAGTCCTCATCTCCCCACATGGATTCATCAACATAGTCATCATAATCATAATTGTACTCATCAGGCAGTTCTTCTGCATCCCGAAACAAATCAAATGATGTATCAGCGTCATCCTCTAGAGGCTCGCTATTTTCAACAGTGGCTGCTCCTGTTGTTCCCGCATCACTCGCATGAGTTTCTGAGCTTCCCGTTTGATCATCACTTTTTTAGGCTGTTTGAAGTAACCTTCTCTGAGTATGTGATGTATTCTCTGTCGTGGTACTTACACTGGAGATGCTCCCAGCATGAGTGTTGTTTACATTATTCGACAACTCCATATTCTCTTGTCCTTGGGTAGAATTAAGTTTCATTTCAATCGACTGTTGCTCAGACGCATTTTTCAGGGAATCAACTCCCTGTGTAGTCCCTACAATGATAATCAAATAACATCAAAATGCATGTTCCCTACATATTCCTACATCCACAGTATGCATATAGTCCATTATCCACATCAGATTAGTATAATGGTTACTATGTGCATGTAATTTGCCTTTTCTTTAAAGCTTTTTCCATCCAGCAAGAAAACTACTGCGCGTGCTAACGCGTTTAGAGCAAGAAAACGGCTGCGCGTTATTGTACTAACGCGCTTAGAGCAAGAAAACGGATGCGCGTGCTAACGCGCAACGGCGGCTCAATCCTAAGCTTGTTCTTTCGCGCTAGTGCGCTCAATCCGTGCTCAATCCGTTGCTTGTTGGGAATGGGAGAGCCTCTTTTCTTTCCGCAATGGAATCGGCTTAAGCTCGACCTCTTCTTTCATTTCCGGGATATAAAATCAAAATGGAGTTTTTCTTAGTTTAGAACTTTAGAATAACAAAAGACATCCCACAACCCGGTCTTAGGTTCAGAGTCGCTTTGTGGGAACTTCAAGAGAGAGAAGAGAGATCATAGCTTAATATCAAAGGTCAGGTATACCTGCCTACGTTCGGCATACACATTCACTAGTTCCATTCGGTACCTTTCTCTAGATGGAATCCCGATTCTACTTTCAAATGCAAGAGCAAGAATGCCGTGAGGGAGCCCTATCTAAAAAATGCAAGGCCAGATCCCACTTTCTTTAATCGAGCGGGCAAGGGATCGCAAACATCTTTTCTTTTCAGAGAAAAGGTTTTCAAAAGATATCCCGAAGGGGTCTTAGGTAAGGTAAGGAGTGACAGCTCTATTCAATAAGCTGGCTCTTTAAGGGAAGATAGGGCATTTCCTAAAATGTGGAAGTTTGGTGCTTTAGAGATAGGGCCGGCACGCTTTGCTGGAAAGCAATAAGTCAACAAAACAAGGTAGGTCTACCCCCTAATAAAGGTTTCGCTCGACGACCCTGTATCCATTCTCGATTAAAGCACGGAGAGTTAGGTTTATTATCTCCAGTTTGATGCTATCTTATCCATTCTCGATTAAAGCACGGAGAGTTATGTTTATTATCTCCAGTTTGATGCTATCTTATCCATTCTCGATTAAAGCACGGAGAGTTAGGTTTATTATCTCCAGTTTGATGCTATCTTATCCATTCTCGATTAAAGCACGGAGAGTTAGGTTTATTATCTCCAGTTTGATGCTATCTCCTCCAGGTCCTAGGCATCTTGTCTCTAGCTCTGCTCTCTATCGGTAGTCAAATCAGTACTTTGTCTTTGCCTGTCTCTGTCCATTCCTTCAACACTGATGGACTCGGAGTGGCATAACCCCTTTAATAAGAAGCAAAAGACCTAAAGCGAGGAGATAGAATAGAAAGAATGATAGCCAGTTCTTTGAAAGTGGGAAGAAAGCCAAGGATACGGTGGTGTGTAGGGTCTTTCAAATCAATCAGGAAAGCGTTTGCTCTGACGTAACACGGCTTTCCGCGCCTTAACAAGTGGATCTACCAAGAATTGCTTTTTCAGCCGTTACTTATTATATAATAGCTCGATCCGCTCACGCATGTGATTGATTTCCCCCCTCGAAAATCTTCCATTCGAACAGGAAGATTCCTTCTCATTGTGTATCCGTAACACGAGGATGATGAGGATCTATAAAGGTTCTTTGATCGAGCTCTCGCCGGCTTCTTTTGTTGCCGAAGACCAGGACCCGTCTTATTTCTGAAAACACTGTCTGCTTAGGGACTCTTTCCTTTCAATGGACATACTTGCCTGGAACTGATTCTACCTTTAGAGCGCTTCCCTCTTTTCTGATTCCTTCCCTTTGACCACCGAAAATACAACTTCTAATAGCAAAGGGTATTTTTTAGATGTTTCAAACAAGTGATTTTACACTTTTTCCTTCTGTCTTTCCCGATAGAGGAGTTTGACCCCTCAACTTCTGCCTATGCCCTTTGTACTTCTTCCCGCAATTGAGATCCTGTTAAGGAAGAATATCTCGCTCGTACTTTTTGCAAGGAAATCGCTCTACTTTTTCCAGCGATGAGTGATTGAGTAAGGTCTAATTCATCTGTGTTATGACCTACCTTTTTTGATTGAAGTAAACGAGAGCTTTACTTCTTCTTTTCAAACCCTAAGGTTTGAGCTCGTCCTCGGTCGGATTCGGATCCTTTTCTCTCTTTTCAAATTCCATAGATATAGATGTCTCGATTGCCGAATCCTTATCCTTAGAACAACTCTCTCGTTGATTCACTGTCCATTTGTCCTTCAACCGGATTAATGGTCAACGACTTTGACAGCCTTTCCTTCACACAAGGTTTTTAATCCATCTCCCGCTTAGGACAAGTAAGGGAAGTAGCGATATTCCGATTCCTTCGTGGGGAATCAACGAAGGCAGCCGCTCCAGCAGCTTTAGTACTTAAGTTAACGCCCCAGCCCTTATCCCGCGATTCGAAGGTAGATGCGGTAAGCCAACTCCTATCCTTCTTGCGGAAAGGGCATTCAATGCCATCTTCATTCCCTTCCTTGCTTCGAGGAGCAGGTCGAATAGTCAAAGAAGGGGATGGCTAATTCCAGGAATAGAGTAGCATTCTAAAGCAGTACCCTCGATTGCAGCCTCGATCCATATAAAGCAGTCAATCTACCAAAGCAGAGGCTGCAGATACATGTCCACCACCAGTTTATCTACTACCATAAGCGGGAGCGATTGCAGGTAAAGAGTGTTGTGAGGGCTTTCATTTGCGGCGTTAAGGGCAGTTTACGTTATAGCACTAGAAATTGTGCCGTTAGTCTCAGCTAGAACAGAGGTTTAGCATCGACTAAATTCCGTATTCCGCACGTTAGGAAGGCGATCTGAACTTTCATCATAGCCTTGAACCGAAGAGAGCAATGCGAACAGTTCAGAGGTCGTAAATCAAACCCTTAGTTCAAGGTGCCGGGTTTCATAAGTACTATCGGTCAATCATATCATTTTCTAGACGGAATGAGGTGTAGGCACGTTTATTGGAGGCGATTGGGAAGAACACCGCCAATTTTTGCAATCTTTAGAAAAAGTAGCTTGGTCAGCCATGTTCCCTACGTACCCTCTCGTTATTCCCAAGATTTTCCGTTGTACCTATTCTCCGCAACCGTCGGTTCAGATTTCTCTGAATGCAGTCACTGCACTCCAATCGTAGTATCTCCAATCTCTGCCTTGGTTGGTGCACCTATGGTTCTTTTTGTTATTGATGCCAAGAAAGATAAATAAAGGAATACAATCTTCATTGCCTCTAGTTGCGAAGGTAGCAAAGCTACAGATTCGAGTGAAATGGTTGGTGGTAATGATGTGTGGTAATCTCGCTGCTAATGAATGGTGGGTGCGTGGAGAATGCTATGGATTCGAGCTCTATTTTCCTCTCGGTACTTAGATTTTTTTCTTATCTCTCATTCCTGTTTCCTTTGTTCTGCCGACTACATTGATTGGATACCGTTGGGCCTGCCTACGCACTAAGTATACCTATTATCCATTGAATTGCCTTTGGTTGTCCTACCCATTTTGGAGATCTTACTCACCTTGTTCTATTGCTCTTTCTCGATGGTATTTCGGAGTGCTAGACCTCATTCTCTTTGATACGCTTATTCAATTGTTTCTTACGAAACCTTACGTTACTTTAATTCGATGAGGAGGATGGGACTAAGGAGCGGGTACGGGAGCTTGACCAGGAACAAGATAACGAGAAGTGGATTTGCGTGGGCTCACCTATATTATTGAAGTTCAGAATTTCTCCGTTCCTTTAGTCGGGTGGGCTCACTTTTTTTCCTTTTCCTCCCACGATTTAAGGATTGGCTCAAGCAACCTATCTTACTTACTAATAATAATAATGGGGCAGGTTTAAGTCTTAAAGTTGAAGTCTGTCTTTTTCAATGGATAAGAAGCTCGACGAAGAGCTTCCCTTGCCTTTAGGCTTACGGAAAAAGGCGAATCCAAGGGCTCTTTACTATGATATAATATCATAGGGACGGACACTTCCTTTAAGAAAGCCGTACTCTCATCAGCTTTCAAGTAGATAAAGTAGATAAAGAAGTTAAGGCTAGTGACATCAGCTATCGGCTATTGGCCTTTGTGAAAGCTTCTCTTCAATATGTTTTATCCTTTTCCAAGCCTTCTTCGTCAATGATTATGGGTCGTTCCTGTCCTGTAGTTCAATACACTATTCTAAGGCCAGTTGCCTATACAGGATCTAAAGTTTCTAGTACAATGATCGGCTTTGGTTATCGCTACACCCTCTCTAGACAAACGATTTGATTCAAGCCACTCTACTATCGTACAAGAGCACCTGCCTTAATAATCGCATAGGCACCCGGGAACCTTACTCAGTAAAGAAGGAGACTCCCTAAACAAGACTGCTAGCAGGTATGGAGGGACTAGCTTTGTTTGCTTCCTAGTCAAATATGCCCTATCCGTCTTACTTTAATATGAATGGTATATATAATAAAGAAAAAAGAAACTTCCTGCAGATTGCTCAAACCACGTAACCTAATCAATGCGCCTATTCTCCTAAATCAAGACAAAAGGGATTCCACGGCTCAAAGGACTTTGTTGCCCAAAAGGGACCTCGCTCGATCAGAAAAGAAAAGTCCATTTTCAATCAACTGATGAATGCCGTCAATCCACTTTCAATCAATCGACGACTGCTCTTCTTCTATTCTGAATGTCTTAAAGTGTACCATTCAGAAAAGGTAAGGTTACAGGGCGCTCTGAGGAGGAGATTTGTAAAAAGGATTTCCAATTAATTAGTAGGAGAAGCCCCTTATTAAATAACTTAGCTCGAAGGTCCAAAGTCAGATGCTTAACCCATGCCATCCCTTTCAACCTTAGTGCCGTGTTATCCTAGAATCTATCATTCTCCAAAATTCCCTAAAGGCCCCCCGGGCTTGACAAGTTCAGCAAAACCGTAGAGAAAGCGGGCTACACCTAGCTTAGCCTATCCAATATCCGATTCAAAAAGAGCTTGGATTGCTGCCTTTCTATCTCTGTATAAAGTCAGTTAGTCCCAGTGTTGGGCAGAGCCCATTGTCAAAAGATCGTTTTGCTAGGATGCTTGCTTGAATCTAGCTACTTCCAAAAAAAGGAATTTTGAACTCTATACGGTATGGCTACAAACCGAATGAAGAAGTCGGAAGCAGTTCATCGCCTGTGGGAGCTTGCTGATAGTAAGGAAGCCATAATCTTTCTATCGGATTGCCTATTTGTCTATCTGTCTGGTGAAGAGAGAATGTAAGATACTCTCAATAGGGCAAGCACCCAATACCTCGTAGAGTCCAAAGCTTCAGCTCAAAGAGTTCAGGAAGACCAACCATCCACACTTGATTAGCTACTGTGCACTTCACCAGAACATGGTCTATGTCCTCCACTACCCCTTCACAAACATCAAAAAAACACTGAGACAATGGGAGCAAATTCCTTGAGACAAGAAGTTCGTTCTCTGCACGGAAGTCTATTCCAATAAGCTTTCCACCAAAAAAACGGAATGCAGGGAATGACCTTAAGCTTCCATACGCAAGAGAAATTCAGACCACCTTCCTCATTAAATGGCTGGCAGACCTCCCTGTATACTTCCTTCATCCTAATCGTCAGAGTGAACAGAAGACCCCCATGTCAAAGTATCAGAACAGATGCTTCTAGGAATTGGTATAGCTGAAATTTCTCGCACCACCTGGGAGAAAAAAAGCTAATAAACTAAGATGCCAATCCCTATTAGGAATGAGATAGTGGGAGAGAGACAAACCTTCCAACAGCTCTGACATGTTCATAAGAATAGGCCTTCTATTCAATGCAGTCCCACCGAGCCAAGGGTCTTATAACAATCGCACCGAATTACCATCTCCAATCTGCCACTGGAAGTTCTCTTTAATAGAATGACTCCCTTTACATATCTCCTTATTAATAGGAAATGAATGGGCAGCAACATAGAACCCATCCCAAGAACCCTCAAACCAGTATTTACCCCGGAGAACACGGCTCCACAACGTATTTGGTAGCGGATCCACTTTTCCTTATCTGTTAACGAGACTATACCTTTCCTCTGCCTATGAGCTGGCTAAAGATCCATCGTTATCCTTTCCAGCAATGGAGGCGGAATCAATGGTCATGTCAGGTTTCAGATTCAAAGAGAGATGTCAAGCAAGCGCCGAATCTGAGTACTCAACTTGCCCGACCCGCCTCTTCCACTAGACCTCGTCTTTCAAAGAGCAGCAGCCCTGCAAGCCTAATAGAACCTTGTTTCCTGGGCCAAGTCAGCCTATAAGTAAGTAAGTAGGGCTGAAGACAATTTGTTTGTTAGTTTTGAAATCTTCTTCCTTCTATGCTTAGAGTAAGTGGAAATGACCTCCTTGATCAGCAAGTAAGCGAGCGGTAGTTCAGTCTCCGACAAGTGAGGCCGAATAGCCCCTGGTGTCCTTTTCCTTCTAAACTAGCTGCTCTCGCTTGACTCTTCTAGTGAGCAAGCAAACTGGTCGGGGAACAGGGTCGGATCAAAGTAAGGAATGGGAATAGCACTCACTCGTTGAAGGTAAGCCAGAAACAGGGGTTGTCCTCTCCCTTACTTAAGTCCTAGTCCATCTTTTCGTGCCCCAAAGGGGAAGTCAAGCAATAATGAGGGAACTTGACCCACACCTGACGAAAGAGTTTGGTAGCTCGAAGGAAGCAGAAGCAAAACCAGCTTTCTTTCTGTCCCAACCTCCATGGGTTCCTCCCTGTATGACATAGTCCATTGGATTGGGGCAATGGTACGCACACCTATGTTTGGTGTCCCCTCTCTCACTTTCTCGTCAGATCCTGGTCCCAAAGGGCAATACATTGAGTCGGAAAGACGGGCTTTCGTAAATTCCATTCTGTAGCCGAACTAGCCCCTGGATCAGCTCTCATAGTGGGTTGACATCATTCGTCGTGATTGGATCAATCAGACTCCCCCACAGGAAATGCCAAGGGGCGCCCTTTCTCATTATCATCTACCGCCCATTTCTTCATCATCTGCTGCTGCCTTAAGTGCGTAAAGTAGGCTCAGCTTCTTAGGTTTCTAAATATCTTGTAGTAGCCGAAGGTAGTCCAGTCCGCTTGTTAGATTGAATTGAATCTTATATAACCTACGTAGCTAAAGAGAAAATCATAATAGTCTAAGTGGACCTCTCAAAGGTATAAATAAGTAGACATTAGTCTTACTGGTTCGGTCTTTTTCTTTTTTTGTTATGATGCCCACATTTCATACTTCTCAATTCTTATTTATTCAAGGGTTCGTATGTACTGAGTGACTCTAGGTCTATTCAGATGCAGCTTCAAGAGAGCTTTATTCGGCCTTTGTATGACCGTCTTCCCTTCCTGTCTATCTCCTTCTGTCAGGTAGTTCTGCTTCCGATGCTGGAGGAGCAGGGTGGGATAGAAGGGTAGTTTCAGAGTTCGAGATGTCTGAGCTTGGAGGTTCCGCTTCTCTAATGTGATAATAAAGCAACAAGCAACGTCGCTCCCGTGCGCTCATCCCTTGCTTGTTCTTGAGCGCTAGTCATTCATCCCTAGCTGGGTTCTTGGGATATCTTGATTCTCTTTATGATGATGTAAGGGTCGGCAACAATGAATAAGGAATCGATCGGAAGTTCGCGCCAATCGATCTTCTGTAGGAGTAGGAGGTAGCGCGAATCCCCTCTTTCTTCGTTTAGAAGAGTGCTAGACCTCCACAACGTCAAACCATAGAACACAGCTCCTTTCGGTCGAACCCTAGGAAAGACGACTTTACCTTTTTCGTAGATAGTCTGAGTTCGACCTACTGTAGTCTCCCCCGTTGACCTTCTTTTTTAGATAGAATCCTCAATGAGTGGAAAGGACTCCCAGACTTGCTACGAGCCCCATACAGAGCCGCGCCCTTGTGATATGATAAGAAGAAAAGGGGCCAGGCCGCCCTCTTTTCTTTTCCGCACCAAGCCTTCTTGTAAAATCGGGTGTATAGCTCAGTTGGTAGAGCATTGGGCTTTTAACCTAATGGTCGCAGGTTCAAGTCCTGCTATACCCAAAAACGTGCCGATGTCAAAAAGCGTATTCGTAAAAATCTTTGGAAGAAAAAGACTTATTTTTCCATAGTACAATCTTATTCTTTAGCAAAATCAAGATCATTTTCCAAATGGCAATGAGCATCCAAAACCAAAGGGTTTTTCTGGGCAACAAACAAACAAATAATCTGGTTTTGGAATAATCTGAATTGACCTATCCCAAAGAAATTCCAAATATTTAATATGAATAATTTGGATTAATTAATGAATGTACTTTTATGTATCGAATTCCTCGGTACAATATTCTTAGAACTAACCCCTCTGATATATAGAACAAAAGTTTTTGCTATACTGTGTCCTAAGTATTCTTTTCCTATCAACGAACTTTTCATCCGGCTTCGATGACTTATTCGAAAATCTTCCTGACTTGAGCTCTATAACGGGGTCTCTCCCAGTACTCTGTGCTGTAGGAATCTATCCCCTCTAACCCAACCTTGTACCCCGCCTACCCTCAATACAGCAAGAGGTAAGAAGAGGAGATGACTGCCTTTACGTTAGGATATGAATGGATTCGAAAAAGACATTCTTAGAGAATGTTCATTAGTTGTTTAGGGCAAGATCACCTTATTTGCTGCCCAGCCCGTTGTAGAAGTAGTCACATCCAAGTAAGCTGTAGTCCGCTTTGTTAGCTTGATTTGTATTTGATTTAGTCTAAAGTGAAAGTATTAGTCAAAGTAGGTAAGTGGAGTAGAGAGTTAGTTATCTAAGTGAAAGGAAAAGTAGGAAAGAGGGGGAAAGAGAGAGAGGACTTTCTTTGGATCTTATCACATGGGATGTAATAGGCGGGAGGGAGTATAGATAGGGAACTGTGGTTATATTAATGAAATGAAAACATCTAAAAATAGCTTGATTTCATGCTCATCGCCGCATAAGCCGCCCCAAGCCGGTCCAAGCGAAGACTAAAGGCTAGGGTAGAAAGGTAAATAAAAGCTTCTTATGTGGCATTTTTCCATCCTATGCTTTTTCCTTCCACCAAATGCAATGCGAGAGCTCGATTTTCATATATATTAAGTAAGAGAAATATCCGTCAATCAAGCAAAGACGCATTTCTGGCGCTTCTATAGTAGTCTCCCTCTGCTCTGAACACAGGTCATTTTCTAAACGGATATGATATTAGGGAAGTGGATCGGGATAGGCAAGAAAGGGCTATGCAATTTACTAAGTAATAGCTAAATTCTTTTTCTACGCTTGTCGTAGATAGGTTGAAGAAGACACCGGCCTAAATTTTCTCTTGAAAGGTGTTTTTTCAGTCTTGTTTTGATCAATCTCATTCTATTAACAAAGGTTTGATTTCTCTCGATGTGTGAACGCAAAGTAAATCCATCAAGTATGGTGGTATCCTTAAAGGGAAGGATTTGACTATTCATCTAGGCCTCGCCTACTACCACTTGTCGATGTCTTTCACTTGGTTGGATTTGCCCATTTTTCCTTTATCAAAATGATTTATGCAGTACAACGATGCATAGTCTAAAGCTTGCCTTCGCTCACGTCTTCATCTGGTCTAATTTCGAGGTTAGGGGATAGTTGTCACCTTTCCTGCAGCGCCAATCACGGTTCTACATATTGAGCGGAGAGGTGGGGTCAAGGGCGGCATCACTTAAGAACAGAGTACCGTAATCCGCTTACTAGTCCGACGGATGAGGGTAGAAAGGGCAAGGAGTGATGAACAAGAAGGAAAGAATCGATGAAGGTTCAGAATCTTCCCTACAGCATTCATCCCACTAGGCGGTAGTTCAGCGAAGGTAATCGCCTCAGGGAGTGAAATCAACCTTAGATAATGCCTGTGAGAAGGCCCTTACTTAAGTAATGGGAAGACCTCGTGCCTTTTATTTCATTAATAATGTACGAAATATGGTCATTAATCCCAACCTCTCGAGAGGAGGATCCACTAGACGAAACCAACATCTAAATAAATGAATCTAAAATCCAGGTATTCCACATTCCTAGTTGTATCATTGAGGAGAGTTGATTCATCGACTATTGATGGCAATTCTTGACTAATTGGTGACTTATCAAGGAAGAACGGAACATGCCATGCTATGAAGGAGATCGCTTCTATGATCGATGTATGACCAGCAAAACTCATGCAAATTGACTTGGAATGGGGCGGGGAATCGACTTTCATTCAATCTCGCTTTGGAACTCCCGAACTAGATGCCGGTGACCACCATCTTCTCATTCCACTTGGAATGAGACTATGGAAGCTACGTCTCTGTCATCACAGATTTTGGGCCAGCAATGGTAGGGATACTAAGCCGTCCCATCTGTCCTGCTGGTCCAAGGTGTGCAAACCGCTTTGTGAAGACCGACTGAGAATGAGGGACCTAGTTGTGTATTTCGAAGCCTTCTAGGCAAAGCAGCTTTGGCGTGCACTGAAAGGACGTCTTCCTTTCCTATATGGGCCCAAGAGGTGAGTGCATAATCTGGTGTAGAACGGAGGGGATATCCTAAGTTGATGTGCACAAGTGCTTCCTCTGATTGAAGTCGATTGCCTCAACCAATTTCTTAGTACATCAACACAAGAAGTGGCGAATTGGGGATGGTACTACCTCAGTGAAACTGTGGAAAGATGGGTAGGTGGGGCCTCTCAACCAAGACATCGCGGTTGGCGAGTGGGGACTATCCCCTCGGAGGCGAGGGTCAACTCCAGCATCAATCGCTCCGAGGATGACTGGAAGAGACCGTATCTGAGTGACGATCTTGTTTCATGGTTCCGAATTTCGCCGAAATTTCACCGAAATTCGGCGAAATTAGGTTATTTCGGTGGGTCCCGAATTTTTTTTATACCGGTTGCATTTCGGTTGGTTCTTTTGAATTTTATTCGAAATTTCAAATTTTGGTCAAAGTTTATCCAAAAATTCAAATTTTGATCAAAATTTATCCAAAAATTCAAATTTTTGGATAGCCATTTCGTCCCGAAATTTCACCGAAATTTCCGAAATTTCGGAATTTCGGTGATGTCGGTGGGTGCCGAAAAAAATTTCTAACCGAATTTCGAAACCCTGTCTTGTTTACGAACCAGCTTTCTCTTTTGATCCTCCTGTTTTGACGCTGTTTTCACTCTTCCTTGAGTTGCCGGTCACTGACGGCATTCATGAAATTCCTATCCTATTGACTGTTGGCTGGATTCACTCACCAGCATTCCTAACTTCGAAAGGAGGATGATATGAAGTGCTCTTTGATTTAAATTTTCCTCAAACGAAGAGGCTCATCAATGAATCTTGTGCCCCAGTCTTGATGAAAGGGATACGGCAACGACCGGACATTCAACTTACCTGCCGCATGAGAGATCTAACCACCCTAGCGATAAGGGGGAGAGTACTCGATTTCCTGGTGGCAACATGGTTTTGCATTTTAGTGGTAGACGCGCGTCTACACTCTGGATTTCACCTAGCTAAATTCCGCTAGCAACTAGCACTTAAGATGCTGCGACTACGAAGGCGGTTTCAGTTCGATGTGATCGAACTTCACCTGAAGCTGATCCAATGACTCAAGTACCTAATAAAAGTACCATTTCTTTGTTCGAGAGAACGCGAAAGCACAAACTATGCTTGCCTAGCACCGACTCTTTAATACACTCTACCTTACCCATTGCTCAAACCCGAGACCTCACAGTCTCATCCATCGATGATAGTTGGGATCTCTTGCTTATGGGCCGAGCCTTCCTTGGTCTCTGAATGACAGACAATAGGCGAGATCTAGAAGGACATTGTTAGCTTCTTTCTTTAGATTATCAAAGTATGCTGCTACTGAACATGTGGGCAGACGCAGACCTACACGTCAAGTTTGACTGAAAAGAACCCTCTGAAAAACTGACAATAATCTTCCAAATAAGCCTTCTGTATCCAATCAGGAACCTCAAAGGATTCGAAGATGAGATGGAAACTCTCACAGGACATTTTCAAACTTTTCACGCTTAGGGCGGTTGCAGATGTTACCAACTCTTGATCCAGGAAGGTTGGGAAGAGATTTCTTTCCAGGGAAGTTCGAAGAGAAAGGGATATTCTAAAAACGGTTATTGCTAACACTGGTTATTCAACAGCGCATACTATTTTACGAGTACTAGGCCCAAACTAGTGCATCAGCAGTGCAACTGTTAGTTAGTTGACTTGAATTGTGCCCTTTCAACTTCTAACTGCAATACCATTTACCTGCTGTTCCTACACACTTGATAGTTTGAAGTATTACATAACTAGGATGAGGGTTTAGTTTGTAAATATTCATTGCATCCTTTAGAAGAGTATCCAGATGATGAAAGGGCGGGCACCCCATCGTTCAACTAAAATGGTCCAAGGAAATCTGGCAGGAGAATGATCGGCTAGAGACGATTTTCCTCTTGATCACCCTCCCCAACTTGCCTCTGCGCATGTAGACGAGAAGCGCTCTCAGTAAATTAGCAAGTCTTGTGGGTACTCCGATCTTGTATGGATTCCCAGACAGCTCATCGTAAACTTATTTACGAAGCTAAAGTAATGGTTGAATTGCAGTTTTTCCCAGACCTCCGAATTGTGTTGCAATGAAAGCAGGATCACCGACTCTATGCCAAGTTCTCAAAGTTCTTTTTTATATAGAAATCACCCCCCGACGTTCTTTATTTATAGAAGTAATAGTAGCCAAAAGTGGGATGATAACCTTTTTCGACACCAATCGGGCTCTACCTTCCTTCTTTCCCTCCTCGGCCTCCGCCTCTGCCGGGTCGAGATAGATGCCCATCATGCCCTTTCCTTTCCTTCACCAGTAAGTACTTCCCATCCTCGTCCCTGAGCCTGGTGTGGATGATTGCTCTTCAAAAAGAGAGTGAAAAAAGCATCAATATGACACATCAGCCAATAGCCAATACATGAAAGCACAAAGCCCCACGATCATTTAGTGCTATAAATATGTATCAGCCTCCCAAAAGAAGTTTCTTTTCTCGAGTTAAGACAAAGAAACCGAAAGATTTACAGAGGAAGAAAAAGCATATCGACACGGGCTTCTTACCTATTCTGGTGTTTACTTCATCATAGCTTGAAAAGATGAGTGTTGAAAACAAGTCGTCTTCCGTACACCCGGTTTACAGTGAGTACAGACTGAGACGTCATACGCATAGACTGATATGGCCGGTAATACACAACAATGAGAATGAGACGTAAGAGAGAGAACGGAAAGAATGAGCCGCCCCTCAGGCTTAAAAGCCTTTTCGTTGTCACCACTTACCTAGATCGATATGGCTAGTTTTCTAGCTTTCATTAAGGCTTCGAAGCCCCTCTCCTCTACCTTTTGTGGCACATCTATTAGCTTTTTTGACCATCTATGAAGTCATAGCGAGACGGCTCTATATCTTTTAACTAGTACAGTTGTCACAAGGGCGTCAACGATCAGCAAGATCGAGTCTTGAGCTACGGAAAGTCTATCGAATGGACTAAATCAAAGGCTACTACTGCTATAACAGACCAGCCTATGGAATCTATCGGCTCGGCTGAACCGAGATGAAATGAAAGAGAGAGAGGCGGAGGAAAGAAGACGAGAGAGCAAGCCTCAGGAAAGTCTTGGTTGGCTAAGGAGAAAACGTGTTGGCTTACCATGTCTGGACGTGATGAAAGAGTCCATAGAATGCTATGCCTTGATATCAAAGCCAACTAGCAGAGCCGATGCGAGGATCGGTGGGATGCCGCAGCTTTAAGAGATAGGGGCGGAGTCTCAACTACCACACAACTACTATATCACTAGCACTCCACGAGTGGATTAGTTTACTAACTAGACTTAGACTCTCTTTGTTGATATCAATCACTTTTGAAATAGAAAATCCAGTAGCAAAAAGAATAAGAGAAGCAAGGCAAGGTCCACAGAAGGAACGAAACAGAGGCTTCTCCGTCTGGAAGGACACCAAATGGACCAAATCCTATCGATCTTTCCTTACGACTCGACTTAGGCTCAAGGCCACAGAGGGCTAAAGGCAGTATCTTTAGTCTACCCAACTCCCTTGCTGCCTATTTCCTTTTATACGGTCATTCCGTGGGGCCACAAGCACCATCAATTGCATTATCCCCGGTACCACACATCACTCCACCTACTATCCTTCAAAGCTAAGTTTTTGATTCCCACTCAATGTTATATATATGGTGATTGGAGGTATTTCTCAAATGAGATATAAAAGGCGAGGGATTGCTAGGTCCCTGAATAAGCGGAATGTGTGATTGATAGCCTTTTCAGTTTGTGAGATTACGTAAGACATATTTAGAACCATCTCTGATTCACGCATTCACCCTAAAAGGAGTAGGGGATTTCCAAAGATCTCTAGCTCTTAAATCACTTGACTAAAAAGAAAACTTAATATATGATTTTTATTCATGCACGGACAAGGCCACCCCTTTGAAAAAGTACCAAAGGCCTAGGCGAGATTCGATTTATTTCTTTCCATCGCGAGTAACCGCTCCGCGCCTTTTACTTCACTTATTATTCCTAAGCGCTTAGGTAGGTTCCTACTATAATAGAGCCTCTTGTAGTTCCGCCGTTGTCTTGATTTCTAGATTCATTGCAGCTCTTGGGAGTGCCCCTACATTCGATCCAACCCCTCCAATTGCAGGCTAGTTTTCTTCTGATGATAGCGTGCCAGACAAGCGTTGAGTTTTCTACGTAGGTCTTTCCCATGGAGGTTTGGGCTAACAATAAGATTACATTGTAGAGCGAAGATAGATGGATTTATTTCAAGGTTGCCCCCTCTAGGCTTGCTTTTTCTTTTCTCGTAAACGCTTATTAGATGAGATGCCATTCTAAAAATGCCACAGTCCTTCTCATTGCTTTATTTTGACTCGATCGGTGACACTTCGTGCCTCGAATCGCAGCGCCTTTATTTTATATGCTTTATTATCTTGATAGTGACCTAAGCCATTGAAATGCTATCAAAAGATTGCTCTGTTGATAAGTTATTTGAGTTCTAGATGTCTACAACTTTCCACACTAGTTTTGGCTTTGTATCTGCCGCAGAGCAGACTTCTTTGTCTAAAGCGTAAACCTCTTTCTTGATGAGAAAAAGGTTGTTCTACAAAAAGCATTAACTATGAATTGGACAAGCTAGATCGCTGCCTGGTGATCAGAAGACCCTCACTTTTATGCTACAAAGGCAAACATAAAAGCAAGGTTCTAATGTGCATACTGTACCATTCCCATGATCAGTGGCTGGCACGCACAAAACACAATTTGGAATCACAACCATACAAAAGTTTCATATTTTATTACAGCGGAAGTAATGATACAATATGACCGACAAGGTCGACTAAACATAGCGAAAGAATCAGATGACTTGTAGTTTGCCCCATAATCCACAGGCAACTGACAAGGTAAAGCCTTAGAAAGAACTGTCGTTAATAATCCCGCAATCCTGCGTCAAAGTAAAGTTCATCGGACATACCTGCATCTTCACCTAAAAACAATAATGATAGCAAGGGTGAGTACATTTCGTACTCAGCAAGACTTTGAGTTGTGTGTTTGGAATGCAGGCTGATCCTAGAATAAAGCTTCTACGGTTAACTTTTGCTTGGAGCCAAATTGAATTATAAATACTGAATAGTAGAGTGAAAGCGAAAATTTATAAAAGTAAATAAATAAGTAGAGTAACAATTATGTACTTAAAATTAATGCGAAGAGATAGATAACTCACAGCCCTTCGCGGATAAAATGTAACAAAACACCCACAACACTTCGTGAGTGATAAAACGTCCAGTCCCATCATATGAAATATTATATGAAGATTAAAGTTTTGTCCACACAGGGCACAACAGCTGAATTCAACCTTGCCAACGTAATGTCAAGTATTGAATCATCTGTAAGGGTAAGCTCACCAAAACATTTTATAAAAACATCTAACTTAGTGTGGGTTCACCAAGTCGTCCATGACCGTGGACACGGCTATTCGAATAGTTTTAGACTCTGCAGAGTTGTACTTTTTACCCACAAGATATGTCCTCCCCTTGTGCAATCGATATAAGACACACTTCCTTTGGTGTGCCCGCAAGGAGTTCATAACGAAACTGTTCGATTACTTGGACCTTAACTTTGCACTAGCCCAATGACGTTACCCTTGACTATGATGGAAGCAAACAAACAGTGAAGCAATAGTATTCAGGAGCCCGCGGCTCAAATGGTACACCAACAGCCCCAAATTCATAGCCAGCGTACACCGTTACAACGGCAGATGCCAACACCTCGGTGATGACACCTCCCTCGAGCAAACCAATATTCGGAATGCCCGTGCTACAACTGCCTACCAATGTGCAAAGCTAATTCCCAAATAATTTAATAAGTTAAGACTGTCCCAGTCCAGTACTTGTGGATGTACGGTTATCTTGGATCGCGGGACACCATGTTCGGTCCTTAAAATGACATGGGCGATACTCCACCCTATCTATGTACACATTAAAACATGTACATCCGGCTATTGCCATTAATCACCCACGTCGAAACCATAGTTTTATTTTCAGAAAGAATAAAATATCAAAAGTTACAATGTTCCATCAGGTTCAAGATTAATGTTCATCATGTCCAACAATTTTAGTTCATCACGAACAGTATAACCCGCTGTTCGTGTTCCCAATCTAAAGCAGGGCTAAGCATATGCAAGTAATAATCGAGTATACCCATTTTGTGTATCCAACAACAATCTAGGGTTTCATCTATCACTACTGATTAAGGAAAGCCATCAATAAAGGTTGTATCTACCATTCTTCCCATAATATAGCAGTGTATACAAAATATAGCATATGCATGCAAGTTTTAATTAGATTCTTCTTGTTAAAGAAAATTGGGATCTACATGAGTGCTTGCCTTGCTATCCATTGCTTTTAGCGACGAAGTCGAAGACATGATCTTGAAGTCGTCGACGATGAAGTCCGAGACGTCGGATTCTACACGTCGCATAACGGAAAAGATAGCAAATAGCAAATAACACTTTCAATAAGGGCAAAAGGAAATCAGATGGAAATTCAAATAAACAATCATTACATAAAACAGGCATGGGTCGTGGTTTAGGGTTTCAAGATCGTGTAAGCGAACGTACTACTTTTACGTCGTAGTCTTATTACCGGTTAATGGTTTGAGGGCCGCATTGCATGCAACATCTATTCCTTATTATTCATTCTATTTTATTGTACGAATTCAAGAAGCTAAGATTGTGTATGTTATTATAAATCAATACATAAAACAACAGGGTGAGTGCAGGAATAACTTGTACTATTGAATATAAGCAATATTGGATATAAGCAATAACAGACATCACAATTAATCACTAGTGCATGCATGGTTTAATTTAAGCAAACACCAGGAATCTAACAGTTAATTACTAACGCAGTAGAGCTTAATCTACGACACTTGTTATTAAGCAAAGTTACTTATGATGGGCTTTTAGGGCTCCAAATGGGCAGGGCTATGTTTGAATAGAATTCAGATGCAAAGCAAATTGTAATAGAATTACTTCTACATAATGAAACAGTCTAGCTTTAGGAAAACATTCTAGAACTGGTTTTTATAGGTACTAGTACTTATCGGTGATATCTTAGTCATTCTTAGCTATACCATAGGTTTGCGACTAAACATGATATGTAATCATTCTTGTAGATTAATAGGGTCTTTGACCTTAAGAGTATTTCAATAGTAGGTCTATAGCATTTGGGTCATATTAGTTCATCTATTAAATCATGTTATATCTATTATATGAAAACATATGTTAGCTAAGGGCCAAAAGTACATTAAGTTTAATTTATACATGAGAACTAACATAGCTAGGGTCAAGTATAATCCTTCTTGTAAGATTAAATGGTCACGTACTATGAATTATACTAAGCAAACTTTATATGCATTGCTATCTATATTTATGCATCATATTCTAAGTACATGTCATACAAGTATGATTATTTATTAACTTAGTTCAATCTTAACTATCCATGAAGTATTTTTATATCCTGGAAATATTTATATGACCCTAGGAATATTTTAGGATTCATTTTTATGATTTCAAGAGCTATGGTTTATATTATAATTGGAAGCAACATGATTAATTTCAACATTGCATGATACACCCTAAGTATTATTGTGAAATCAAGTTCTATAATGTCTAACTAGTATAACAGAACAAGTTTCATATCATTTGAATGAAAAATAAACAAGTTATATTAATTTGAATAATCCATGCATTGAAATCAAGTTAATTTAGAAAATAATGCAAACTAATTCCAAATTCAAATTTAATTACATATTCAGAGAACTTATGACATAAGTATTCTAGTAAAATTTGTTTTATTCAATTTGGACAAGTTTTGCAAAAGTTGTACATGCATCATATTTGAGTCCTTCTCTTTAAATTCAAATTTTAATTTAAATTACTAAACAAGTTTCAAATATTTTTGCATATTCGAAAACTATATGATTTAACATGAATTTAGAAACTTGTTTTATTTTCTTTGGACATTCCTAGCAAAAGATATGGAGGATTGAATTAAATAGGGCAAAAAGAAAGAAAAATCGGCTTGATCAGGATTTGAACGGGGACCTACTGAATCAGCCGTAGTACACTTGCCACCAGGCTGCGTTGCTGCTTGTGAGTAAATGGCTAGCTAATCTACTTGAGGTAACACGCAAGGGTTATAAGGAAATGAAGCAAAATTGCAACAGGATCGGTTGAAGTGGGATTCGATCTCGGGTCGGTTGAGTCAAGCACAAGAGCTCTCACCACTAGACCACATCTTCAAGTGCGAAGTGAATGGATGCTGGAACACTTGAGGCTTCCTTGTCTTGTCTTTTTGAACACACAGCAAGCTTGGCCGAACCGGAGGAAGAAGACGGCTGTGTGATGAACACTGGACGGTAGCAGCTACATGTAAACCACACGAAGGGTAGCTCAGGTGGCTGGGAAGACACGAAGGTGAGTATGACTTGATCACGAGTTCACCTGAGGAGGAGAACGGCAGTGCATAGCTTCGTTGTTGGTAATGGCAGAAGAGAGTGCTTCGGTGGCTTCTAAGAGCTCTGATCAAAAGAAGAAAGCGACAGTGGAGGTCTCTGCCGGGCGAGGAGTTGGACAGGGAGTCCTTGTGCTTGCTTCGGCGAGGTTTTCCTTGAATTGGGTTCGGTTCCAGATAACAACGGCGAAGCTTGGGTATCAATAATGCAAAGGAGAGCGTGCAGAGGGTTTGATGTCTTTTTGGCTGAGTTCAAAGGTTTGATCGGCCTTAAATAGACAGCAAAGGCGGTGCTCCAGGGTCTGAACAAGAAGTGAGAATGGCGGCTGGATATTGCGGTGGCTCCATGCAGGAAGTTGCATGAAGTTTCCTCACCGGTGCAACGTGGACTAAGAGCATTAAGTGCTGTGCAGGCTCGTTGGAGAGAAGCATTGCCAGGGCAGCAAGTTTTGGTGCGTAAGAAACAGGAATAAGGTAATAGCTTTATGTGTGTCCTGCGGAGAGAAAAGCAGAGGAAACAAGTAGCTTCGGCTGACTTCCTAACCGTGGCAGGGCTTGGTCGAGGCGGTGCTGGATTGTGCTCTGCCGTGGCAGTGAACTGAGCCACCCTTTTTTTCGTGGCCAAGAAAAAAGCAGGAAGAAGTGAGCTACGGCATTTTCTGCTTGATGCTTCAAATGCATGCATAAGCTTAATGCTTTGACAAGCAACTAGTGAATAAACATGGAGGCGGTGCTGCTGATCTGAAATAATCAGAGCTGACATGTGGGCATTAAATGACCATGGCCCACAAGAAAAGAAATGAGGACTAAACTCTAGATCATTCCCAGGGCAGTCGGCCAAAGAGGGATTTAATTCGAGGCTCCAGATTCTTCAGTAATTTTTATAGATTTTTACTAAGGTTCCCAGTCAAGTTGTAGATGTACTGTAAAATTTTGGTATGCAAATTCGTTGTAGATAAATTGCAATAATTCTGACAATGCTAGCTGTACAGAATATTGATTTCGGTTTCTACTTTATTTTAAGATCTAAATTGGCAGATCAATTTTTGAAACTTTTACTGAAGGCGTGTATATATATCAGGGTTCTACCATAAAAATTTAAAAGTCAAATTCATAGTATTTATTTTACTAAAATTCTTTTACTCTATTCTACAGATTTTTAGGATTGGAATAAATAAATAGGAATAAATAGTAAAACCTGTTATTTATTTTTATAACTTTTGTGGACGATTATAAGGTTAATAAGAGCTCATGATAAAAGTTCTAGGTGCTGGAAAGGTCTAGGGTTTTCCTAGAAATTCTGACATGGGTTGGTCAAGGATAAGGTTTCTCATTTAATTTACCTTAAATACTTGCAAATGGTTTCACATCTTCTTTTGACCAGCCAAGAGCCCAAGATGGTTTCTAGAGCACTCTAGGGTTATCCAAGAATTTACTATGGTAATTTTTATCTTTTACCATTTTACCATTTTATCTTTTACCTCTTTATCTTTTACTTCTTATCTTTTTATCAATTCCCTTTTCAAAAAAAAAGGAAAATCAATAAGTGGTTTTTGAATTTCAGAAAAGATGTTTATTCAAAAATTAAGATCATCTTTGAATTTCATTTTAATTATTTGTTCTTTTGGAAAAGAATTTTCCAAATCGAATTTTACTCTTTATCAAGTTTTAGGAAAAAGAAGTGAGGTGAATGAATTTCAAGTTAAATTCTTTATTCCAATTAAAATTTCTATTTGATTTTATTTTTAAGTCTTAAATTTTCATTCTCTAATTTTTGAAAATGTTGGGATGTTACAGACTACCCCCCTTAACAGGAATCTCGTCCCCGAGATTCGCAGGGTTAAAAGGGTGAATGGGAGTTGAATAATTAAGTGACCTGTACGATTATTCTGGAAGAAAAGATCATCGAGTATAACTTCAGGTCTTACGAATGATCATGAAATTCAGTTATCGGTGCAAGGTAGATTCAAAGTAAATTTAAAGAGACAGGATGATTTAAACTGAGTTCTGGTAGAGACTGTATTTATGAGGAATGTACCTGGCATTTCATTAGGTATGCCACGGTTGATGTCTTGAGTCAAGTAGATGCAGATCCAGGGACTTGCTGACCTTTAGGTCTTTGAAGTCGTCCTAGTGGTACAGCTTCACAATGTTGAGGACGAGGTGGGTTTTGCTTCCTTTTTGGGCACTTATTGATATAGTGTCCACGTTCACGACAACGGAAGCATGTAACATTAGTTGCCTTATTTTGAGGATCAGGAAACTGTCCATTGATTTTGTTGGAGGGATGATGTTTGAGATTGAGGATAAGTTTGCACGGAATTTTTCTTAGAATTGACATCTTCGCTCGTGACGCCTCTTCGCTCCATGTTTCTTTGGGAAGATAGCTTCAGATTCTGCTTTCCCTATTCTCGGGTTATCATTTTGATCAAGTGATTTCTGGCAGGGCTATGGTGTTAGAAGGGGTTTGGTTTCCTTGGGGGCATTGCTAAGCAATATGATCTGTTTTGCGACAGGTGAAGCACTTAAGTGCTTTCCGTGATGCTTTATTGGGTGTAAACGGGTGCTTTATATTGTTTTTCTGGATTTTAACTTGTCGTTGCTTAGGGCAATTTCTTGCCCAGTGGCCTTCTTTATCACATAAGAAACAGGCTGTTGGTGATTGCCAATTACTACTTTCTTGATGATGGTGGTAGAGTAGGAATGCTGATTTTCCATTTCTTCTTCCACCATTTCTTGTGCAGTTTCTTTTCTACATGAAAATTTTTGGGCAATTAAGGCTCGAAGATTTTCTTGTTGAAGTCGAACTATAGTGGTGACTATTGGATCGAGAGGACATTGAGATGGGCAATGATCTTTACTTTCACAAAGATAGCAAGTAATATCATTCATGGGACATTTTCCCGGAGAATGGTTTCCTTCACAACTAGAACAATTTATTGCATGCTCATTAACGGTATGACCTATTTCTCCACAAATAATGCATGCGGTCTTCAATTTGATTCGGTTGGCAATATTTCAAAGAGCAGCTTTTAGGCTTTGAATAAGATATAAGAGTGGCTTTTTGAGCTGAAAATTTTCTTTTTCTGGCGTGAGCTACGTCCATATTGGCAGCGTTCTGCCCCATCGGCTGACTAAGAGGGGTGGACTTTTGATAATGTTGTTCCATCATAGAGAATGTTTGAATTCCGGTTTGGGATACTGGCAAAGATTTTTCTGGGTTGGTCTCTTGTGGTTTAAGGAGGGATTGTAAACTATGCCCGGTTTCTCCTTTAGGTATTTTACTGAGGGATTTTGTCATAGGCATTCTGCAGTAATGACAATAAGACTGTTTAGATAAGATCTAGCAGGTTACAAGGCAATATTTCGTTCCTTAAAAATTTTATTATTTAAAATTTCTACAAATTAGAAAGGATGAAGTAGTTATAAGGAATGACCTAATTTAGGGTCTATTTTCCATTTGTTAATATTGTCATTGTTTATTGAGATCGCCTCGTCGTGAATTTTCAACCCGAAGGTTTAGCATTCGCGAGAGCAATCCTTACACCGAATTTCATCACAATGAATAACAATACAAAAGATTGCACTCAATATTAACACACAACGAAAATTTTAAGTTTATGACTACCATTCTAGTTTTAAGCATTTTTTTTTTCGACCCAGGCTATATTTAGTCTTACATGAAGTGACTTATTATTGTGATTCCATTCTAGGGTAGGGTAATAAAGTGAATACTTTTCGGGTTTATAGGCATGGCCAGTTGTTACTTGTAGAGGTAATTGGATAGTGACTGTCCTAAAGTTTCTGAGGTATTCTCTGCAGCTACTAGTATGGCGAGGTATTAATTTTGATTCTTCTGTAGGTAGCATAGGCTCAAGCATAATTAGGGTGATAATGGAGATTATAGTATTAATTCCTTTGTAGCTATGTTCTGAGAAGGCTTTTGCTGTCTTGCGTGAGTAGTATGGGAACAAAAGGCATTATTATCGATGCAGTGGAGTTTGGCATATGCAGTAAAATATTCTTTCAACACAATCCTACGGTTAAGGAATGTTTATGGAGGTCACAAAACTTCTTTTTAGATATTGGCTTTGTTTATAAGAATCAGAGAAGATTAGTAACTAGGGTAATACATAGGTGAGAAGTCTTACAGGAGGAAGAGGTAAGTTATACGAGAATATTATATCCCAAAGTTGTATGTCTAAAAGCTCAGGTTACCATATTTTAGACAATATTACTTTCCTCAAAGGTTTTATTTAGAATGTCTATAGAAGGGAAGAAACATCTACTTAGAGGTAATTAGATTCTAAGACTATCTTTTATTTAGTACAAGATAACATTATCGTTCAAAGTTTCTTATTTATAACTTCTTATCAATTCAAGGGGTTGCGACATCGTGAAATTTTTAACTTTATGTTAAGCATTCACGAGTGCATCCCGAGAAACAATACAAAAGTGAACAATGGAACTTTGACAAGAAAACGCGTACTTAAATCGTGATGCATGGAAGTGCTAGGTTTTCCCTAGTAACTTATCCTATGCGAAAGTTTTATGCGTCACCAAAGCTACTTGTAGCTTGGATGATATTGTCTTTCAAGGTACACTACTTGGCGTCGAGTTTCTTCGAACTCTTGCACCATTTGTCGGGGATGACAGTCCAAAGCTTCCACGACATGGAAGAAGTTGACGGAGTGTTGCATTGAGAGGAGAATAGCGATATATTACTAACATCCTAAAACTGGTGGCAGCGATGCCCTATGTGGTTTAGCAGTCAACAGAGACCGTTAAATCATTTTGAAAAGGATTCATTAGCAGTATTTAATAAGAATGTAGATAAGAAGAAGGACTCTTATAGAAAGAATATGAAAGAAAGATCTACCGGAAGGAATGAACATACATAATGTTCAATGAGAAGGAGAGTATTTAGATAATATAATAAGGGGAGAATAATAACAGAGGTATTTAAGTAAAGAGTAGTAACAATATATATAGCAACTTTCATTCCTAAATATAAATTTGTCTATTCCAAATTTTAAAGTTTTATCTAACGACCATTCTAACTAAGGTTTATCCTGCAGTCAGCATGGCTCTGATACCAAACTGTAAGACCCTCACTTTTATGCTACAGTGCAAACATAAAAGCAAGGTTCTAATGTGCATCTTGTACCATTCCCATGATCAGTGGCTGGCACGCACAAAACACAATTTGGAATCACAACCATACAAAAGTTTCATATTTTATTACAGCGGAAGTAATGATACAATATGACCGACAAGGTCGACTAAACATAGCGAAAGAATCAGATGACTTGTAGTTTGCCCCATAATCCACAGGCAACTGACAAGGTAAAGCCTTAGAAAGAACTGTCGTTAATAATCCCGCAATCCTGCGTCAAAGTAAAGTTCATCGGACATACGCATCTTCACCTAAAAACAATAATGATAGCAAGGGTGAGTACATTTCGTACTCAAAGCAAGACTTTGAGTTGTGTGTTTGGAATGCAGGTGATCCTAGAATAAAGCTTCTACGGTTAACTTTGCTTGGAGCCAAATTGAATTATAAATCTTGAATAGTAGAGTGAAAGCGAAAATTTATAAAAGTAAATAAATAAGTAGAGTAACAATTATGTACTTAAAATTAATGCGAAGAGATAGATAACTCACAAATTCTTCGCGGATAAAATGTAACAAAACACCCACAACACTTCGTGAGTGATAAAACGCCCATCCCATCATATGAAATATTATATGAAGATTAAAGTTTTGTCCACACAGTGGCACAATAAATTGAATTCAACCTTGCCAACGTAATGTCAAGTATTGAATCATCTGTAAGGGTAAGCTCACCAAAACATTTTATAAAAACATCTAACTTAGTGTGGGTTCACCAAGTCGTCCATGACCGTGGACACGGCTATTCGAATAGTTTTAGACTCTGCAGAGTTGTACAGCTTTACCCACAAGATATGTCCTCCCCTTGTGCAATCGATATAAGACACACTTCCTTTGGTGTGCCCGCAAGGAGTTCATAACGAAACTGTTCGATTACTTGGACCTTAACTTTGCACTAGCCCAATGACGTTACCCTTGACTATGATGGAAGCAAACAAACAGTGAAGCAATAGTATTCAGGAGCCCGCGGCTCAAATGGTACAACAACAGCCCCAAATTCATAGCCAGGCGTACACCGTTACAACGGCAGATGCCAACACCTCGGTGATGACACCTCCCTCGAGCAAACCAATATTCGGAATGCCCGTGCTACAACTGCCTACCAATGTGCAAAGCTAATTCCCAAATAATTTAATAAGTTAAGACTGTCCCAGTCCAGTACTTGTGGATGTACGGTTATCTTGGATCGCGGGACACCATGTTCGGTCCTTAAAATGACATGGGCGATACTCCACCCTATCTATGTACACATTAAAACATGTACATCCGGCTATTGCCATTAATCACCCACGTCGAAACCATAGTTTTATTTTCAGAAAGAATAAAATATCAAAAGTTACAATGTTCCATCAGGTTCAAGATTAATGTTCATCATGTCCAACAATTTTAGTTCATCACGAACAGTATAACCCGCTGTTCGTGTTCCCAATCTAAAGCAGGGCTAAGCATATGCAAGTAATAATCGAGTATACCCATTTTGTGTATCCAACAACAATCTAGGGTTTCATCTATCACTACTGATTAAGGAAAGCCATCAATAAAGGTTGTATCTACCATTCTTCCCATAATATAGCAGTGTATACAAAATATAGCATATGCATGCAAGTTTTAATTAGATTCTTCTTGTTAAAGAAAATTGGGATCTACATGAGTGCTTGCCTTGCTATCCATTGCTTTTAGCGACGAAGTCGAAGACATGATCTTGAAGTCGTCGACGATGAAGTCCGAGACGTCGGATTCTACACGTCGCATAACGGAAAAGATAGCAAATAGCAAATAACACTTTCAATAAGGGCAAAAGGAAATCAGATGGAAATTCAAATAAACAATCATTACATAAAACAGGCATGGGTCGTGGTTTAGGGTTTCAAGATCGTGTGTTTAACGTACTACTTTTACGTCGTAGTCTTATTACGGTTAATGGTTTGAGGGCCGCATTGCATGCAACATCTATTCCTTATTATTCATTCTATTTTATTGTACGAATTCAAGAAGCTAAGATTGTGTATGTTATTATAAATCAATACATAAAACAACAGGGTGAGTGCAGGAATAACTTGTACTATTGAATATAAGCAATATTGGATATAAGCAATAACAGACATCACAATTAATCACTAGTGCATGCATGGTTTAATTTAAGCAAACACCAGGAATCTAACAGTTAATTACTAACGCAGGTAGAGCTTAATCTACGACACTTGTTATTAAGCAAAGTTACTTATGATGGGCTTTTAGGGCTCCAAATGGGCAGGGCTATGTTTGAATAGAATTCAGATGCAAAGCAAATTGTAATAGAATTACTTCTACATAATGAAACAGTCTAGCTTTAGGAAAACATTCTAGAACTGGTTTTTATAGGTACTAGTACTTATCGGTGATATCTTAGTCATTCTTAGCTATACCATAGGTTTGCGACTAAACATGATATGTAATCATTCTTGTAGATTAATAGGGTCTTTGACCTTAAGAGTATTTCAATAGTAGGTCTATAGCATTTGGGTCATATTAGTTCATCTATTAAATCATGTTATATCTATTATATGAAAACATATGTTAGCTAAGGGCCAAAAGTACATTAAGTTTAATTTATACATGAGAACTAACATAGCTAGGGTCAAGTATAATCCTTCTTGTAAGATTAAATGGTCACGTACTATGAATTATACTAAGCAAACTTTATATGCATTGCTATCTATATTTATGCATCATATTCTAAGTACATGTCATACAAGTATGATTATTTATTAACTTAGTTCAATCTTAACTATCCATGAAGTATTTTTATATCCTGGAAATATTTATATGACCCTAGGAATATTTTAGGATTCATTTTTATGATTTCAAGAGCTATGGTTTATATTATAATTGGAAGCAACATGATTAATTTCAACATTGCATGATACACCCTAAGTATTATTGTGAAATCAAGTTCTATAATGTCTAACTAGTATAACAGAACAAGTTTCATATCATTTGAATGAAAAATAAACAAGTTATATTAATTTGAATAATCCATGCATTGAAATCAAGTTAATTTAGAAAATAATGCAAACTAATTCCAAATTCAAATTTAATTACATATTCAGAGAACTTATGACATAAGTATTCTAGTAAAATTTGTTTTATTCAATTTGGACAAGTTTTGCAAAAGTTGTACATGCATCATATTTGAGTCCTTCTCTTTAAATTCAAATTTTAATTTAAATTACTAAACAAGTTTCAAATATTTTTGCATATTCGAAAACTATATGATTTAACATGAATTTAGAAACTTGTTTTATTTTCTTTGGACATTCCTAGCAAAAGATATGGAGGATTGAATTAAATAGGGCAAAAAGAAAGAAAAATCGGCTTGATCAGGATTTGAACGGGGACCTACTGAATCAGCCGTAGTACACTTGCCACCAGGCTGCGTTGCTGCTTGTGAGTAAATGGCTAGCTAATCTACTTGAGGTAACACGCAAGGGTTATAAGGAAATGAAGCAAAATTGCAACAGGATCGGTTGAAGTGGGATTCGATCTCGGGTCGGTTGAGTCAAGCACAAGAGCTCTCACCACTAGACCACATCTTCAAGTGCGAAGTGAATGGATGCTGGAACACTTGAGGCTTCCTTGTCTTGTCTTTTTGAACACACAGCAAGCTTGGCCGAACCGGAGGAAGAAGACGGCTGTGTGATGAACACTGGACGGTAGCAGCTACATGTAAACCACACGAAGGGTAGCTCAGGTGGCTGGGAAGACACGAAGGTGAGTATGACTTGATCACGAGTTCACCTGAGGAGGAGAACGGCAGTGCATAGCTTCGTTGTTGGTAATGGCTGAATAGCGTGCTGCGGTGGCTTCTAAGAGCTCGTATCAAAAGAAGAAAGCGACAGTGGAGGTCTCTGCCGGGCGAGGAGTTGGACAGGGAGTCCTTGTGCTTGCTTCGGCGAGGTTTTCCTTGAATTGGGTTCGGTTCCAGATAACAACGGCGAAGCTTGGGTATCAATAATGCAAAGGAGAGCGTGCAGAGGGTTTGATGTCTTTGCTGGCTGAGTTCAAAGGTTTGATCGGCCTTAAATAGACAGCAAAGGCGGTGCTCCAGGGTCTGAACAAGAAGTGAGAATGGCGGCTGGATATTGCGGTGGCTCCATGCAGGAAGTTGCATGAAGTTTCCTCACCGGTGCAACGTGGACTAAGAGCATTAAGTGCTGTGCAGGCTCGTTGGAGAGAAGCATTGCCAGGGCAGCAAGTTTTGGTGCAGAAGAAACAGGGAATAAGGTAATAGCTTTATGTGTGTCCTCATGGAGAGAAAAGCAGAGGAAACAAGTAGCTTCGCTGACTTCCTAACCGTGGCAGGGCTTGGTCGAGGCGGTGCTGGATTGTGCTCTGCCGTGGCGATGAATCGAGCCACCCTTTTTTCGTGGCCAAGAAAAAGCAGGAAGAAGTGAGCTACGGCATTTTCTGCTTGATGCTTCAAATGCATGCATAAGCTTAATGCTTTGACAAGCAACTAGTGAATAAACATGGAGGCGGTGCTGCTGATCTGAAATAATCAGAGCTGACATGTGGGCATTAAATGACCATGGCCCACAAGAAAAGAAATGAGGACTAAACTCTAGATCATTCCCAGGGCAGTCGGCCAAAGAGGGATTTAATTCGAGGCTCCAGATTCTTCAGTAATTTTTATAGATTTTTACTAAGGTTCCCAGTCAAGTTGTAGATGTACTGTAAAATTTTGGTATGCAAATTCGTTGTAGATAAATTGCAATAATTCTGACAATGCTAGCTGTACAGAATATTGATTTCGGTTTCTACTTTATTTTAAGATCTAAATTGGCAGATCAATTTTTGAAACTTTTACTGAAGGCGTGTATATATATCAGGGTTCTACCATAAAAATTTAAAAGTCAAATTCATAGTATTTATTTTACTAAAATTCTTTTACTCTATTCTACAGATTTTTAGGATTGGAATAAATAAATAGGAATAAATAGTAAAACCTGTTATTTATTTTTATAACTTTTTGTGGACGATTATAAGGTTAATAAGAGCTCATGATAAAAGTTCTAGGTGCTGGAAAGGTCTAGGGTTTTCCTAGAAATTCTGACATGGGTTGGTCAAGGATAAGGTTTCTCATTTAATTTACCTTAAATACTTGCAAATGGTTTCACATCTTCTTTTGACCAGCCAAGAGCCCAAGATGGTTTCTAGAGCACTCTAGGGTTATCCAAGAATTTACTATGGTAATTTTTATCTTTTACCATTTTACCATTTTATCTTTTACCTCTTTATCTTTTACTTCTTATCTTTTTATCAATTCCCTTTTCAAAAAAAAAGGAAAATCAATAAGTGGTTTTTGAATTTCAGAAAAGATGTTTATTCAAAAATTAAGATCATCTTTGAATTTCATTTTAATTATTTGTTCTTTTGGAAAAGAATTTTCCAAATCGAATTTTACTCTTTATCAAGTTTTAGGAAAAAGAAGTGAGGTGAATGAATTTCAAGTTAAATTCTTTATTCCAATTAAAATTTCTATTTGATTTTATTTTTAAGTCTTAAATTTTCATTCTCTAATTTTTGAAAATGTTGGGATGTTACAGACTACCCCCCTTAACAGGAATCTCGTCCCCGAGATTCGCAGGGTTAAAAGGGTGAATGGGAGTTGAATAATTAAGTGACCTGTACGATTATTCTGGAAGAAAAGATCATCGAGTATAACTTCAGGTCTTACGAATGATCATGAAATTCAGTTATCGGTGCAAGGTAGATTCAAAGTAAATTTAAAGAGACAGGATGATTTAAACTGAGTTCTGGTAGAGACTGTATTTATGAGGAATGTACCTGGCATTTCATTAGGTATGCCACGGTTGATGTCTTGAGCTGAAGTAGATGCAGATCCAGGGACTTGCTGACCTTTAGGTCTTTGAAGTCGTCCTAGTGGTACAGCTTCACAATGTTGAGGACGAGGTGGGTTTTGCTTCCTTTTTGGGCACTTATTGATATAGTGTCCACGTTCACGACAACGGAAGCATGTAACATTAGTTGCCTTATTTTGAGGATCAGGAAACTGTCCATTGATTTTGTTGGAGGGATGATGTTTGAGATTGAGGATAAGTTTGCACGGAATTTTTCTTAGAATTGACATCTTCGTTCAGACGCCTCTTCGTTCCATGTTTCTTTGGGAAGATAGCTTCAGATTCTGTTTTCCCTATTCTCGGGGTTATCATTTTGACTGAAGTGATTTCTGGCAGGGCTATGGTGTTAGAAGGGGTTTGGTTTCCTTGGGGGCATTGCTAAGCAATATGATCTGTTTTGCGACAGGTGAAGCACTTAAGTGCTTTCCGTGATGCTTTATTGGGTGTAAACGGGTGCTTTATATTGTTTTTCTGGATTTTAACTTGTCGTTGCTTAGGGCAATTTCTTGCCCAGTGGCCTTCTTTATCACATAAGAAACAGGCTGTTGGTGATTGCCAATTACTACTTTCTTGATGATGGCTGGTAGAGTAGGAATGCTGATTTTCCATTTCTTCTTCCGCCATTTCTTGTGCAGTTTCTTTTCTACATGAAAATTTTTGGGCAATTAAGGCTCGAAGATTTTCTTGTTGAAGTCGAACTATAGTGGTGACTATTGGATCGAGAGGACATTGAGATGGGCAATGATCTTTACTTTCACAAAGATAGCAAGTAATATCATTCATGGGACATTTTCCCGGAGAATGGTTTCCTTCACAACTAGAACAATTTATTGCATGCTCATTAACGGTATGACCTATTTCTCCACAGCGAATGCATGCGCGGTCTTCAATTTGATTCGGTTGGCAATATTTCAAAGAGCAGCTTTTAGGCTTTGAATAAGATATAAGAGTGGCTTTTTGAGCTGAAAATTTTCTTTTTCTGGCGTGAGCTACGTCCATATTGGCAGCGTTCTGCCCCATCGGCTGACTAAGAGGGGTGGACTTTTGATAATGTTGTTCCATCATAGAGAATGTTTGAATTCCGGTTTGGGATACTGGCAAAGATTTTTCTTGGGTTGGTCTCTTGTGGTTTAAGGAGGGATTGTAAACTATGCGGTTTCTCCTTTAGGTATTTTACTGAGGGATTTTGTCATAGGCATTCTGCAGTAATGACAATAAGACTGTTTAGATAAGATCTAGCAGGTTACAAGGCAATATTTCGTTCCTTAAAAATTTTATTATTTAAAATTTCTACAAATTAGAAAGGATGAAGTAGTTATAAGGAATGACCTAATTTAGGGTCTATTTTCCATTTGTTAATATTGTCATTGTTTATTGAGATCGCCTCGTCGTGAATTTTCAACCCGAAGGTTTAGCATTCGCGAGAGCAATCCTTACACCGAATTTCATCACAATGAATAACAATACAAAAGATTGCACTCAATATTAACACACAACGAAAATTTTAAGTTTATGACTACCATTCTAGTTTTAAGCATTTTTTTTTCTAATTCGTGCTATATTTAGTCTTACATGAAGTGACTTATTATTGTGATTCCATTCTAGGGTAGGGTAATAAAGTGAATACTTTTCGGGTTTATAGGCATGGCCAGTTGTTACTTGTAGAGGTAATTGGATAGTGACTGTCCTAAAGTTTCTGAGGTATTCTCTGCAGCTACTAGTATGGCGAGGTATTAATTTTGATTCTTCTGTAGGTAGCATAGGCTCAAGCATAATTAGGGTGATAATGGAGATTATAGTATTAATTCCTTTGTAGCTATGTTCTGAGAAGGCTTTTGCTGTCTTGCGTGAGTAGTATGGGAACAAAAGGCATTATTATCGATGCAGTGGAGTTTGGCATATGCAGTAAAATATTCTTTCAACACAATCCTACGGTTAAGGAATGTTTATGGAGGTCACAAAACTTCTTTTTAGATATTGGCTTTGTTTATAAGAATCAGAGAAGATTAGTAACTAGGGTAATACATAGGTGAGAAGTCTTACAGGAGGAAGAGGTAAGTTATACGAGAATATTATATCCCAAAGTTGTATGTCTAAAAGCTCAGGTTACCATATTTTAGACAATATTACTTTCCTCAAAGGTTTTATTTAGAATGTCTATAGAAGGGAAGAAACATCTACTTAGAGGTAATTAGATTCTAAGACTATCTTTTATTTAGTACAAGATAACATTATCGTTCAAAGTTTCTTATTTATAACTTCTTATCAATTCAAGGGGTTGCGACATCGTGAAATTTTTAACTTTATGTTAAGCATTCACGAGTGCATCCCGAGAAACAATACAAAAGTGAACAATGGAACTTTGACAAGAAAACGCGTACTTAAATCGTGATGCATGGAAGTGCTAGGTTTTCCCTAGTAACTTATCCTATGCGAAAGTTTTATGCGTCACCAAAGCTACTTGTAGCTTGGATGATATTGTCTTTCAAGGTACACTACTTGGCGTCGAGTTTCTTCGAACTCTTGCACCATTTGTCGGGGATGACAGTCCAAAGCTTCCACGACATGGAAGAAGTTGACGGAGTGTTGCATTGAGAGGAGAATAGCGATATATTACTAACATCCTAAAACTGGTGGCAGCGATGCCCTATGTGGTTTAGCAGTCAACAGAGACCGTTAAATCATTTTGAAAAGGATTCATTAGCAGTATTTAATAAGAATGTAGATAAGAAGAAGGACTCTTATAGAAAGAATATGAAAGAAAGATCTACCGGAAGGAATGAACATACATAATGTTCAATGAGAAGGAGAGTATTTAGATAATATAATAAGGGGAGAATAATAACAGAGGTATTTAAGTAAAGAGTAGTAACAATATATATAGCAACTTTCATTCCTAAATATAAATTTGTCTATTCCAAATTTTAAAGTTTTATCTAACGACCATTCTAACTAAGGTTTATCCTGCAGTCAGCATGGCTCTGATACCAAACTGTAAGACCCTCACTTTTATGCTACAGTGCAAACATAAAAGCAAGGTTCTAATGTGCATACTGTACCATTCCCATGATCAGTGGCTGGCACGCACAAAACACAATTTGGAATCACAACCATACAAAAGTTTCATATTTTATTACAGCGGAAGTAATGATACAATATGACCGACAAGGTCGACTAAACATAGCGAAAGAATCAGATGACTTGTAGTTTGCCCCATAATCCACAGGCAACTGACAAGGTAAAGCCTTAGAAAGAACTGTCGTTAATAATCCCGCAATCCTGCGTCAAAGTAAAGTTCATCGGACATACCTGCATCTTCACCTAAAAACAATAATGATAGCAAGGGTGAGTACATTTCGTACTCAGCAAGACTTTGAGTTGTGTGTTTGGAATGCAGGCTGATCCTAGAATAAAGCTTCTACGGTTAACTTTTGCTTGGAGCCAAATTGAATTATAAATACTGAATAGTAGAGTGAAAGCGAAAATTTATAAAAGTAAATAAATAAGTAGAGTAACAATTATGTACTTAAAATTAATGCGAAGAGATAGATAACTCACAGCCCTTCGCGGATAAAATGTAACAAAACACCCACAACACTTCGTGAGTGATAAAACGTCCAGTCCCATCATATGAAATATTATATGAAGATTAAAGTTTTGTCCACACAGGGCACAACAGCTGAATTCAACCTTGCCAACGTAATGTCAAGTATTGAATCATCTGTAAGGGTAAGCTCACCAAAACATTTTATAAAAACATCTAACTTAGTGTGGGTTCACCAAGTCGTCCATGACCGTGGACACGGCTATTCGAATAGTTTTAGACTCTGCAGAGTTGTACAGCTTTACCCACAAGATATGTCCTCCCCTTGTGCAATCGATATAAGACACACTTCCTTTGGTGTGCCCGCAAGGAGTTCATAACGAAACTGTTCGATTACTTGGACCTTAACTTTGCACTAGCCCAATGACGTTACCCTTGACTATGATGGAAGCAAACAAACAGTGAAGCAATAGTATTCAGGAGCCCGCGGCTCAAATGGTACAACAACAGCCCCAAATTCATAGCCAGGCGTACACCGTTACAACGGCAGATGCCAACACCTCGGTGATGACACCTCCCTCGAGCAAACCAATATTCGGAATGCCCGTGCTACAACCGCCTACCAATGTGCAAAGCTAATTCCCAAATAATTTAATAAGTTAAGACTGTCCCAGTCCAGTACTTGTGGATGTACGGTTATCTTGGATCGCGGGACACCATGTTCGGTCCTTAAAATGACATGGGCGATACTCCACCCTATCTATGTACACATTAAAACATGTACATCCGGCTATTGCCATTAATCACCCACGTCGAAACCATAGTTTTATTTTCCGAAAGAATAAAATATCAAAAGTTACAATGTTCCATCCGGTTCAAGATTAATGTTCATCATGTCCAACAATTTTAGTTCATCACGAGCAGTATAACCCGCTGTTCGTGTTCCCAATCTAAAGCAGGGCTAAGCATATGCAAGTAATAATCGAGTATACCCATTTTGTGTATCCAACAACAATCTAGGGTTTCATCTATCACTACTGATTAAGGAAAGCCATCAATAAAGGTTGTATCTACCATTCTTCCCATAATATAGCAAAGTTGTATACAAAATATAGCATATGCATGCAAGTTTTAATTAGATTCTTCTTGTTAAAGAAAATTGGGATCTACATGAGTGCTTGCCTTGCTATCCATTGCTTTTAGCGACGAAGTCGAAGACATGATCTTGAAGTCGTCGACGATGAAGTCCGAGACGTCGGATTCTACACGTCGCATAACGGAAAAGATAGCAAATAGCAAATAACACTTTCAATAAGGGCAAAAGGAAATCAGATGGAAATTCAAATAAACAATCATTACATAAAACAGGCATGGGTCGTGGTTTAGGGTTTCAAGATCGTGTAAGCGAACGTACTACTTTTACGTCGTAGTCTTATTACCGGTTAATGGTTTGAGGGCCGCATTGCATGCAACATCTATTCCTTATTATTCATTCTATTTTATTGTACGAATTCAAGAAGCTAAGATTGTGTATGTTATTATAAATCAATACATAAAACAACAGGGTGAGTGCAGGAATAACTTGTACTATTGAATATAAGCAATATTGGATATAAGCAATAACAGACATCACAATTAATCACTAGTGCATGCATGGTTTAATTTAAGCAAACACCAGGAATCTAACAGTTAATTACTAACGCAGGTAGAGCTTAATCTACGACACTTGTTATTAAGCAAAGTTACTTATGATGGGCTTTTAGGGCTCCAAATGGGCAGGGCTATGTTTGAATAGAATTCAGATGCAAAGCAAATTGTAATAGAATTACTTCTACATAATGAAACAGTCTAGCTTTAGGAAAACATTCTAGAACTGGTTTTTATAGGTACTAGTACTTATCGGTGATATCTTAGTCATTCTTAGCTATACCATAGGTTTGCGACTAAACATGATATGTAATCATTCTTGTAGATTAATAGGGTCTTTGACCTTAAGAGTATTTCAATAGTAGGTCTATAGCATTTGGGTCATATTAGTTCATCTATTAAATCATGTTATATCTATTATATGAAAACATATGTTAGCTAAGGGCCAAAAGTACATTAAGTTTAATTTATACATGAGAACTAACATAGCTAGGGTCAAGTATAATCCTTCTTGTAAGATTAAATGGTCACGTACTATGAATTATACTAAGCAAACTTTATATGCATTGCTATCTATATTTATGCATCATATTCTAAGTACATGTCATACAAGTATGATTATTTATTAACTTAGTTCAATCTTAACTATCCATGAAGTATTTTTATATCCTGGAAATATTTATATGACCCTAGGAATATTTTAGGATTCATTTTTATGATTTCAAGAGCTATGGTTTATATTATAATTGGAAGCAACATGATTAATTTCAACATTGCATGATACACCCTAAGTATTATTGTGAAATCAAGTTCTATAATGTCTAACTAGTATAACAGAACAAGTTTCATATCATTTGAATGAAAAATAAACAAGTTATATTAATTTGAATAATCCATGCATTGAAATCAAGTTAATTTAGAAAATAATGCAAACTAATTCCAAATTCAAATTTAATTACATATTCAGAGAACTTATGACATAAGTATTCTAGTAAAATTTGTTTTATTCAATTTGGACAAGTTTTGCAAAAGTTGTACATGCATCATATTTGAGTCCTTCTCTTTAAATTCAAATTTTAATTTAAATTACTAAACAAGTTTCAAATATTTTTGCATATTCGAAAACTATATGATTTAACATGAATTTAGAAACTTGTTTTATTTTCTTTGGACATTCCTAGCAAAAGATATGGAGGATTGAATTAAATAGGGCAAAAAGAAAGAAAAATCGGCTTGATCAGGATTTGAACGGGGACCTACTGAATCAGCCGTAGTACACTTGCCACCAGGCTGCGTTGCTGCTTGTGAGTAAATGGCTAGCTAATCTACTTGAGGTAACACGCAAGGGTTATAAGGAAATGAAGCAAAATTGCAACAGGATCGGTTGAAGTGGGATTCGATCTCGGGTCGGTTGAGTCAAGCACAAGAGCTCTCACCACTAGACCACATCTTCAAGTGCGAAGTGAATGGATGCTGGAACACTTGAGGCTTCCTTGTCTTGTCTTTTTGAACACACAGCAAGCTTGGCCGAACCGGAGGAAGAAGACGGCTGTGTGATGAACACTGGACGGTAGCAGCTACATGTAAACCACACGAAGGGTAGCTCAGGTGGCTGGGAAGACACGAAGGTGAGTATGACTTGATCACGAGTTCACCTGAGGAGGAGAACGGCAGTGCATAGCTTCGTTGTTGGTAATGGCAGAAGAGAGTGCTTCGGTGGCTTCTAAGAGCTCTGATCAAAAGAAGAAAGCGACAGTGGAGGTCTCTGCCGGGCGAGGAGTTGGACAGGGAGTCCTTGTGCTTGCTTCGGCGAGGTTTTCCTTGAATTGGGTTCGGTTCCAGATAACAACGGCGAAGCTTGGGTATCAATAATGCAAAGGAGAGCGTGCAGAGGGTTTGATGTCTTTGCTGGCTGAGTTCAAAGGTTTGATCGGCCTTAAATAGACAGCAAAGGCGGTGCTCCAGGGTCTGAACAAGAAGTGAGAATGGCGGCTGGATATTGCGGTGGCTCCATGCAGGAAGTTGCATGAAGTTTCCTCACCGGTGCAACGTGGACTAAGAGCATTAAGTGCTGTGCAGGCTCGTTGGAGAGAAGCATTGCCAGGGCAGCAAGTTTTGGTGCAGAAGAAACAGGGAATAAGGTAATAGCTTTATGTGTGTCCTGCGGAGAGAAAAGCAGAGGAAACAAGTAGCTTCGGCTGACTTCCTAACCGTGGCAGGGCTTGGTCGAGGCGGTGCTGGATTGTGCTCTGCCGTGGCAGTGAACTGAGCCACCCTTTTTTTCGTGGCCAAGAAAAAAGCAGGGAAGAAGTGAGCTACGGCATTTTCTGCTTGATGCTTCAAATGCATGCATAAGCTTAATGCTTTGACAAGCAACTAGTGAATAAACATGGAGGCGGTGCTGCTGATCTGAAATAATCAGAGCTGACATGTGGGCATTAAATGACCATGGCCCACAAGAAAAGAAATGAGGACTAAACTCTAGATCATTCCCAGGGCAGTCGGCCAAAGAGGGATTTAATTCGAGGCTCCAGATTCTTCAGTAATTTTTATAGATTTTTACTAAGGTTCCCAGTCAAGTTGTAGATGTACTGTAAAATTTTGGTATGCAAATTCGTTGTAGATAAATTGCAATAATTCTGACAATGCTAGCTGTACAGAATATTGATTTCGGTTTCTACTTTATTTTAAGATCTAAATTGGCAGATCAATTTTTGAAACTTTTACTGAAGGCGTGTATATATATCAGGGTTCTACCATAAAAATTTAAAAGTCAAATTCATAGTATTTATTTTACTAAAATTCTTTTACTCTATTCTACAGATTTTTAGGATTGGAATAAATAAATAGGAATAAATAGTAAAACCTGTTATTTATTTTTATAACTTTTTGTGGACGATTATAAGGTTAATAAGAGCTCATGATAAAAGTTCTAGGTGCTGGAAAGGTCTAGGGTTTTCCTAGAAATTCTGACATGGGTTGGTCAAGGATAAGGTTTCTCATTTAATTTACCTTAAATACTTGCAAATGGTTTCACATCTTCTTTTGACCAGCCAAGAGCCCAAGATGGTTTCTAGAGCACTCTAGGGTTATCCAAGAATTTACTATGGTAATTTTTATCTTTTACCATTTTACCATTTTATCTTTTACCTCTTTATCTTTTACTTCTTATCTTTTTATCAATTCCCTTTTCAAAAAAAAAGGAAAATCAATAAGTGGTTTTTGAATTTCAGAAAAGATGTTTATTCAAAAATTAAGATCATCTTTGAATTTCATTTTAATTATTTGTTCTTTTGGAAAAGAATTTTCCAAATCGAATTTTACTCTTTATCAAGTTTTAGGAAAAAGAAGTGAGGTGAATGAATTTCAAGTTAAATTCTTTATTCCAATTAAAATTTCTATTTGATTTTATTTTTAAGTCTTAAATTTTCATTCTCTAATTTTTGAAAATGTTGGGATGTTACAGTGACCTTCTTCTACAGCCAGGCTTCCTTTCTTATCTTAGGAGGGAGGAGCTCGACCTTCACTTCCCCAGCCCAGGTGAGGAGTCAACGATTCAATAGATCAGCAGAGGGAAAGAAGATTCCTTGACTTAACTGAGAGGGTCCCAACCCGACGAGGAGCTAGGTGTGAAAGTTTCCACTCAGGATCCCCAGTCTTTGCCTTCTGGCCCATCTCCAGACTTCCCATGAAGCTTCCTTGCACCACCTCTCCATCCCATCATGCACCGGTCATCCCGACCTGCTGAAGTGTGCTCGCGACATAGAATCTGCTTGCATTGGTGTTGGCTCTGCTTCAAGTGGCTGGCGCAGTGGCAATCAAAAAATCCCTTGTACTAGACTCCATCAATGCCGCGAGGGCTAGTTACGTTAACGTTCTTCACTTCCTCTCCAGGTTCAAAGATAGTCTCTCTCATGAACTCCATGTTTCGTTGCTCGCTCGTCTCGGCGGTCTTCTAATGCCACCATTCCTAGCTCAGGTCAAACCTAAATTAGTGAGGCAGGCTCTTAAAAATGAGCTAAACTTTCACCCTTCGTCACGGATCACTCGCTCTTCTCCTTCCTCGGTACTTCCAACCTGGAGTTGCACATTTTTTCACACGAATCCCTCCAAGAACGGCACCGCCCGGGCAAAGCAATTATTTCCTAGCGCATTTGAGATATGACTACGATTCAGATATTTTTGTTATTCCTACGAAGACTACGAGCGATAAGTAGCACTTGCGATAAGCGGTATCTTTTCGTATGTCATCCCCACAGGATGGGTACGCCCAGAAACAGATCGGATTAACCAGTTGGAATAGAAAGTACCTCCTCTTCCGCTATGAGCTATCGATATGACGAGCGCATGTTTGGAATGAAATAGCTTTGGCAAGGCAGGATATGAAAGGAACGGCACTGCTCAATCCTCTACGGCTAACGGAACCTATCCGAGAAGGGCAGCAAGCTCAGAGAAGAGCTTAAAACCAGGATTACCCCAAATCCTACGCCCTCCGGGGGCACGGGCCAGGGAAATAAGAAATGTTTGTATTCCCACATTCTATTTATCAATTATAGTATACGCATACCTTTTTTCCGAGCTATGAATATGACGAGCTAGAGATATTCATTCCTATTCCTATTATTGGACCTAGCAAAGGAAAATGCTATCCCCCACTGGAACGGGACCAATACGAACAATGTGTTCCTATCCTGTTCCTATAACAGTTTTGCACCCGCCTTTTGGGGAAATTGAATTAATGCTATCTGGTTACGGGTACCTAATCGATTGATTATTATTGATCGGCTCCTTCCATTCAACGGCACCATTGCCCGGCTCCTACCCGTCTAACAAAGCTAAATCGAATCCCAATACTTTTTAAAAATAAAGCACATTCTATAGGGGTAGATACGGGGATTTATCGCAATACGAAAGATGTACATACGAGGACTACGATGAAGAGCGATAGCCCTTTTTCGCTAGAGGTACGAGTACGCCCTCCGGGGGTGCTTGCTTTAGGGTACGAGTCCGGACGAGGAGAACCTGCCTTTCCAAATAATTAAATACCTAACCTACCGAATCCTAATCCTAAAAGAATCCTTTCCTCCTGCGCTATCCGACGTCCGCTAACGGGATATTTACGCCCAGAGGGGGTTCACAATCGCAACTAAAACCTATCCGCTTCCTTGAGAAATTCAATACCTACTTCGGTACGATACATACTTTTTTGCGTCGGCAAAGCAGAGAAGGGATAGCGATGCGATTCCTACTAGTACTAGCGATTCAAACCTAGCCCCTTAGACGGCTCCTATCACCTGCCCGGGATAGCCGGTACGGTTGTAGTATGTAGATCCGTAGCAGTTCATATGCTGTAGTTCCTCGGCAAAGCGAAATTCCATTGATTTCTTTCATCAAATCATCAAATGAAAGCAAAGACTAGTAAAAGATATGTGTTGTGCCAGGGATGGTCAATAACAAGATGAACCCAATGCCAAATCTTCCCTATAGTATTCCTTAACTCATGAATTGATACACTTGTTCATGGCATCCATTCTCTTTCTATTTCAACAAAAATGCAACTTTACTCATCAGAGAAAAAAAAGCGTTAGTCGATGAGTGTTTGCATAAGGGAAAGCACGGCTCGAAGAGCCCCTTAAAAATATAGAGCCTAAACTATTATGAAATCTATAAATAAAGATAATGAATTCACGTATTATTTGTTGAGATATATTAGCATGTGCTAATTGTGGCCAAATTAGAGGAGATAGCAGTTATATTAACTGCCACCTTTTGGCAGTGGTGTCTTTTCAAAGCACCTTTTCATGTGTATTTAAAGGGGCTTTGCCCATTGTAAAAGTGACTAATCATTCAATAGAATTTGTGATTCCTCTTGTTCATCTTCTCTGAGTTAATAGTTCTAAAACACCTTATCAGCACTTTTGCTTCCCACAAGGCGTGTACACCATCCATCAACAGGAAAGGTGAGACACAACATTCATACCATTAGTGAGAAGAGAATGGAGAGAAACAATCAGAGTAGAAGGATGATGTCGATAGTGCTTGGTGTTGACACTGTCCTTCACGTACTCCACCGCCCTCGCCATGCCATCCGTCGACTCCACCGCAGTGCCATCCGCGCAAGGCATGCTGGCCGTCTACTCCGTCGTGGACCTCGTCGTGTCATCCGTGAACGGCATGCCGCGGCAGCGAGGCGCGCCGCATGGGCGCAGGTTGCATCGGCGCGGCGGGCGGCGCACGCCGATAACGCGGCGCGAGGTGGCGCAAGCGGCGCGCAGGTGCGAGTACGCGCAGAGGCGGCGATGCAGCCGGCACCGGCGCAGGCCGTGACGGAGGGCACCGAAGAGCCTGGTGGAGCACGCCGCAGTTCGGGCCGGACGACGATGCAGCCGGCGACGACGCAGGGCGCAGCTGCCACCGGCGCAGTGCAAGCGCGCGCAGGCGCTGGCCTTTTCTCCTCGCCGCGGCGGCAAGACGGAGTGCAAGGGCCGACGATGGCGGCTCGACGTGGCCGCCCGCCATTACTCCGGCGCCTAGCCCGCATGAAACGCCGGCGCGCGGGCGCCGGCGGCGACGGCCGCAGGCGCGACGGCGCTGGCGGTGGAGATGCCGCAGGAAGCGGTGGCGGAGGCGCAAGGCGGCCCGGAGGTGGTGCCCGGCGTGGCGGCGTCGCCCGGAGTGGCGGCGGCGCAGGGCGCATGGGCGGGCGAGCCTCACAAGACGGCAGCGTGACGTGGCGCCTCTTCCTTCGCCACGTGGTGACGGCGCCCAAAGCGTGGCGGCCGGCAGGAGCCGGCGGGGGCGGCGCCGTGTGGAGCCGCAAGGAGCAGGCGCCGGCGCACATGGGGACTAGGGTTGGAAACCCTAGCCCCCCATGGAGGGCATATCTAATGGGCTGTGGCCCAAATGGCTGGATGGGTCTTTAAGAAAAAAGGGATTTTTCCACATTAGACCCCAAGTAATGCCCCAATTGCTCATTAATCCAGCCAATAAAGGACCATGGGTTCTTTTTAATAGCTATATTTGCATTCTAGTACTTTGGTTTTTAGAATAAAGCAAATAAATGCATGTATTGTTTAACTGCGATTTTACCCATGTAAATATTTGTATCGCAATTAAATGTGATGTTCTAAGTTCTTTTATTATTTACATGCGTCTTATTTCCTAGCATTTATATTTTATGTTATGTAGTTGACGATTACCTTAAGTGCTAATATTAGTATAAGGCATGGGTCCTATGGCATAAAACCTATGTCCATAGTGAGAGTATCTCGCCCATTGCTAAAAGGTCTACGTCAATTTACTGTATTATTTAAGTTATTTGCTTAACTTAAATTGCATAAATTCATGAAAATGCTAGAAAATTATGTAGTTGACGATTACCTTAAGTGCTAATATTAGCATAAGGCATGGGTCCTATGGCATAAAACCTATGTCCATAGTGAGAGTATCTCGCCCATTGCTAAAAGGTCTACGTCATTTCATTCAGTTAATATTCATGCATCTATTTACTTTGCTAAGTAAATAATTAAGATATTGCATGATTATTGTGTAGATATGGCTGATATCTCCAAAAAGGAGTTTGCTGAACTTGATGTGGATGGCAGTAATTACTTAACTTGGGCCATGGATGTAAAAATCACTTTGGCATCAAGAAGTTTATCTGCTTGCATCAATGATCCTGTTCAGGGTGCAGCCCCTATACCTGAAAATTTCAAGTATGCAACTCTGCATTTCATCAGGCATCACCTCCATTCAGACTTGAAAACTGAATATTTATTGGAGGAGGATCCACTAAGTTTGTGGAAGTCCTTAAAGGACAGATATGACCAACATAGGGCGGTCATGTTGCCTGAAGCTCAAAGGGAATGGTCTATGTTACGCTTTCAAGACTTTAAGTCTATTGCTGAATACAATTCTCGCGTACACAAGATAAATTCCAAATTGAGATTCTGTGACAAGGCTGTTACAGATGAGGACATGATTGAAAAGACGCTTTGCACTTTTCATCCTTCTATGACGATATTGCAGCAACAATATCGTCAACAAAAATACACTAAGTACTGATTTAATTTATACTCGCTTGTGCAGAAAAACATGATGAACTTCTTATGAAGAATCATCATACGCTACCGACAGAACAATGGCAAAGGCCGGAAGCACATGCCAATATTCCGAGTACTAGTGCATACCATGATCAAAAGAAGGATAAAAATTATAAAAGGAATAATGCAAAGTGGAAGTCCAAAATGCAGAGGAGCAAAACAAAAGTTTATGGCAAAGGAAAATTCAAAAATAATTCTCCTAGGGAGAAAACTGGACTTTGCCATAAATGTGGATGTAAGGGTCATTGGGCAAGAGAATGCCATACACCTAAACATCTGGTTGAGTTATACCTCAAATCAGTTAGCAAGGGCAACAATCAGAAGGGCAAGGTTGAAGTTCATTTTGCTGAAAATCTAGAAATGAGTCTGGATAAAGGACAGAAAGATCCTGACAAGATTGTTGATGACCATGGAATGGTTCAACAGAAGGAAAATGAACTTAAAGATGCCCATGATATGATGGTGGAATATGCCAACCTAGATCTGTATGGAGACACCTTTTAGTCTCTCATTATCCCTTATGATTGTACTCAGCATATTGTATAAGTTTTATTTGGTGCTCATAAAGAGCATATACATGTTTGTTACTGTCAAACATGTAGGTATGGCTTGTAAAGAACATATGTATCTTGTATATTGACATGACATATAATATATGTGTGTATTATTTCTATATTGGAGTTAATTTTATTTTCTCCATTTATAGATCATTGGTGACAATCCGATGGAGGAAGAATTATGTCTAGTTGACAGTTGCACCACTAATACTATATTAAGGGAGATAAAGTATTTCCAAACTCTAACTAAGAGGAGAGGAAATATTATGACCATCACTGGTAATGATGCTCAAATTGTTGGTTCAGGACGAGCCATCATTATACTCCCTATGGGTACAAACATTGTGATAGAGGATGCTTTGTTGTATCCTGAATCTACACGTACCCTACTAAGCTTTAAAGATATTCGCATCAATGGTTTCCATGTGGAGACTAGTAAAGAGAGCAATGTTGAGTATTTGCTCTTAACTAAAACTACTGGATGCGAAAAACAAGTGGTTGAAAAGCTTCCTTCTTTTTCATCAGGATTGTACTACACATATATTAAACCCGAACCACATGTTGCGTTAAAGACAATTTTATCTTATCTTGATAAGTTCAAGATTTGGCATGACCGATTAGGTCATCCAGGTTTGGGTATGATGCATAAAATTGTCAAAGGTTACATGGCCATAATATTAAAAATTCAGATTTCCCAAAATATGATGAATTCATGTGCACTGCATGTGCAAAAGGGAAATTAATTTTGAGGCCTTCATACCTTAAAATTAAAAATGAGCCATTAAATTTCCTTGAAAGGATTCAAGGAGATATTTGTGGACCTATCCAGCCTTGGTCTGGGCCGTTTAGGTATTTCATGGTATTAATTGATGCATCTACAAGATGGTCCTATGTATGTTTACTCTCTACAAGGAACCATGCTTTTGCCAGATTAATTGCCCAAATAATAAAATTAAGAGCCAATCATCCTGATGATAGGATAAAGTCCATTCGGTTGGACAATGCCGCTGAATTTTCTTCAAAGGCATTTAATGATTATTGTTTGGCTTTGGGCATTAATGTAGAGCATTCTGTACCATATGTACATACACAAAATGGCTTAGCAGAGTCTTTGATAAAGAGGATAAAGCTTATAGCTAGGCCTCTGTTGCAAAGTTGTCAATTACCAACAAGTTGTTGGGGACATGCGGTTTTACATGCCGCAGCTTTAATCCAAATTAGACCAACTGCATACCATACGGTCTCCCCATTGCAGTTAGTACGTGGAGATGTACCAAGCATTTCCCATCTGCGAAAATTCGGTTGCGCAGTATACGTACCGATTTCACCACCGCAGCGTACACAGATGGGTCCTCAAAGAAAGTTGGGGATCTATGTGGGGTATAGTTCTCCGTCAATTATAAAATACCTAGAGCCATTGACAGGGGATCTGTTTACGGCTCGGTACGCTGACTGTATATTTGATGAGGATAATTTCCCGGCATTAGGGGGAGATTTGTACCACAAGGAATGCCAGGAAATTGATTGGAATGCCACAGGCATTCAGTCCTTAGATCCACGTACAAAAGAATCTGAACAAGAGGTTCAGAAGATTATAAGTTTGCAATACATTGCAAACAATCTGCCAGATGCATTTACTGATTATAAGGGGGTTATGAAATCTCATATACCTGCTGTTAATGCTCCGGAAAGAGTAGAGGTACCAAAGAAAACTACTCTTGCCCCTAATGTGAATAAGAGGGGGAGAATTCCGGATGCACAGGACTTAGTTTCGCGGAGACGTCCGCAGAAACAAAAGACCGATAAAGGTAAATTACCTATGTCAGTAAATGAAAAAGAGGTTGGAAGTCCTCTAGTGATTGGTAAACCCAACATAATTGTGCGCACAAACTTCAATGTTGGGACATCGGAACCCTTGGACTCAATTGTATTGGGAAATCATGATGAGTCACAAGGCAAAAATAAAGAATTGTTGGATGAAGAAATTTCCACTAATTATACTGATTCAAGAGAATCATACAATAGAAAGACTACAATTGTCGACATTTATTTTGCCTCTAAGATTGCTGAAACCCTTCAACTGGATCCAGAACCAAAGTCCATGGCAGAGTGCATGAAGCGCTCAGATTGGGTCAAATGGAAGGAAGCAATTGAGGCTGAATTGAGCTCGCTTAAGAAAAGAGAGGTATTTGGTCCAGTTATGACCACACCTCCTAAAATATTTCCGGTTGGAAATAAATGGGTTTTCATTCGAAAGAAGAATGAAAATAATGTGGTGGTGAGATATAAAGCGAGACTTGTAGCACAAGGGTTTACGCAGAGACCCGGCATTGATTACAATGAAACATATTCACCAGTAATGAGTGGAATAACGTTCCGATATTTATTATCATTGGCAGCAAACAAGAATTTATCCATGCAGTTGATGGATGTAGTGACTGCATATTTATATGGGTCACTTGATTCGGATATTTACATGAAAGTCCCAGAGGGGATATCTATTCCGAATCCAAATACAAATCGCAACATGTATAGTGTCAAATTGAAAAAGGCACTATATGGATTAAAGCAGTCGGGTAGAATGTGGTACAACCGACTAAGTGAGTTCCTTATTAAGAAAGGTTACTCAAATAACGATGATTGTCCTTGTGTGTTTATAAAGAAATCCCAAAATGGATTTTGTATAATTTCCGTTTATGTTGATGATTTGAATATCATCGGAACCCCAAGGGATATAAAGGAAGCTAGCAATCATCTAGTGACGGAATTTGAAATGAAAGATTTGGGTCAAACCAAATTTTGCTTAGGTTTACAACTTGAGCATCTCCCTGAAGGGATATTCATACACCAGTCTGCATATACTCAAAAGATTTTGAGTAAATTTAATATGGATAAATCATATCCATCAAAGACCCCTATGGTTGTTAGATCTCTTGATAGGGATAAAGACCCATTTAAACCTAGAGATGAAGATGAAGATATTTTAGGACAAGAGGTTCCATATCTTAGTGCCATTGGGGCACTGATGTATCTAGCAAACTGCACCAGGCCTGATATTTCATTTGCAGTTAATTTATTGGCTAGATATAGCGCAGCACCAACGAAGAGACATTGGGCTGGCGTTAAGAATATCTTCAGATATCTCCAAGGTACAAAAGATCTTGGTCTATTTTATAAGAAAAACCAAGATATGAACATAGTGGGTTATACAGATGCTGGCTATTTGTCTGATCCCCACAATGCCAGATCACAGACTGGGTTTGTCTTTTTATATGGTGGAACGGCTTTTTCATGGAAGTCTAGTAAACAAACTTTAGTAGCCACTTCCACTAATCATTCTGAAATAATTGCACTTTATGAAGCATCACGTGAGTGTGTATGGCTTCGCAGAATGATTAATCACATACAAAAAGCATGTGGTATGAATACAATTGAATCCCCTACCATTATCTATGAAGATAATGTGGCTTGTATTACTCAAATGCAAACAGGTTATATAAAGAGCAACATTACGAAACATATTGCTCCTAAATTATTCTATCCTCATGAGCTCCAAAAGAGCGGTGAGATAGAAATTTTACAAACAAAGTCTTGTGAAAATTTGGCTGATTTATTTACCAAATCCTTACCAAAATTCACATTTCAGAAATGTGTTAATGGAATTGGTATGAGGAGACTTTGTATGTTGCAAGGATCAGGGGGAGAGTCCTCTGAATTTTAAACCTGTTTTTAAAGGATATATTGTACTCTTTTCCTTTATGTGTTTTTACATGGTATTTTCCCATAAAGGTTTTTAATGAGGCAATATAATACAAGCTAAATATGTTATGTACTCTTTTCTCTGTCCATTTTTCCCACTGGGTTTTTGGGAGAGTTTTTAATGAGGCATATACATATATTCCTATTTTCTTCATCCATTTTTCCCACAGGGTTTTTGGAAGGAGTTTTTAAAGGAACACGAAGATAGATATAATTTGTCCAAGGGGGAGTGTTGAGATATATTAGCATGTGCTAATTGTGGCCAAATTAGAGGAGATAGCAGTTATATTAACTGCCACCTTTTGGCAGTGGTGTCTTTTCAAAGCACCTTTTCATGTGTATTTAAAGGGGCTTTGCCCATTGTAAAAGTGACTAATTGTGATTCCTCTTGTTCATCTTCTCTGAGTTAATAGTTCTAAAACATTATTAAGAAATAAGGAGAAGACTAGATTATCATGCTATAATTAATAATGTGAATGGAAGAAGTTGCAAAAGAGCTTGGCGGGTTGTTTTGTGGCTAGGCTGGGAACCTGGAGGGTTAGCATTGCTATGGGGTAAAGAGGTAGCAGTCACGGTCCTGGGTACATCAAAGTCTCATATTGATACAGTGGTCACACGGGCCCCGTCTGGCAGGTTGCATGGGCCCATATGCTATACTCTAACAATGGTCAGAACCTTGTCCTGTAAGGGATGAGTCCACTTTTGATATCCCTGGTTACTTTTTTATCTCATGGATAGGTAGAGGTCGCGAAAGATCAAGACTTGAGGCGACGATCGGGATAACGAAATTTCACACGCTGGAACTCTATGTTGCCTATGACTCTATCTATGGTCGACCACTAGTGTCGCCCGCCTCGGTCTATACTTGATTTCCTATCTAGTCGAAACCTGAAGCAACGACATATTTTTCCTTTGTTGTATCTCGCCGCCTCCGACTTAAGTAGCAATATCGGCAACAGAGTCCATCTACATTCATTCCCTTCTTATAATTCGAAAGACCCTCGGACTCCAACCTGCCTTTGATTCTCAATAATAGTCACATAGTATATATTCCCGTGCAGTCTCTCTCTATGGACCTTAGCAGAGCGAGATAATGACCATTCATTGGCTGGCACGGGAAAGCATTTTGAGCAATAGAGAGAATAGGTAAAAGCACAGCTTACAAGAAGTCGTACTAGAGGGATTCCATTTGAATTATAACCGCCAGGGCACTCCACTAGAGGTCTTACCCAAAGTAAAGTACAGACAGGCCCAAAGGGAAGATTGAAAAACTGTTTGAAAGGACTAAAAGGCAACTTATATGGGCTGTCATCGAGAGCAAATGGTGCGACACGACATGAAAAGCGCTTAGCAACCACCACTTTCATCCAATTTGCATTTTTTAGGTGAAGTCGGTTTCGTAGTCTACCGGTGGTCCAGGCTCTTTGGCGAGTCTCGGAAGTCGATTCGGTATGGTACCGTCTATCCCTTTTTCTTGGTCCAGTGGTTCAGATCCGTAAGCTTTCCAATCAGCCTAGTTCCTTTCAGCCCGGGTATCCATACCTTTACTAATTCCATTTTCTTGGTCAAACTTCCTAATACCTCAAAGCAATGGTAAACCGACTAATCCAAGTTAGTTGGCTGGAAAGTAAAAAGGAATTCTCTTTTGTTAGGCCTGTTCTCTTTCGGCTTGAACATAGGAGATTGCCGTTGTATGTAAGAAAGCCGAGAATCGCTTCCTCGCTAAATCACGTCGCTAGGCTTTGAAAAAGAAAGACTCCTCCACGACAATCCTACGCTTGAAAGGGAAGCTAAATAAGCGAAATACGGCAACACTTTATTTATTGGAAAATTGTTGAAAGCCAGGTAGAACTAAAAGTACAAGTGGTCACAAGTACAAGTACCTTTACACACACTTAATTCTAATATGTATGAGATTACAAAAAAGAACTAATGTTGCTAACATAAAACTTGGCTACTTGCCTGTTACTTGTTCTTCGCTACTCTGGAAAAGCTAGATATTAGTCAAAGACTCACGAGACGATGGTCAGTCTCGGAAGGAGTGAGATTCCTTATATGCAGCTGTCGCTTGGAGAAGCAGTAGCGGTCAATCCGAGTTAGCAACTAGAAATCTGTGTTACCGGCGATAACCGAGGCGTCAAAGGCGTTGGTAGTTTGAAAAAGTACGATTCACGATCAGTTCGACTATAGAACTAGTGAGATGAAGTGATACCCATTTCTTTTGGGGCGTACTTTCTTTATTGCTTAGGCTTTCGCTTCTTTCATAATTCCTACAACCAAGCAAGCAAATAGATACCCTGGATCAATCATATAGGTCCGAAAGACTCCTCCTTTCTTTGTTCTCATTGTGTGTGGCTTGATCGTTCGTTCCTGGTAGGAAGAGGATTGAATCTGTCTTCGCTCTCGTCATGTCGTTGTGTTCTAAGCTTAACACATGAATGAAGATGAAAGTTAGTTCCTAAACTAATACTCCGCCGCTTGCCTATCAATGCCAGACGCTTATCTCCCGCAACTAGTTCTTTTCATACCGCCTAAGGCGAATCTACTTCACCTTTCCTTTAGTTGTGTTCATTTTGGTACGAGGTTATCAGGTAGGTTCATCCGTAATAATGTGTGTGTTAACAGAAGAGAGCGGCTGACCAGAGAGCACAAGAGGTTCGTCCGAGCGATCAAGCTAGGCGCGCAGCGAGTTGGATTTCTTATTGCGTCAGGGATGTCTTTCTTTGTTGAGAGGTGCTTCTATGCTTAAAAGTTGCACAACTAATGAAGGGTAGACGGTGATTACTTACCCCTTCACTTCACTTGCTTCAAGATTTGTGCAACTTGTACTAGAAGGAACTAGAAGGAAGAGCCTTTTTGTTTTGTATAGTTAGTTGGGATAAAGGCAGAAGTCGGTTGTGCTTGGGTACCTATGACATGCATGACCTATTTGCTTCGAGAAGTAAACCCAGGCCAGTGAGAAAACTACTGTGCATCCGTATTATTTGCGATTGCCACAGCAGAAAGTTGTCTTGATCAAGCTTGAAGGAGACTTGGTGATTGAATTCAATCACACCCTTGGGACTGCGGTGTGTTGTCTGCTACCTTGCTTTGAAGAGGGGAGTAATTACATTTTGAACTTGTTCGAAGGGTTATTGATTTAACAATTGGCTCAAAATTTAGAGTGTTGCGTGGTAGATCTGGGAATGTTGGGGATTTCTAGGGGTTTTAAGCGGATCAGAGGCAGTGATGCAGTGATGATTGAGGCGATGCAATGAGCCGAGACAACGATGCAAGAATCAAGCGATGAAGTGATCTCGAGAGATCCGCCTCGATACGCACTCCTTTTCTTGATTTCTTTCAATTGAATTGAATCGATTTTAGCGATTATGTCTTGGTAGCAAGAACTGCGTAGGGGTAGAGTTTGAAACTTGAAGTTTTCTTCAGAAATTTTGCTGATTTGAGAGTGGAAGAGTGAAAGAAGGAATCTTGATAGCTAATTCTAGTTTTGAGCTGAGGTTAGATGAAAAGAGTAGAATCCGGATTGGAATTTTTGTCAACCCAAGAGTTTTTTAGTTCAATTTCAAATATGAGTGGAGGCCTTAGTTAGCCCTTTTTGGGCTCTGATACCAAAATAAAGTTCTCATAGAGAGAGAGAGAGAGTGATTCTTTGATAAAGGATTTTCTTTAAGGGCAATAACCAATGTGTCTCCGCACTTCGACTTATATAGGCTCTAGTCTAACAGTCTTAGTTTACAGCTGTCTCTAGCTAAGCATCTACAACTAACTACTAATTAGAAGCGGATGTTCTCCAAGAGTTGTCGGTGGATGATCTCCATTATCACGCCCCCTCAAGCGAAGCGGGGATGGAGTGTTAGCTTGGGACGCAGGAGATCAAAGCGAGAAGAAGCCAGCAATAAATTCTATTGAAGCACCCGCATTACTTATCTCCGTAAAAAGCGAGTGGAATAACAATCTATAAGATAATATATCGAGAAGATAATATATAAGTAAGGGGCTGGTTTCAGTGGAGTGCTTCTTCAAGAAGGACGAAGACGCAGTGGGTACAAAAATTATATATCTATTTGATTCATTTGCTTCATTGCATGTCATACGTGGGGCAACATTAACATATAAGACTCGAGATTCTTATTTGTGTTACTATTTCTTTTATCGATAATTTATTGTTTTCAAAATGTCATAATTCATGCTTATCTTGATTTTGGAATTGAGGTGCTAATGTCGTGGAGAAGAAAAGCAGGAAATTCTTGCCATAATCCGAATCGATACCCCTTTTTTTGTTACTGAGCAGAGGACCCTCTTTCTCGAGACCTCTTATTTCATAGTTCTTGGGTGGCATGAGCTCAAGACTGCTCCTTCGTGTTAACTAAGGAACGAATAGGTAGCATAAGTGATCCTAATACCCTTCCAAGACAAGTGGGACAAATGTCGCCGTGGAATCGATAAGGACCTAGTTGCCGTCAATCAATGAAGAAATGACATCGGAGAGTTGCCGGTAGTGATGGAGCGAGCCTATTCCACTGTGGATGTGGAACCTACTTGCTTCTCTCAAGCTATCAAATACTCTCACTGGCGCTTAGCAATGGCATTTGAATTAGATGCATTGGCTCAGAACAACACTTGGGAACTGGTACCACCCCCATCTGATGCACACATTGTAGGTGCTAAGTGGCTTTTTAAACTCAAATAAAAACCGGATAGCAGCATTGACAGGCACAAAGCCAGATTAGTGGCAAAAGGGTATACTCAGCAAGAGGGCATAGACTCTGATGAGACCTTTGCGCCAGTGGCAAAGATGCGCACCGGAAGGACACAGGTCTCTCTTGCTGTGAACAATGGATGGCAATTGCACCAACTTTCCCAGCAGTAGTAGTTGTTCATCGAGCAGAGAATGAAATTGCATTATAAGGCCGCAATTGAACAGACCGAGCAAGTTCAAATCGACGTAACATGAAACCTATTAGTGCAAAAGCCCCATGGAGAGCGACAAAAGTCCACAGACCCGACACCAACGAGTAAAATCTCCTTGCGCTTCCGGGCCCCATAGTAGCAACAAAGAGAGTGTGCTAAACTATTGGCAGGGGTGGAAACTGCCGCGGTTAAGAAATTACAACCTTCCAAATAGGAACTAGCCAATCCATGGGTATACCAAGAAGTTACAAAAGTTGTCCTTGTAAACCAACCCCCTAAAGCGAAATAAGCACAAGGAAAGAGCAATAGGCCGGACCATCCTACAAAAACGAAACGGTCCCTTCGTAACCAGTCGTCCATAATATCAAATAGATCATTTTCTTCTTTAGTAACTCTACCAAGGGCTATAGTCATAGTGATCCTCCTATTCAATTACTTCACTATTTTATTATGCCATTAAAAGGAATGGATGCATGAATTCATGAGATAAGAATGGAGGAACTCTTCTTCCCCTTTGCGCAAAGAACAGGTTTTCGTTTCCATGAATTGGGAAGTAGAGTGCGTAGAGCAACAATGCCATCTGGATTCCTACGCTCGAACGAAGCAAATGAACCAAGCGCCAAGAAGAAGATGCGACCCTCTACTCGCTATGCGTATCTGTTTCTCTCAACCCGAACAAAAGTTCAATACTTGGGGAAAGCGCTGGCCAATAACGCATCAGGGCTGGTGCCATTCCCTAGTTTTAAATGGGCAAGACGTACTCTACAAATGGGCACTTACCGATTGAAGGAAGCGCTACTCGGTGGAATGAAGCATCTTGTCCGACTTCCCTTCCTGCTTGTTATCAGGTTTATGATTTCCGAAGCAACGGATACCGATAGAAGAGAGGAAGGAGCAACTCCCCAAAGGGAGGAGCGAATCGACGAGCGTAGCGCTTAACAAGCGGAGCAGAGGGAAGAGAAAGCTGTTCGAGGGGAGTTGTTTGTCTTTGGCAAGGGTGAATTGAACCCATGATTTTTGGGTGGAGTGAAACAAGTACATCCCACGAAGGGAGGTACGCAGTCTTTGTGGAGCTCTTTAGGAGCTACACATTAGTAGTGTATCTCTCATTAGTAGTTTCCCTCTCGGTCTATGGAGTGGTTGCACGAGTAAGAAATTCGGTTACGAAAGTTGGAACGAGCAAGGGAACTTTCATCGCCCAACCGATAGAAGGGAGAAAGGCCTGGCGCCAAGGCCCTAAGCCGCTTGAGCCGCGCGCCGGATATAGCTAAGAAAAACCCTTCTTCCGTGTCAAACCAAGAGTGGAGCGAGGGCGGCGAAGCGATTGATGAGGATCACGAAGCGGAGCGGTCTCTAGAGTTGTGCAAGAGGGATCAACCCATTTCCATGAGCAACGGGATGCCGCCAAAAGAGAGAGAGGAAAGCAGATCCGGTTCGAAAGCTCCCGTCCGCTCCGGATCAAGTATAGGTTTGAAAGAAAGCAGAGAAGGAAGTTGTTCCGTGTTCAACCAAGAGTTCAACGCCTGAATGGGAAGCTCGAAGTGCTATGCTTGTTCCCTTTTCTCTTGTTCTTTTCTTGCTTTATTGAATCGGTTCGCATTTAAGTTGAACGGTTTAAAGAGCGAACCCTCTCTAAGTTCACGAGCAAACGGAACGGAACTGGTTTCTTTCTTTGGTTTGGTTTCAATTTTAGAGAAAGAGAAAGCGATCCTGGCGTTAGTAACTAGACTAGGTTGATTGCCGCGGCAATTGGGCAATGAAGTACGTGCCGCGGATTGCACTCTACTCGCTCAAGTCACCTGGCATTACCGTGAATGGGGCTTGATCCGTATCCAGCTTTAGGATAGGACTGAGATGAACAAGATCGATCGCCAACACCGATCCGATGAACTAGATAGATCGACCGCTATGAAACTCAATAGGGTCCGTGAGGGAACGAGCAACTATCCGCAGAGAGTTGCGAGTGCTAGACTTGTATGTAGTTCGCAGCGATAAATGGTTTTGAAAGGAAATCAGTTCCGGATCAGCCGATCAAGCTCGGATCTCTTGTTTTGAGAAAGCTGTTACGTGTGAAACGAGGGCGAAGCGGCATGAGGATCCTGAAGTTCCACGGTCTATAGGGCGGTGCGCGAGTAAGCAACCTAGGTAGTAGTAGAGGAAGTAGTTGTTCGGATCAGATGTAGGGGATAGTTTGGAGCTACACATTAGTAGTGTATCTCTCTGCTCGGCACCACCGATGAGAGCATTCACAGAGATCTCGCTTTTGAAAACCTGCTCCTGCCTCGAATAGGATAGGAAGGAACGGGTTTGGTTTGCTGCAGCCGATGATCGTGCAAGGGAACGAATCTTGTTTTTGAGAAAGATAGGGATCGGATTTCCAAGATAGGATAGGAACGGCTCGGCCACACAAATGGAGCGGGGATCTAGCCATTCGTGGAACTCTCTTTTCGAGGAAGAAAGGTAAGCCTTTCGGGATCACCGGTTAGAGGAAAGCTATTGGTTTTGTTTGGTAAGCAAGCAAGGAAGCGAATAATCTAATCTGGTTCATCAAGTGGGTTCGGTTCGGCATCACCGATCTCAAGCGCGGAGGAACGAATCTTGTGTTTAGAATTGTTGTGTTCCGCGTGTTTATCAGTTGAACGACCTTCACGGGAAGCTCAAAGTGAAACGATACAGGTCTTGTTTTTACGAGAAAGAAAGAAAGCAAAGTAGTTGCACTTTATCGTTAAGTCTAAGTCAAGAAGAAGAAAGCGGTTGTTTGGTTTCTTTGAAGCCGAGCAAGTAGGAAAAGCTGGGAAGTAGGAAAAGCTGGTCGGTTCATCGATGGCAGTCGGCATCGAAGTATAGTAGAGGAACGGCTTCACCGAGCAAGCGGAAGGAGTTCCAAATTGCTTGAGGAGGAGTTCATCGCTATGCGTCGTCTGCTCACCAAAGAACGAGAAAGAAAGCAAAGTGTATGAAGGAAAGCAGCACTTTTCTTTAAGTCTAAGTTGTAGGAATTACAAGCTAATCTGGTTTTAGAGAAAGAAAAGCTGTTCGGATCATCAGTAGGAACAACGGGTTCGGCTGAATCAGTCTAGTTGGTAGGTTCGCTGACGCGGTTAACCAATTAATATCCTTTATTAACTGGATTAGTATATCCATATACTTATATTGATACCTCCAATAACTGAAACAGAGTTTGGCTATTTCGAAGCTTTCCTTAAAAGTTATAAAACGAGTCAGTTTTTTACGAATATCTTCAGCTGTAGACATTACAGTCTTTCCATAGAGCATAGGCATAAACACACTCTTAACTACAGCACGATCGACTTCCTTAACGAAAATATTTAGGAGATTCTCACTCAATTCCCCATAATCAGTAGCGTAAATCTTACAGAAAAACTAAGAAACGGTATACCGTAGGAACGGTATACCTCTGAAACTCATGAAACTTATGAATTTTTACACTGAAACTCATGAAACTTACCACTAAAAACAGATGAAACATGAAACCGATGAAACTAAACACTGAAACTCATGAAACCAGCACTGAAACTGATAAGTTTCATAAGTTTCACGGCTATACCGTTGCAACGGTATACCGTTCCCTAGTCTCTCTCAAATCTTAAGCTCATTTAACATCTTGTCATAAATATCGTATATAGGAGCACTAGAATCTGCTTTCACAAGATTCGTATTAATAGCCATTTCTTTATCCTATGATTATGGAACTAAAGTCAGAAATAGTTTAGCTCCATGTTTTTCATACTGGCTACTAGCAGGCTTGGCTTGCCCATCTCCTCATAATTGAACTCGCATTCAGCTGGTCTTGTTCTTGCGGTTGGCCACTATAAACTAGAGGCTGACAGTTTTCCTCTCTCTCCAAGAATTGATCGGCTTGTTGCACTAAAGCTGCGAGGTTCTTTCTGGGAAGGCCGGGCTTCCCAGATTGTGCAAATTAGCCATTCCACTTCGGGGCCGTGTGCACATAGCATGGAGGCGATGCCTTGTGCCGTGGCGTCAATTCTAGCTTCTGATGCGGGAGCTTCTAGCTGTTCGCTTTTCAAATTGGCACTTTGAGGGCGGAGCGTGAATTAAGTAAAGGCTTATTTGTCAAATAATATCCAGTCCTGAATGTTTTATTTTTATTAAGCAAAACCAACATTTCTCATACTTGCAACTAAGACCTCGAATGTTTGGAAAATGACGACAAACAAAATGACACCGAACTTGTAGGACCGAATATAGCAATCAGAGGGGGGGGTGAATGATTGTGCGGAAGCTAAAACCAAATTCTTGATATATTAAAAGTTTACCCCAAAATAGAACCAAATAATTGCCTCGTTTTCGAAAAAAACATAATGATAGAGGTTTGGTAAAACGCGAATTACCGGAGATCCAACCGTCCGATCGATCTGAAATTTGGACACAAGAAACTAGATTCCAATACGAATCAAACCAAAAAAGAATTAGCTCAATCGAACTTACGGATCAAAAGTTATGACCTTCGCAAGCTTACTGTTCCAGAAGATGGCGAGAATAAATCTAACTAGAATTGTAGCTCGCCGAAAGATTTGATGAACTTGATCTTTATTTCTCCTTTCTTTTGTCTAAAATACTCCAAACAAAAGAGTACAACCCTAAAGCTTGCTCAAAGCTTGATTGCCTTCAACAGGAGGCAACCCCTCTATTTAAAGAGGGCAAACACACCTAATCCTAGAAGGAGTCCTAATCCTAGAAGGATTCCTAATCCTAAAAGGATTCCCACTCCTAATCCTAGAAAGAGCATGTATTCAACACAACTCCACTTGGCCCAACCTGGCCGAGTACAACTCTTGCACGCGTATAGCAACCCTACCATACTCACGTGACTAACACTTTGCACGCGAATGACCTCATGCCATTCTCACGTGACTAACCATTCTTCATGTGCACCATTCTCTTAGCCCGAACGTCCCGCATGACATCCTTGACCACCAAGACCTCAGTTCCCCCTGAACCTAGTCCCGAACCTCAGTTCCTCCATGAACCTAGTTCGATCCGTCATCGACCACATTCTCCCTAGAGCAATACCTGCACATGAACAAACCACAAAACTATTCCGAGCACAAGTCCGCGACTTGACTCACATTAAACCATGCAACCACTCACAGGAGTGCATTGCATTAAATATTCTAAGAACACGATTTCAAAACACGAACAAAAACCTTTGCAAAAATCAAAAAGCTTTTCAAATAATCAAACTGATTTCAGATCTTTTCAAATAAAGAAACCAAAAAATAAATCTTGTCGAAATATCAAACTGGTTTCAAATCTTTTTCAAATACTCATCATCAAAATCAATGGATCAAAAATAACGATCCTTCAATCTCCCCTTGATGAGTAATTTGACAAAACACAATATAAGATTTGACAAGAGATTGAGCAAGAACCAAAAGACCAAATAATCCCAATTCAAAAACCTCACGACTTGTTCTCCCCTTTTTGACAAAATAGTCATCAAGATCTCAAAACTCCCCTTAATGAATGCAGTATCTCAAGCTTTGAAGTATATTCAAGGTATATAATCAAAGTAAAGCATTTGAAGAGTTTTTAGGAGAACTTTCTCATTTTGTATCAAATTATCCAATGAGAAAGCAAATTGTGAGAATATGGAGGCTCTAACACAGAATAGTTATTGCATAAGCAAATTAGAGCAAACAAGTAAAATGTCATAAACAGATTTTGCCAAAGCGAAAAAGAAATCTATCATGAGCATAGAGAGACTTTCAAATTCACTAATATTTGTCTCAAGCCTTTTTCAACCATTTGAATTTCATTTTTCTCTTTTAGCAAGTTTGACAATTTTGCTTTGTGATCAACAGGGATGACAAGTAACTGCACACTAGCCCATACTTGTGTATGAGTAGGTAGTTCTTTCTTGTATCTTTCTCAGTTTAAATTGGCAAGTGGCTTCACATTGTTCTGAACTTTTGTTTAGACAAGTAGCCTTTTCTTGCATCTTTTGCATTTAAATCCCTGGCAAGGAAGCTGCACATTGTACTAAACTTGTGTTTAGCCAAGTAGCTTTTGCTTGCATCTTTTTCAACTTGCTTTTAACATTAAAACACTGATTTTGCTTGAGACTCGTAATGATCATTTGAAGTCCAACAAAAAAACACACATAGTTTCTAATCAGCTCTAGCCTTTCAACAGATGACAAGAAACTTTTAAGCCTATTTCACAAATGCAATACCATAATGAGCAAGAGCCAAAATATTCTCGAAAAGCATCTCAAATTGAATTATTTTAGCCTTTTAGTGATAAGTAAAGCATTGAGCATTAACTTGGCTATATACACAAGAATAATCACCAAAGCTTTGTACTACATGATGCAATGTAAACAAGGGTTTTTACTTGAGGTGTAAAGTCAAAATACCACTTATAAAAAAATCACTTCTAGGAACCAAAGTCAAGTAACCCAAAAAGAGATAAACTCAAGACTCCTCAAATCAACCCATGGGGATGAATGATCCCAAGTTCACCGCGTAAGAAAGCAAAACGAGAAAAATCAAGCGGTTTAGTGAAAATATCAGCAAGCTGAGCACCCGAATCAACAAATTTCAGTTCAATAGCTCTTTTTTCAACAAGATCTCTAAGAAAATGAAATCTGATGTCAATGTGTCCAAGAAAGAGAATTACTCAAGAAGTGGCATGAACCAGATGTACTTTTTCTATCAATTCCACATCCTCCAAATTCAGCATCAGAGAAAGGTCTTAAACTAATGCGTGAAGAAGCAGAAAGCCAAATGCCAAAATCTTGAGTACCACGGAGATACCTTAAAATCCTCTTGATAGCTTGTCGATGTGAAGCACGCGGGGAAGCTTGAAAACGAGCACACAAGCACATTGTATATCCAGTCTTCCTCATTCTCAACAATATCATCATTGTCATCCTCATGAACAAAGGTACTCTCCCCCTGAACATATGCACCTGTACCTGCATCATTTGGACTAGCGCCTTTTGCGAAACAGAAGTGGAAGAAGCATCTCCAACAGTAACACTTTCAGCACGAGATGCACGAGTGAAGAAGAACCAAATCTTATCACTGAACATGTGACGTGAGCATCCAAAATTCACTAGCCATATGTTCTCCTTCCTCGCGTGAGAAGCCTACATAGAAGCACAAAGTGTCGAGGTCTCGGTACTGGGGTTAGAAATAAGATGTTTAGGAATCCAGTACTGAGACACACGACGCACAACAGTAGGCACAACACGAGCATTCTTATACACAAAATCAGATTTGCCATTTCCCGTGTTTCTAGTAACAAAAGTTGTTTGCTTCACCCTAGGCACATAATGAGAAGTAAAGCGTGCCTGTCTGAAATTAGACCTAGCCATAACATTTTCTTTCTTTTGTTGTTTGGCTAGCCTAAAGCAAAAATGTACTAAATGTCCATCTCTACCACAATGAGTGCAGGTGTACTTAACAGGATGTTTAACTTTAGAAGTAGAAGCAATATTTGCACTCATCATAGTAGAAGATAAAATTCCAGCAGATTTAAAAACAGTTTTCTCAGGCTCTTTGACAATTTCAAACTTTCCACTTTCAAGAATTTTAACAACAGTAGGAGCATGTGATTTGTGATGAGCATAAGGATCAAAACCTAAACCTTTGTGATGAGTGCTGACTTTTGATTGATCCAAAATCATATTTAGGTTTTTCTTTCCTTTAGCAAAACGCTCTAAAGACTTTTCTAAGTAATCAACTTTTCGAGAAAAGCACAAGACAATTATTGCAAGGAATATCAACTTTCTTTTTCTGTTTGCGACAAGTAGAGCATGAAAGAACCTCATGAGTGAGCATGTCATTAGTCATCTGAGAAACTCTAGCATTTGCATCTTTCAATTTCAATTCAAGAATTGAGCATTTAGGACAAGAGATTAAATCATGCAAATCATCAGTGGAACAACTAGCATGTTTAATATGTTTCTCTTTTTGATGCAACAGGGAAGCATGAACATTCCTTAAAGCAATAACTTCAGATTGTAGCATATCACAAGATTTGCAAGAATCATCATCAGGAATTAAAGATCTAAGCCTTGCAATTTCAGAATTGGAACTATCAATTTCTAGATCTTTTTCTTTAAGAGATTTATTAGATTTTTTAAGTTCTGAAGCTAATTTAACCATGGCATACTCAAGGTCATCATAAGAAGGTCTCACCTCTTCAAGGTCGGAGTCGTTGTTGCTATCCCTTCTAGCCATGAAACACATCCCGGTGAAGTCATCATGAGGATCTCCCTTTTTGTCCTTCTTCTTGTCATGTGGCTCATCATCACTCTCAAAGTTCACATCGCTAAGATCACACTCCTCTATGGCGGCTAAGACTTTCTTAGCAACTTTTCGAAAATTGGGATGCCTAGGGGTAGTGTGTCTTGAGCTGCGTTGTGCCGGTTCCCTTTCTTCCTTCTTCTTCAACTTGTGACAGTTTGCTTTAATATGCCCGGGAAGGCCACACTCAAAACAGTTGAAGGACCTCGAAGTTGTGCCTCCACGCCTCCTCATTCTCAAATTGTTGAGTGCTTTAAAAGCACGTGAGGAGATGAGCACAAGATCTTCTTCAGGAAGCATCTCAAACTGTTCATCTGAAAAAGAAGCCAATGCAGACAAGGAACCAAAAGATAGTAATCCAGACGAAGTGCTGGGGTTAGCAACAAGTGCATGTGTAGAGGATTTATTATCACTAGGTGAAAAAGAATCCATCTCATAAGTTTTCAGTCTAGAATAAAGATCATCCATGGTCAAAGTATCCAAGTCAACAGTTTGATTAATTGCAATAACAACCATGCGCCATTCAGGACTAAAAGATCTCAAAATTTTACTAGCGTTATCCTCAACTGAATTAGTAACTCCAACACCACGCAAATTACACAAGATTTTCTCAAATCGAGAGAAAAGATCATCAATTGATTCACCTGGTCTCATAGCAAAATCAGAAAAGTCCTTTTGATAAATATTTTTGCGCACTTTCTTAATCTTAGTAGAACCTTCATGATAGTCACATAATGTCTTCCAAACAGAATAAGCAGAACGTAGATGAGAAACTCGATCAAATTCTTTTGTAAATTCCTTGAAAAATCAAGTTTCTAGCTTTAGCATTCATATCAACGTCTACTTTATTATCATTGGTGACTATATCAGGAACATCAAAAACAGTAGAAACTTTGCACCAAACATCATTACCTTGAGCCTCAATATAGGATTGCATACGACTCTTCCAATAAGAAAAATTCGAATCATCAAGCATAGGAGGACGATTAACATACCTGTCTGATGTCATACCTTAACCTTGCTCTGATACCACTTGTAGGACCGAATATAGCAATCAGAGGGGGGGTGAATGATTGTGCGGAAGCTAAAACCAAATTCTTGATATATTAAAAGTTTACCCCAAAATAGAACCAAATAATTGCCTCGTTTTCGAAAAAAACAGAATGATAGAGGTTTGGTAAAACGCGAATTACCGGAGATCCAACCGTCCGATCGATCTAAAATTTGGACACAAGAAACTAGATTCCAATACGAATCAAACCCAAAAAGAATCAGCTCAATCGGACTTACGGATCAAAAGTTATGACCTTCGCAAGCTTACTGTTCCAGAAGATGGCGAGAATAAATCTAACTAGAATTGTAGCTCGCCGAAAGATTTGATGAACTTGATCTTTATTTCTCCTTTCTTTTGTCTAAAATACTCCAAACAAAAGAGTACAACCCTAAAGCTTGCTCAAAGCTTGATTGCCTTCAACAGGAGGCAACCCCTCTATTTAAAGAGGGCAAACACACCTAATCCTAGAAGGAGTCCTAATCCTAGAAGGATTCCTAATCCTAAAAGGATTCCCACTTGTAACATCCTCGAATTTATAAAAGGATAAAATCAAATATTAAATTGTGAAATCATTTTCTTATTGCATTTCTTGATTATGTGCATTTAGTAAATTAGCACTTGAAGGGAAATGAATATAGGAATTAAGAAAAGAGAGAAAAAGAGAAATAGTAAAATGGTAAAAGATTAAAATTACCATAGTAAATTTTAGGATAACCTTGGAATACCCTAGAAATCACCTTTTTCTGGTCAAAAGTAGATGTGAATCCAATTGCAAGTTGATAGGATAAATTAATTGTAGAAGCTTGCCCTTGACCAAGTACATGTCAGAATTTTATAGAAATATGTAGAGCTTTCCAGCACCTATGATTTTTACCATGTGAGCTCAGTAACCTTATCCTCGTCCACAAAAATTTACAAAAATAAATAATTGATTTTACTATTTATTCCTATTTATTTATTTCCATCCTTAAAATCAGCAAAATGGAGTAAAAGAATTATTAGAAAATAAATACTGAAGTTTAAGATTTTAAATTTTTATGTAAGGTCCCTGACAACATTCTAAACCTTGTGTAAAAGTTTCAAAAATTTATCAGTTGAATTAGTCCCTCAATAAAATCAAATTCCGAAATAGAAATTCTGTACAGTCTTGATTGTCAGAATTTTAATTAAATAATTAAAACGAATTAGCTTCTCAAATTTTTACAGTGTCAAGATAACTTATCCAGGACTCTCTAGAAAAATCTACCAAAATTCTGGACGAGAATTGGACACGTAATTAAATAGATTTTCGCCGTTCTGTCTGTGGAACCGACTTAAGTACATCACTTCCAAGTGGGACCCCATTAAGTGATCCCAGCCGACCAGAGGAGAGGAATGCAATTTCATTTTCCTTGCTAGCTGCCGACTGGAGTTCATTTAATGCATTAGCTCACTTGCCATTTTCTTATTACTTCTCTCTGTCTTTCCTCAGCACTCTCTGTTCCTTCGGCAGAGCACTAACCAGCCGAATCCTCTGGAACTAGACAAGCTGAGGAACGTCACTGTCTCACCCCCTGCCAATTCTTGCCACGGTAATGACATTCTAACTAGTTAATAAGCTGCTTTATGGGTCAAACTCGGACCGGCTGAACACAGCTATATGCTGCACCGACTTTGCCCATCCTCTACCTTGCCAAGACTTACTAATTGATTACACTGCCATGCTTGACCACCACAAGACTTGTCTGCCACCTTTTGTCGAAAGAACCAGAGTACAGCCGCAAGCACCTTCCAGCGCCTGCTCCTTCAGACAAAACTGCAAAGGCCAGCCGTCATTCATATTCCCCGTTCAGACTAGCAGCACCGCCTCCATACATATACCCTAATAGCTATTCAAAGCACTAAGCTTATGCATGCATTCGAAGTACCAAACAGAGAGTCGTGGCTCACTTCTACCCTGCCTCTTTCCTTGCCACGATAAGAGGCAAAGGCTTGGTTCACTGCCACGGCAAAGGTCTTCATGAATCTTCTTTCCAGCACTAATCCAGCCGCCACTTCTCCCCTTCGTTCACACCTTGGCAATACCGCCTCTTGCACTTATATAAGGACCACAGGTGCAAGCTTATGTCCCAGCATTCCATTTCTAGTATCACCCGTAGCCCTCTATGCTTGCACTACCAGCAGCCATGCTCGCATGGAGCTCCGGTCGTGGTACCACAGTACTGGAGGAAGTTCCATTGTTGCTTCCAGTTCTGTTCCTGACTAGTGTCCCTATCTAAAGGTAACACAAGCACCTTGGTTAGTTTCTATGTTGATTGCTTAGTGGTCTACAGAACCTAGATTGTAGTCCGGTGTTCTATTTTGTTTATTACTACAAAGAGATTATATCTTGCAATAACTGCTATTCAGTATACTGGTTTTAGACACTTTCAGTCAATTGTATACTGACACATAACCGTAGCGTCATAGTATAGTGGGCTTGGTTCTAGCTAATTTGTTAATGCCCCAAGGAACTATTTTAAATATACAAACATGTATGTGTGATCTTATTTAGCCTCTCTTAATTGAATGATACATGGAACCAGCATAACGTATAAAGAAGCATCCTAGGTTGGTGGATGTTTATAAGCTTCGGATGGTATGCTCTAGATTGCTCTGTGTGCTATTGTTCTTGTGTATGGGTACTGTGTAGTTGTTCAGATATTTGCCAACTTACATAGACCAACTAGTTGAATGTTTAATTAACATCTAATCTCCAGTTCATTAAGTAGAAATTAATTAAACTAAACCTTGTCCTAAAATAAACTTATATGCGTTTAAATCCTCATGCAAAATTTCACTAGTTTAACATGATATATGGTTATAAGAAATGGCACCCGGCCAACTTGATGACAACTTATTTAGCTTGTCTGGTTTACGACCCAAAGTCAAACAGTAAATACTATTGATTATTTTAATCCCCTAGTTCATGAATTAGAAGATTAATTTAATAAACTTGATCCGATTAGCGTTACCCTCGTGATCATTTAGACTATTTCAACAGTTAATAAAATAAATCGTCTATATGCTAAAACCTCTAAAATTAGTTTAGAAACACCCTACAAAGTATATACTACCATATTCTAGAAAAACATCTTATTTATAACTTGCTTTCCATCTAAATCTAGCTATTTCTAAACTACAAGTCATTTGATTCTTTCGCTATGTTTAGTAGACCTCATCGGTCATATTGTAAAATTACTTCCGCTGTAATAAAATATGAAACTGTTGTATGGTTGTGATTCCAAATTGTGTTTTGTGCGTGCCAGCCACTGATCATGGGAATGGTACAGTATGCACATTAGAACCTTGCTTTTATGTTTGTACTGTAGCATAAAAGTGAGGGTCTTACACCACTCCTAATCCTAGAAAGAGCATGTATTCAACACAACTCCACTTGGCCCAACCTGGCCGAGTACAACTCTTGCACGCGTATGGCAACCCTACCATACTCACGTGACTAACACTTTGCACGCGAATGACCTCATGCCATTCTCACGTGACTAACCATTCTTCATGTGCACCATTCTCTTAGCCCGAACGTCCCGCATGACATCCTTGACCACCAAGACCTCAGTTCCCCCTGAACCTAGTCCCGAACCTCAGTTCCTCCATGAACCTAGTTCCAGTCCCGTCATCGACCACATTCGCCCTCGAGCAATACCTGCACATGAACAAACCACAAAATGATTCCGAGCACAAGTCCGCGACTTGACTCACATTAAACCATGCAACCACTCACAGGAGTGCATTGCATTAAATATTCTAAGAACACGATTTCAAAACACGAACAAAAACCTTTGCAAAAATCAAAAAGCTTTTCAAATAATCAAACTGATTTCAGATCTTTTCAAATAAAGAAACCAAAAAATAAATCTTGTCGAAATATCAAACTGGTTTCAAATCTTTTTCAAATACTCATCATCAAAATCAACTGGATCAAAAATAACGATCCTTCAGAACTGTCATGATAAGTGATTGGGATGTAGATCCACTAATTATTTACTACGAAGCCCTTTCCTTCCTTTCACAAGTTTTCTCCTATCCAATCTGCTACTTCCCTATCAAATGTTTTCCTTTTCAGATTGAGCATTGTCTTTCCTCTGCAGACTTGCAAAGCAGAAGGGAACACTCCTCTCCTGTCAAGCTGTTATCGTTAAGCCGAAGCACCTAAGGCCAAATTCCAATACAACAAGAGCTAATGTTTAAATAAGAACGTTCTACTCAAATCAAAATGGTATAGATAATATGAGTTCGCGATCTCTGAGACGGTGGACATGCTCTGTCTCAGCAAAGCCTAGTTTCGGAAGATTGAAACGTTTCATTGAAACTCGTTTTTGACAGAACAAGTATATAACAACATTCCTTTTCTGATTTGACAAGAATTCTCAAACAAATGGGGAGAATCAACATCTTTTATTTAAGCAAAAAAGGCTAGAAAACCTATTTCAAATGAGTTTGGGCTCCGTTAAGTTATCCTCATTTCTGAGATAAGCGTGATTCAACAAAACTAAAAGCTAGATATATCGTTGTAAAGTAGAGCTAGACTGCACGATTGGATTGTATAGAAGGATAAGAAGGATTTCCAAATTCCTTCTTTTTTTCTTAAAACGAAAGAAGAAAGAGAGTGGGATGGGATGAAAGTAAACGCAAAGAGCTGATTCAATCAAAGAACCTCGCAGCTTTAGTGCAACAAGCCGATCGAAAGCACTCATCTTTATCGACTAAATGCTTTTTTGTCTCTTCCTCACTAAACGCCCGCTTCCTGGCTCCTCCTCTTTCACTCTCTTTGGCCGTTGGCACTGAGACACCGGACCAGGAAGAGATTCCTCCGTCATGTTACTTCAACAAGCAATTCAACATGCTCACTTGCTTTCTTTCTGTCTTTCCTCGCTGGGATGACACTTTCCTTATGATTTATTTTAGACCAGATCAAGTAGAGAATGAAGTAGGAGTGATATCATACCATCGTCTCGTATTGTACAACAACCGTTCGTGCCCATAATTTCCACTAACTGAATGCATCATAGGCGTGTGGAATTCAAATCCCTTCGGACCTTGCTCGACACAGTCCTTATATGATGCCGATCTCTTAGTCTCTTAGGACTTTCTTAACGAGAAAGAGAGCTTAGCCTTACCCCTTAACAATTGTCTTTATTGGTTGGTGACCCCTTACCACACAAAGCAATCAAACTTACGTGATTACCGCGACACCTATGTCGGCATGCATGCTTAGAGAAGTGGCTTTCTAAGAAACTGAAACTCGACCTCGAAAGCGCCAATTGAGGAAGGGTTGTTCCGGCTTCGAGCCAACAAGTGTCGGTTCGAATCAAGCTTTTGCAATGAAGTTCTCTCCTCGATTCTCGCCGCCTCGAGCAAGAAGGTATGTCTAAGCCGCTTGTGGTCAAATCGTTGCGATCGGTGATGATGAAGATTACAAGTGGTTTAGTAACCGTCCCCAAAATGGTCAATGTGGGTAAAGGCTGGCGTAAATCTGGCGCTTATGAGAAGAAGAAAACGATACAAACGATGAGATAGGAATTCCGATTTCAACGTTGGATTGGATTCAGGACAAATGTGTCGTTAAGGGTTTTCATTTGTCCTATCTTTTCCTGGAACATCTAAATGCTTTTCCACTTGTCCCAAATCTATCATATATGTATGTCAAAACGTCGATGTATGGATCGTAATCCTCTCCTAAGTATCCTCATTGCAATGAAGGCAGTCCCTATCCTTTTATTAAAGAAGATGCCACGTCTGGTTTCACTAATTCCTATCATTCTTCTCTTCTCGGCTATAGATATGACAATGTTCCGGCCTATCCATTTCCATTTCTATTGTAGCTGCATATTCTACTTCCTATTCTCATCCGGCTATCACTTAAGTTCAGCAATGGTCAATGTTGTGGCGCTTTTACACTTCAATTCTTAAATTGCCTCGTCACATAAACTCGTAAATAGTGTTTCGGTTTCTTCGGTTCGGCTATCCGATGATGGATTGCTGCTTTCCGGAAGTTATTGGCAATGAATTTCTCGTAAAAGAACTAGTTTGTGATTTCGCTGCTCGGCTACAAGTGTCGATGAAATCGTGCGCATAAACTCAACAATAGTCTAGTTTAGGGTGTCTTAGGTTCGATAGTGAAGTTCTCTAGGGATTGAAAAGGTTGGTTCCGCCTTAACAACCCTCTAAGTGTTATGTCCCCATTCGATAGCTTAATAATTTCTGTATTTGGCTTGGTTTCTTCATTTTCATTTTCCATTCTGAAATGTTCCCTGTATATAGTAGGTTCTCCGTTGGTGTGCTCTTTCTGAATTAGGTTGGTAATTCCATTTTAGCCTCAGTTTTTCTTGGTTGGACCAACCCAACCGGCGATTTCCGACAAGTCTTTCTGCTTAGAGCAAGAAGCGGAACCAAAATCAAGCTTTTTTTATTTGAATTTATGGATAACCAATTCATTTCATATGTAGGCGCCGGAATCATTGTTTCGGTTGCCATTTTTGTAGCTTTTAAAACAGGACAAGTTTTTGGGCTTCAGATCTTGTTGAAAAAGAATTCCATTCATTGGAATTTGAAAGACTAAAACAGAAGACCGAATCCATCTTGGAGAGGCTTTGGAGAGGTGCTAATGGAAATGTCAAATTACCGGAGGGACTCACTTTTGGGGATGGTAGAAAAATGCTTTTTGAAGAAGATTCTCTTCACGAGAAGATTCTCGCGTTAGACCACATCCTTTTGGATCTCTATAAATGGAACTAGCAAGAACTACTTTATTGACATTACGGATGTGTATGGCCATCTTGTAGGCATCTAGTCCTTGGGAACAGCGTAGCGACGGATAATTCAATTCTAAAGTGTCATGAAAGTTCGTGAAAGAATGTTCTTGTTTTTCGTTGGAAAAACCAACGCCGACCCGAAGCAAATTAAGAAGAAGTCAAGGTCTCGTTACCAGATAATGAGCTATTTCCAGGATCTAGCAGTGCGTACTAACTTTTGACGGGTTGATGGTGAGGATCAAGTATATGACCTATATTCCTCACTATTAGAGGACTTCAAAGAGGAGATTCAATCATCATCTCTGGAAGCAAGTGTCAAGGAAGCCGTTAGCCGTCACCTTAACAGAAAGTTGGTGAAGAAGGTGTATATGCCTCTTGTCTATGGTAAGACACAGCATAGTGCAGCAGCGGACATCCAGAAGGGGCTTGACTTCATTAGAAAACGTGCTGAAAGCAACAAAGTGGCGGACATTTTCTCTTACTAAAATGGTAGTGGTCACAAACCCCTTCCGTGTACAATTGAAAACATTAACAATACGAAAGCAAGAATCATCATTTATACTGGGAATGCCTTCCTCTACCAAAAGAGAAAGAGTTGAAGATAACAAAGGAAAGTGGGTGGATACAAAACCAGTTCATATCACTTGTCTTTCTGGTCTTTCAGAATCTCATCGAATACTAGTAAATGCTTTCGAACAGAAAATATAAGAACTAGAGAGCTCAAGTTCACTTCATTCATCACAAGATGCAAATGATAAGAAAAATGGAGCTAATGAGGAAGAAATCACTTCTACTTAAATAGTTAAATACCAACCAACACATCAAGCAATAACCAGATAGATAGAATGATAACAGGTAATACGAAGATATCAACACAAATGAGTCACGAGGCTCGATAATGACCAATGGGTTAGGATCCGAGGAAGCTTAGTTTGGATGATGGAATATTCAGCGATTCGATTGTTGAGATACTGCAAATCCACTTATCCAACAATTTAAGTCCATTTTCCTACTTTTTCTGCAAGGGGTTCAAGGGGAAAGCATTAGCCCTATCCAATATGACTCTCTGTCACACGGATGCTGCTGGGCTGCTACAAAACCCCTATAGTCGAAAAAAGATCGAAACAGGGATAAAACGTAGGATAACCCAGATCACTCGGACTAGCTGAACTCTCCAGAACAAACACAACCTAGGTGGTTTGACTAACGTTTTGGCACATTAGACTAACCTAAGACAACTCCTGGCTACATTCAGTCCTATCGAGATACAAGCTGTTACCAACCTAATACTAATAATAAGAGGGGTGGTGCCTTTACTAGAGGCGGGATTTTTTGTCTGTCCTGCTTGCCTCTGTTCTCTACGATTCAACTATCTAGTTCTAAAGGACGAAAGCGCGAAGTAGACAATGGCTTTGTGAGGATATCTCTGCAATCTGTTTTTCCGTGGGAATGTGTGTAATTTATTTTTATCCACTATTCCATTTTGCTCTTATTGGTCTCAATAGAAATGTGTTTTGTACGTTCATGAAGTACCGGATTGGCTGCCAGATATGTCGCACTTATTTTATCCCGCCCTATTCAATCCTTCGCTATTGCCTTTATGAGATGTTCATAGAAACGCGTTCTCCTCTGGCGCTTCGTCCTTGGTAGGTTCGGCTTGAAGCCTATAAAATAGGGAATTTCGCACCCGTTGAATTAGTTAATATAGTATTATAGATTTATTTCCTTTCCTGCATAATGAAACCGATTAAATAATAAAGTGAGTTGCATTCAGTTCTTCAATCGCTCTTTTGGGATACTCACGGAACGTTGCCCGTCGTCCTGAAAAGATAGAAGTCTGCCCAAAACCCTTAGCCTCTTTGGTGCGGAGTGGGGGTTGGGGGTCGAACGTAGAATCTCTGCGTAGGTGAACCCGAGTCTGAGTTATCTAAAGGCCAGGACAAGTGCCCTCTTTAGGAGTAGGGTTGCTTGCTTCGAATCTGCCCCTTTTTTATGCCGCCGAACACCATATCATCGGCTTACCGTGCGTAATAGAAGACCTTGGCTCCCTCCCCTCTTAGCATTACCTTCTCGAGCTCTACATCGTTCTGGTGTAGGCGAAGTGAATAATGACAGGAAATAGGGGCTGCCCTTCTGTGGTATTCCTTCTGAAAAGCTTGCTTGGGTGAAATGCCCGTGAATCCTTATAGACTTGTATGTATGCTAGAGTATGGAACGTCAGAGAGAAATCAAAGCGAAAGAGTTAGTAGAGATAGGGTAACCATGGCTTGAGAACAAAGGGCATGTCAAAACCATTTTGAGTGATGTTGATTTAGTCACGAGTCTCGGATTTCCCCTCCCATTTACCTGTTCCTTTCTTCCTACAACAGCTATAGGTTAATAAGCCAAATCTTCTTACCTACCTGTGAATGCTTATCTCATCGGTTCGCGAGCTGCCCGAGCCTATAAAACTTTTCCTTTGACTGCCTATTTCGTCGGTTCTTGTACAGATGCCTCTTCATGAGCCTACCCTCTCTGACCCTTTGACTTCATTGGCTATTCATTCCCAAGAACTAGTATTTCTACATGAAAAGAGAGTGGTGGTTATAGCTAGAACTAGTAATCACGAGCTCGACCTGATAATGCCAACTACCCCAACCAAGCCTTGTCTTCTCATCCTATTCCTTACTTTCCAGAGTGCAAATCTTTTTCTGCTTCATGCATTTACCTATCTTTTGACTATTTCTCTCTTCTTCAGAACAATCCTTTCCAGCACTAGGCGGCTATTTCGTGGCTTACCCGGTTCCTGATTCTCTATTCTCTTCATTACCAATAACTACTCATTACCAAGAACTACTTTCCCAAGCTCTAATTCCCTCTTCGCTGACCAAGCTATGACTACTAACCCTATTTATAAGCGTACTTATCCTGTTTAGAAACTCCTTTTTGACTTACGAACCTCTTCTTTTATTTGCTTATTTTTAAATAGGATTTTCTATCCCCGCTCACAAATTCATACAAGTCGGTACAACTTTTTCTGTTTATACTTATCTTTCAGCTTGCTTTTCCGAGGTCAGTGGATTACTGTGTTTACGATTAGAACGTTGTCACCATCATAATTTGCCTAATGTCATTCAACAATTTGTGAGGTTACTTTCACGTCAAACTCCATACTCTAGGCCTGCTGCTTGGACTGTTCAGCGTAAACAACCGGCTTCTTCCCGTTGTTCCCACCATCTCCACTCTTGACTTGAATTCCTTTGCACATGATCCCTCGTCTTAATTATGCTCTGGTGATTATTAAATCAGCAATGCTTTCTTTGTGGTGCAGGCTTGCAGACCTATGAGTTTATAACTTATTCCACATTACCTTAGCAGATCAACCTCACTGTCAAGGTTTTCAGCCAAGGGGCATTATTTTCTTAGGGCTATGAGCTTGTTTATGGAGATGGAATGCTTAATCCTGCTTGTACTCTTTACTATATCTGGCATACTAAAGGATAGGGGCAGTCCCCTTCCACCAGCGGGCTTTTCCGGTAGCACTACATAGTCTTCAAATCAAATCAAATCGCTTAATCGATCACTTTCTTTACTATACTATCTTTCCTCGCTGCCAAAAATCCTGTTATTCCACATTGCCCCAAGGTAAGTCAAAGAGGTATGCCTGGGAAGCATAGATCACGGTATATGCGTAATAGGAGGGAATTTCAAGAATAGCTTGACGGAAGACCTACGCTGGCTCTGGCTGCGGCAGAGCTGATCTATCTCAAGCTTCCATTTCGACTTCGGGAGCTCCATGTTCCTAACCAGAATCCCCTTATCTTTCAAACAAATTACCTACTGAACAAACAAACAACTACTTAAACTCATCTACCTAGCTCAAGTTTCTTTACCCTTGTTTGCACTTCGCCTAAAAAGGATAGCCAAAACGTTGGTAATTAACTACTGGGTTTTTCAAAGATTTCCAGTAGCTAACCGTAGATGCTAACTCGTATGCCGTTTTTCATGTTGCGTCAGTTTCAGCGCCTCTTTCTTTATGTCGGTAGCAAGTAAACCACACAGACTGTTAATTGTGTCAAGAACGAATGAAATCACGTATTATAGATAAGTAGCAAGTAGCTTCAACCCCGGTGACTGGCTTTCATGAAAGCACCTTTTGGATCTACTTTGTTATCTAGCTACATATGACTTTTCTCATCAAAGAAAATTCTAAGAACAAGAGAAAAAGGATCGATCTCGGAACTAGCTATACCTAGTCTTACGACTTTACCTTGTCAACATACTAGCTCCTTACTAGCCTGCCCCGTGACTCTATCTAAACCGGTGCTCTTTCTCCTAAATATGCATCCCAAGCTTGCTTTCAAACCTCTACTTGCCCTGGCTAGACCTGTTCATACCTATTGGGTTTTATACCTTTCCCGCCTCCTTTGCTTCTATACCAAATGCCCATCCTGTAAAGAAAAACACGTCCCCTCCCGTGCCGCACAAGCCTTTCCCATGAAAAAACAACAATACGCATATCTCCGCGTTACCTTGACTTTCTGAGCTATTTCTATTACTACAATATGTCTATCTTGGGCTATCTTTGAATTTCTAGACTTTACTCCGCTTTTGCCTACCTTGTTGACCTTTCTGACCTACTAGAAGGATGCATACACTTGACTACGTTACTACTCTTTTCCCTCACTCGCATATCTCGTCTATGAGCTGACCTTGTTCAATAGCACTTGCTTTACTACTAGCTTTCCTGGCGTATTGCTATTCATATTCCCCAGTGCATTGCTTTCCAGTGCAGATAGTTCTCCTTTCGTTGGCTTCCTCCTCGCGAACCCCCGGCTTGATAACATTGAATTAGAATATAATGAGGGGATGGGAAAGATCATTGTATTAACCCTGGTGTTACTGGAACAAGCACATTGGTGGAAAGATGATAAGGCACGGGAGCGCCTAAGACAAGTAGGGTAGAGGTGGCGGAAAGGAGAAGGAGAAAGGACCGAAGAACATACAAACATTCCCCGAAGTTGCTGCAGATGTCAACCATTCCAATACCCCACTTTCTACTTTTTCACATAGAATTCTCATATACCTATTACGAGCCGGGTCCCGGGGAAAAGGACGATGCCACGTTACAGTAGACCTACTTACTTAGTATTCCTAAGGTCTATCCATTGTAAGAAACAGGGTCAGGAAGGAAAGAGCTGCCCTTTCCTCTATTTGTTCGAAAAGGAGGAGGGGTCAACTCCATCTAACATCTCGAGTCGCTCGAATTAAAGTACAGCTTCCGTCGATAAATTCAAGAACGAAGACCCAGAGTTTTGGAGATTCATAGCAGACAATGAAGATATGCATCATGCAAGCTTCCGAAGATGGAACCGATGACTCATCGGAGGATGAGGATGATGAGTTGTAACATCCTCAAATTTATAAAAGTAATAAAAATCAAATATTAAAAATGTGAAATCAGTTTTGTGATGTATTTCTTGATTTTACGTGCATTTATTGATTTTTGATCTATAGGTTGATTTAATTGTTGAAATGAATATTGGAATTTAAGAAAGAAGAGAAAAGAAAAGAGAAAATAGTAAATTGGTAAGAAATGAAATTACCATGGTAAAAATCTTTGTATAACCTGGCCAAACCCTAGAAGATATTTCTAGCTAGTCAAAAGACCATGTGAATGCATTTAGAAGTAAAGAAAACAATTTAATTAGCAAATTCCATTGCTGTCCAGATCATTGTCAGATTTTTAGAGATATATGTGGAGCACTCTAGACTTTGGAATTTTTACCATAAGACCTCAGACATATCATCTTTACTCACAAAAAGTTTCAAAAATTAATAAGCAATTTTGCTATGATTTAGCATTTATTTTAGGCAAATTTGAAATTCTGCAGAAATCAATAAAAGATTTATGGAGAATTAAATAATGAGAATTTAATGTTGAAATTTTTATGGAAGGTCCATTGTATAGAAACACACCTTCAGTAAAAATTTCAAAATTAAATACGTTGTTTTAGTCCCTTAATCAATTCAAAAACTAAATTAGTTTTTCTGTGCAGATTTCATTGTCAGATTTTTAATTAATTAACTATAGCACATTTTAACCCCAAAATTTTACTGGACGTAGATAACTTAACTATCAACTTGGACAAAAAGTTTCGAAAAATCTAGACATGAAATGACCCGGGAATTAATTGGGATTGTGTGCTGTCCAGAGGAGAACCCTAGAAAATCTCTTCTCTCTCTCTCATTCTCTTCCACGTGAGGGTCCACGTGCTGGCCTTCGGCCGCCCAGGCGACAATGCCCACTGCCGACGGGACCCGAAGGACACCTGGCCCACACGTCATGCCCTCTTCTCGTTCTCTCTGCTTCTTTCTCGCCTTGTGGGCTCCCTTGGCCGATCTTTCTCCTTCCTCCCGCCTCCACTCTCCTCTCTCTCGCTCTCTACTTGCCGACAAAGACCCAAAACCGCCTCCCCGTTTGTCCGTTTCTCGCCGCAATCTCGTGCGCCTCGAGGACACCCTGACCAGCTGCTGCCAGCTCCTAACCTCACCCACGCCTTGACCAAGCCGGAGGAGAATTCTCCAGAGCACGCCCGAATCCGCCGCCACCTTCTCCGTTGCCCAAACCATAGGAGTCGCCCTTCGCTTCTATTTAAGCCCCCACCGAGTGCGTAGCAACCTTTTCAAATCAACACACACCACCATTTACACCCTAACGCCCGAAACCACCCGAGTCGAGCCTTTCTTCTCCATCTCCGGCGGGGTCCGATTTGGGGGAATTTCCAAATTCGTTTGACTCGGTAAGGAAGCGTCCAAATTGAATGGTTTTAGAGCATCTTTAGATACTCACGAAGCTTTTGCGCTTCTTCTTCCAGGCCGAGACATCCCGAGAAGCTCCCTCACCATACAACCTCTTCCGCCGTCGCCGCCGTACGGTGAGAACACCACCCGGCCATCCATTCTTCGGTTTAAGCATATGGATAGGATCCTTAGGTCCTCTAGATGCTTTTGCGCATGACCTTCAAGATTGAAAAACCCCGTAGCTCCTTCGCGCCTTGCGCCGTGCGGAAACGCCACGGTCACCGCCGTGCACTCGTTTTTCCCGAACACTAGCTACAACCGAGTACTCCCCTAGCACCGTCTTGGTCTCTGGGTGCCGTAGGAGCGGACCAAACCCGATCGACGCCGCCGGAAAGCCGCCGGCGAGGTCGTCGGTCATCTCCCCTGCACCGGCTCACTGTCATGTGGGCTCAGTTGGTCAGTCTCTTGTGCACACGGTCGCACAGTTTCACTGCCGCGCGGGGCCCCCATGTCAGCTGACTCGGGCTCGTGCCTAGCGAGGGCGCGACTCGCTGCCATGCGGGTCCGGTCGCTCAGCCTCACACAACCATGCGTGCACGCGCGCATGAGTCACTGCCCCGTGGGCCCGGTTGTCAGTGACCGTGGGCCAATTCAAAAGGGCACCCGCGCAAAAGCTAAGGAATACGCTTTCCTTTAAGGAAAGCGCATTTATCTTTTTTTTCTGATTTTAAGAGCTCGAACTGATTCAAATGCTTATAACTTTTGATTTATAACTCCAAATCAAATGAAACAAATTTCTAAATTCACCATAAATCATCTAGTTTCATAATATGTAAAAACATTTGAAACTTGTTTAGCAAATTAACTCTGAATTTGAATTTAAAGCTTAAAGTTTGAATATGTGGCATATAGAAATTTTGCAAAATAAGTCCAAATTGAGTGAAACCAACTTTGTTGGAATCTTTAGGTCAAGTACTATCCAAATATGTAATTATATTTGAATTTAGAGTTAGTTTGTGAAAATTTCCTATTAAGACTTTAGTTAATGCATATATTTAATATAGTCGTAATAACTTAATCAAAAAGCCTCCAAAATGAATGAAACTTGTTTCCTTATGCTCATTACACTGATTAGGACCATTTAGTAAGATAAAAGTTAGGATTTACCATGTTCTTTCATTAAATATGTTTAGGGTTGCTTTATATACTAATTTGTATTAGTCCAATTAGTCATACACCCTACAAATGAACTTTGTTAAAAATAAACCTATAATCTTAGCTTCCTGAATTCGTAAATAGGAATGAAATAATACACAAAGAAGATAGCCGTGTTGTATGCCCTAAAACTTTAATCCTTAGGACTATAATTTAACGACTTAGCTAATACTTGAAGTGATGAAATGATTGCTATCATTGGTTGATTTGAATTGGTTTTATTTGAATCTTTCAACTGTTATCTTTATTATTTGTGTATTTGCTTCTTCATCGATATTGAAATGTTCTTTTTACTATGTTCGTATTCGACGTATAGACGCTGAGACCGCCGACTACACTATCGACGACACAGATCCAGCTTACACCGTCGAGGAGCAAGGCAAGCACCCCCTTTGATCATTCTGAACCCAGTTTTTATAAACAACTAAAATGTGATTAAGAATCTTCCTGCATGCTTATGATTTAAATGTCTATTTTAAGTTCCTGGTAGCTATAACCCAAATTGATGAAATACTTCAACCATGTTGACATGAATTCCATGATAACCTTAGGTATGGGTAGATTCATTCCATAGAGGGGATATAACGATTATTAATTACATTTGCTTAGTGATGCTTAGAAAATGTCAGCGACATTTTACACCCACACACTTTTCCTTATGAAATCTTTTATGGTTCATTTAAGCAGTAAAGGATACTGGTAGTTTGATAAAAATGAAAATAAAACTACTATTTTGACGTGGGTGATTATTGGCAATAGCCGCTTGTACATGTTTTAACGCATTAATGCGTAGATAGGTGGAGTTATCGCCCATGTCACTTTAAGGACCGAACGAAGTGTCCGTGATCCAAGATTACCGTACAACCACAATGCCGGTATGGTGACGGCTATAACCAATTAAGTTATTAAAAACTGATCTTGCATTATGGAAGGTAGTAGTAGCACGGGCATTCCGAATATAGGTTTGCTCGAGGTAAGTGCCATCACCGAGGTGTTGACACTTGTCGATGCAACGGTATACGCCCTACTAATGGGGAGAAATGATCCGTATACACGATGTGCTTCTACCGCCATTTTCTAATGGGGAGGAATGATCCGTGCATACGATGTTCTTCGGCCGCCATTAGTAAGTCTGTCATACTGGACTGGTGCAATGTCAGGTTTTAGTAATGTAAAGGTTATATATGGGTTTCCCTGGCGACACACCAAAGGAAGTGTGTTATTAAGCTTTGCAAAAAGGGAAGTCATTATTTGTGGGTAAAGCTGTATAACTCTGCAGAGATTAAACTAATCGATTAGCCGTATCCACGGTCATGGATGACTTGGTGAACCCACACTAAGTTAGTTGTTTTCTATTTTGAAAACCTTGGTAAAAGACTTTGGAAAATGTTTCGCGACTGATAAATTTCACATGTCGTTGTATTTTCTTTTGTAAGACCATGGAGGGTCTTGTTCGTTATTTTACTCGCAAAGGGCCGTGAGTAAAATGTTATTATCTTTTTATTACTTGTTATCTCAATTACTTATCAAACTGTCTTTAAAGTTTTATTTACGCTTTCCATCACTATTCAATATTATTTCATTCAAAACTTTCGCTTTATGCAAAACAACCGTAGAGACCCACTTTCTATTTCACTGCATATATTCCAGAATTGCATACACTACAAAGTCTTGCAGTACCAATGTACTCAACTTGCTTCAACAATGTTTTTAGGTGATGAGCAAGATTTGATAATGATGGGAATGAGTATGAGGAACTGCGAATTTTAGCGACGATCGATCTTTCTAAGTTCATCTCAAAGCTTGCCTGTGGAGTTATGGAATAGTTGGCATACTATGAGACATGGTTTTAATTTCCTGCTACTTTTGGTATTGTAATATCACTCTAAAACTTGTGATGTAATAAAAATGTGTATCTGTGTGGCTGTAATATCCAAATTGTGTTTGTGCGTGCCAGCCACTGATCATGGGAATGGCACAGGATGCACTTAAAGAGCCTCATATTTATGTTATTCTTGACATAAAAATGAGGGTCTCACAGTTTGGTATCAGAGCCACGCTGCCTGTAGGAGAACCTTAGTTAGAATGGTCGTTAAGAGGGAAATTAAAATTTTGAATAGACACATTACACTTAGGAAAATAAAACTTGTTATATCTGTTATTAATTCTTTCTGCTTTTGTCTTCTACTCTTTACTTTTGTGCGTTATCGTTGCATCTTGCATTTAATCTGGAATACTAATTCCTTATTAAATGTGCAGATGGAAGGGTATTCGCCGTGCTTTCACACTTCCGAGCGTCTGGGAGCGGGATTGATGGGAGTCTTAGCACAGATGTTAGATTTTGCACAGTTTGAGACACCTCGATACACCGTCTACCAGAGGATGGCGAGTCCAGTTTCGATAGAGTACATAGCTAGGATTGAGATCCCAGCTAGGACACAGTTTGGAGAGGCAGATCGTACTTTTGATGGTCGTGGAGCTTCGGTGTCTTCTGCGTTGAGCGATGTAGCTTATATGGCCATCGTTCGACTACGCCACGCTCTTCCAGAGATGGCGACTGTTTACCGAGAGATACCTGCTTTGTTGCCGAGGGGAGACACTAGTTACGTAGATCCTAGTACCGTACCAGATGAGTACTATAGGATCATAGTTGAGTTCCTTAATGCTGCTGACCGTTACCACCGTCAGGCAGTATTAGAGTACTACGTAGCACGTGGGAGAGTAGCCTTTTTAGAGAACGCCATAGCTCCTTTCGTGGCTATGGGTTTGTTCTCTAGGTCTACACTTGGCGACGATGCTACTTTGTTGCCAGCACAGGAGGTGCCTGGTACCCCTACACCTAGGTCTGCTAGGGCCACTAGACGTTCCCGACGGGCTAGGATGTCCACAGGAGTTAGCCGTCCACGTCTGTCGCGAGTTAGACTTGGGCCAGTCGGCTGCAGTGTACTGCGTCCCGTGTGACGCAGTTTACAAAGGCGTCGTGGTACCTTTCCCGCCACGGTGATCGACTCTACCCTGCGGATCTCGTTGAGTCTCTTGGCGAGGACGTTGTAGCGCCAGGTTTGGAGTAGGTTTACCTTGAGTTGTAGCAAAGACAGTGGTCATGTAGTGTTGAGTTGTGAGGTTGTCATACTTTTGTTGTACATGTTGTTAATATGTAGTTGAATAAAGTGCTGTTACTGTTTATTTCTGTTTGTTTTGGTTCCTTCTCGTGACTTTCTAATGTTTTATTACAATTTCACGATGATGTGATCCTTTGTGTATATCATTCATAATATGACATAACATAATAACACACCTCCCTTGTTAATGAATTTCTTTAAGAATAATAGAATTTTAGGGAATAAAATGTTGCCTATTAACTAATAAGATTGAGTTTAAATTTTCAATCTGCCAGTCTAAATCATTTAATTACAATACATTATTTTCTCATCTGAATTGAAATTTCAGGATGCCTGTAACCAGATCTCTTCGCGGGATCTTGGAGAGTGAGGCATCGCAGGAGCCTGTTCCTCCTCGCGAAACGTTGCCCACTCCAGCGCAACCTAATCCGATCCACCCTTCTGCAAGGGCTTCATCTTCTCGTCAAGTTCCAGATCCACCAAATCCTGATTCAAATCCTAATCGGCAAGGTGGAATTCCGGAGGAGCAATTGCCAGGTCCACCAACAATGGCACAAGTTCTGGCGATGATCGAGCAAAACCGTCAAACCCATACACTTCTTCTGCAACAGTTAGTTCAGAATACTTCCCATCAAGGAGTTCCTGTTGGAGGAAGTGGTGGTGGTGCTCCACCATCAAGGTTGTCCGAGTTTCTAAAGACTCGGCCTCCTACGTTCTCTACTGCTGCTGACCCGTTGGACGCAGATGACTGGCTGCGAACAATGGAGAGCAAGTTGAACATTGCACAGTGCAATGATCGAGAGAAAGTTCTTTATGCATCTTATCAGTTGGGAGGAGCTGCTGCTTTATGGTGGGAGAACTACCAAGCTATACTTCCAGTAGATCAGATTTCATGGGAGACCTTCAAGGATACTTTTCGCCGAACCCATATTCCTTCCAGTCTGATGGATATCAAAAGACGGGAATTTCTTGATCTCCGTCAAGGGAATCAGACGGTAATGGAGTATCTTAATCGCTTCAATTACCTTTCCCGCTATGCACCATTAGAAGTTACCCCTGAAGCGCGCAAGCCGAACGCCGGGATAACCTTAATGAAGAAATCAAGTGTGCATTAGCTGCCATTGATATCAATGACTTCCAAACCCTGGTGGACAAGTCTATTCGAGTGGAGCATAGCACTCGAGCTGCTATGGAGTCACGCAAGAGGAAATGGATGGCACAGAAGAATGCCGGTGCAAGTCCATCCAGGCCTCGCCCTGCACCTCAGGGTAATGCGCGACCACCTGCTCTGCCACAGAAGCAGAGGCGTCAAGGTCCTACCCCTAGACCTCGGCTGCCTCCATCTCGTCCGGCAAATCCTACTGGAGTACGTCCTACCGGAGCATCGACTCAGACTCCGAATGTTACATGTTTCAAGTGCAAGCAGCTTGGACATTATGCTAATAATTGCCCAAGCAAGGGAGTTCCTCAGCGACCCCCTGGTCGTCCTCAAGGAGCTGGAGGACAACAAGCTGGAAAACCTGCACCTGCTCAAGCCGCCAATCAAGGACGTTTACATCATGTGACGGCTGAAGAAGCAACGGAAGCACCAGATGTGGTTCTGGGTATGTTCCCCGTCCAATCTATTCCCACATTAGTGTTATTTGATTCCGGTGCATCTCATTCCTTTATATCCAAGAAGTTCGTAGAATTACATCAAATCCAAACTGAATCTTTACCCATGTCCATGACAATCTATTCTCCTGGAGCAAAAATGAGAACAACTAAAATGTGTTCTAAGATTAGCATTGAAATAAATGAAGTTTTATTTTATGCTGATCTTATTCTTATAGAAACCCCAGGATTAGACATCATTCTTGGTATGGATTGGTTAGCAAAGAATAAAGGACAGATAGATTGTGCTAAAAGATCCATATCTCTTATTAATCCTGATGGAATTGAAGTGAACTTTAGTTCCACCCAGAATCTTTCCGAATCAAGATCATACTTAAATGCATTGGTAATGGAAAAGATTCAATCTGTTCCTGTAGTTTCCAATTTTCCCGATGTATTTCCAGAAGAATTGCCAGGTTTGCCACCAGATCGTGACTTAGAGTTCGTCATTGATCTTATACCTGGTACAGCCCCAATTTCCAAAAGACCTTATCGTATGCCACCAAATGAGTTAGTAGAACTCAAAAAGCAAATTCAAGAACAATTAGATAAAAAGTTTATTCGACCAAGTACTTCTCCTTGGGGAAGCCCTGTTCTTTTTGTCAGTAAAAAGGATGGTAGTCTACGCATGTGTGTGGATTATCGCGCTCTTAATGATGTTACCATCAAAAACAAATATCCTTTACCTCGTATTGATGATCTTTTCGATCAATTAACCGGTGCCCAAATCTTCTCCAAAATTGATCTTAGACATGGCTATTATCAATTGAAAATCCGACCGGAGGATATTCCTAAAACAGCTTTTACCACTCGTTACGGCTTATATGAATATGTCGTAATGTCCTTCGGACTTACAAATGCTCCAGCTAGCTTTATGAGCTTAATGAATAAAGTCTTTATGGAGTATCTCGATAAGTTCGTAGTGGTATTCATAGATGATATCCTCATCTATTCCAAAAATGAAGAAGATCATACCCAACATCTACACTTGGTTCTGGAGAAACTCCGAGAACATAAATTATATGCCAAGTTTGAGAAATGTGAGTTTTGGTTGAAGGAAGTTGCATTCCTCGGGCATATCCTTTCCAAAGGTGGAATTTCTGCTGATCCCAAAGCAAAGTTCAAGCGGTCCAAAGCGGGAGCAACCAAAATCTGTTCCTCAACCAAGTTTCCTCGGTCTAGCGGGATATTATCGCCGCTTTATCGAAAACTTCTCCAAAATCACTAAACCTTTGACTCAGCTCCTAAAGAAAGAAAAGAAATATGAATGGACTCCAGAATGCGAAGCAAGTTTTACGAATTGAAGAAACGATTAACCACGGCCCGATCTTTGGTGTTACCCGACATCCATAAAAGCTTCGATGTCTATTGCGATGCTTCACGCAATGGTCTCTGCTATGTGTTGATGCAAGAGATGAAAGTCGTAGCTTATGCTTCTCGTCGCCTTCGACCTCATGAGCTTAATTATCCAACTCATGATCCGGAGTTAGTCACAGAGTGCATGCCCTTAAAATCAAGGCGTCACTATCTTATTGGAAACAAGTGTGACATCTACACAGATCATAAGAGCTTAAAATACTTCTTTACTCAGCCAGATCTTAATCTGCGACAAAGGAGATGGCTGGAGCTAATAAAGGATTACGATCTTAGTATTCATTATCATCCTGGTAAAGCTAATGTCGTAGCAGATGCTCTAAGCCGTAAACTTCATTGTATGACGGTGTCCGCATACACTGATCAATCTGAATTAGTAAAGGAGTTTCAGAAGCTTAATTTGGGAATTGTTGAAAAAGGATTTGTTGCTAGTCTTCAAATGCAACCAAACCTGAAAACCCAAATTAAGACAGCTCAATTTAAAGATGGAGCTATATCTAAAATTCGAGAAAATATGCCATTTAAAGAAGAATCAGAGTTTTCAGAAGACTCGGATGGAATACTTTTATTCAAAAACCGAATCTATGTTCCTGATGATCTAGAAATCAAGAATTTGATCCTGAGTGAAGCTCATGAATCACCTCTATCTATCCATCCTGGTAGCACAAAAATGTATCAAGATCTGAAGCGGGAATATTGGTGGCCCGGCATGAAAAAGGAAATCGCCGAATATGTCGCAAAATGTGACGTATGTCAGCGAGTAAAAGCCGAGCACCAACGCCCAGCTGGTCTTCTTCGACCTCTTGAAATACCAGAATGGAAGTGGGACAATATCTGTATGGATTTCATTGTTGGATTACCGAGAACCAGAAAAGGGCATGATTCTATATGGGTTATCGTTGATCGATTATCCAAAGTTGCTCATTTCATCCCAGTCAAAACCAGATATTCAAGTCCCAAGCTTGCCGAACTATATTTAGAGAATATTGTTCGTCTTCATGGAATCCCTAAGACTATTGTGTCCGATCGAGGATCCCAGTTCACATCTCGTTTCTGGGAAAGCTTGCATACTCTGTTAGGAACAAAGCTGAATTTCAGTACGGCTTATCATCCCCAAACAGATGGACAGACTGAACGGACCAATCAGACCCTGGAGGATATGCTGAGAGCTTGTGTGCTATCTTATGGCATGGATTGGGAGAAAAGCTTACCCTTTGCTGAATTCTCCTATAATAATAGCTTTCAAGCCAGTCTCCAGATGTCTCCTTTTGAAGCACTTTACGGAAGAAAGTGCCGAACCCTCTCTTTGGTCTCAAATCGAGAAAGAAATTTCTTTGGCCCAGACATTATCCAAGAAGCCCAAGAGCAAGTTGACATGATTAGGAGTCGACTCAAAGAAGCCCAATCTCGTCAGAAAAGTTACGCCGACAATCGTCGACGTGAATTAAGCTTTGAAGTCGGAGATCATGTCTATTTGAAAGTTTCTCCTCTTCGCGGAGTTCGCTGCTTTCCAAATCCGCTGAAACTAGCCCCTCGATATATTGGACCGTTTCCAATTATCGCAAAGATGGGAGAGATGGCATATAAGTTGGAGCTGCCATCCCGTTTATCTGAAGTTCATAATGTCTTTCATGTATCCCAACTCAAGAAGTGTCTTCGTGTGCCGACTGATCTCGCAAATCTCGATGATCTCGATTTACAACCTGATCTATCTTATCGAGAGCGTCCTGTTCGTATTCTTGAAGAAGCCGAGCGACACACGAGAAACAAGATCCACAGAATGTTGAAGGTTCAGTGGAGTAATCATACTGAAGAAGAAGCTACATGGGAGCGTGAGGATTATCTGATGAAAGAGTTTCCAGATTTCTTTTAGTTTCCCTTAGCCCTCGCAAATCTCGAGGACGAGATTTTTGTAAGGGGGGTAGATCTGTAACATCCTCAAATTTATAAAAGTAATAAAAATCAAATATTAAAAATGTGAAATCAGTTTTGTGATGTATTTCTTGATTTTACGTGCATTTATTGATTTTTGATCTATAGGTTGATTTAATTGTTGAAATGAATATTGGAATTTAAGAAAGAAGTGAAAAGAAAAGAGAAAATAGTAAATTGGTAAGAAATGAAATTACCATGGTAAAAATCTTTGTATAACCTGGCCAAACCCTAGAAGATATTTCTAGCTAGTCAAAAGACCATGTGAATGCATTTAGAAGTAAAGAAAACAATTTAATTAGCAAATTCCATTGCTGTCCAGATCATTGTCAGATTTTTAGAGATATATGTGGAGCACTCTAGACTTTGGAATTTTTACCATAAGACCTCAGACATATCATCTTTACTCACAAAAAGTTTCAAAAATTAATAAGCAATTTTGCTATGATTTAGCATTTATTTTAGGCAAATTTGAAATTCTGCAGAAATCAATAAAAGATTTATGGAGAATTAAATAATGAGAATTTAATGTTGAAATTTTTATGGAAGGTCCATTGTATAGAAACACACCTTCAGTAAAAATTTCAAAATTAAATACGTTGGTTTAGTCCCTTAATCAATTCAAAAACTAAATTAGTTTTTCTGTGCAGATTTCATTGTCAGATTTTTAATTAATTAACTATAGCACATTTTAACCCCAAAATTTTACTGGACGTAGATAACTTAACTATCAACTTGGACAAAAAGTTTCGAAAAATCTAGACATGAAATGACCCGGGAATTAATTGGGATTGTGTGCTGTCCAGAGGAGAACCCTAGAAAATCTCTTCTCTCTCTCTCATTCTCTTCCACGTGAGGGTCCACGTGCCAGTGGCCTTTCGGCCGGCCCAGGCGACAATGCCCACTGCCGACGGGACCCGAAGGACACCTGGCCCACACGTCATGCCCTCTTCTGTTCTCTCTGTTTCTTTCTCTGCCTTGTGGGCTCCCTTGGCCAGATCTTTCTCCTTCCTCCCGTCTCCACTCTCCTCTCTCTCTCGCTCTCTACTTGCCGACAGCACCCAAAACCGCCTCCCCGTTTGTCCGTTTCTCGCCGCAATCTCGTGCGCCTCGAGGACACCCTGACCAGCTGCTGCCAGCTCCTAACCTCACCCATGCCTTGACCAAGCCGGAGGAGAATTCTCCAGAGCACGCCCGAATCCGCCGCCACCTTCTCCGTTGCCCAAACCATAGGAGTCGCCCTTCGCTTCTATTTAAGCCCCCACCGAGTGCGTAGCAACCTTTTCAAATCAACACACACCACCATTTACACCCTAACGCCCGAAACCACCCGAGTCGAGCCTTTCTTCTCCATCTCCGGCGGGGTCCGATTTGGGGGAATTTCCAAATTCGTTTGACTCGGTAAGGAAGCGTCCAAATTGAATGGTTTTAGAGCATCTTTAGATACTCACGAAGCTTTTGCGCTTCTTCTTCCAGGCCGAGACATCCCGAGAAGCTCCCTCACCATACAACCTCTTCCGCCGTCGCCGCCGTACGGTGAGAACACCACCCGGCCATCCATTCTTCGGTTTAAGCATATGGATAGGATCCTTAGGTCCTCTAGATGCTTTTGCGCATGACCTTCAAGATTGAAAAACCCCGTAGCTCCTTCGCGCCTTGCGCCGCCGTGAAACGCCGCCGGTCACCGCCGTGCACTCGTTTTTCCCGAACACTAGCTACAACCGAGTACTCCCCTAGCACCGTCTTGGTCTCTGGGTGCCGTAGGAGCGGACCAAACCCGATCGACGCCGCCGGAAAGCCGCCGGCGAGGTCGTCGGTCATCTCCCCTGCACCGGCTCACTGTCATGTGGGCTCAGTTGGTCAGTCTCTTGTGCACACGCAGTCGCGCCTGATTTCAACGCCGCGGGGCCCCCATGTCAGCTGACTCGGGCTCGTGCCTAGCGAGGGCGCGACTCGCTGCCATGCGGGTCCGGTCGCTCAGCCTCACACAACCATGCGTGCACGCGCGCATGAGTCACTGCCCCGTGGGCCCGGTTGTCAGTGACCGTGGGCCAATTCAAAAGGGCACCCGCGCAAAAGCTAAGGAATACGCTTTCCTTTAAGGAAAGCGCATTTATCTTTTTTTTCTGATTTTAAGAGCTCGAACTGATTCAAATGCTTATAACTTTTGATTTATAACTCCAAATCAAATGAAACAAATTTCTAAATTCACCATAAATCATCTAGTTTCATAATATGTAAAAACATTTGAAACTTGTTTAGCAAATTAACTCTGAATTTGAATTTAAAGCTTAAAGTTTGAATATGTGGCATATAGAAATTTTGCAAAATAAGTCCAAATTGAGTGAAACCAACTTTGTTGGAATCTTTAGGTCAAGTACTATCCAAATATGTAATTATATTTGAATTTAGAGTTAGTTTGTGAAAATTTCCTATTAAGACTTTAGTTAATGCATATATTTAATATAGTCGTAATAACTTAATCAAAAAGCCTCCAAAATGAATGAAACTTGTTTCCTTATGCTCATTACACTGATTAGGACCATTTAGTAAGATAAAAGTTAGGATTTACCATGTTCTTTCATTAAATATGTTTAGGGTTGCTTTATATACTAATTTGTATTAGTCCAATTAGTCATACACCCTACAAATGAACTTTGTTAAAAATAAACCTATAATCTTAGCTTCCTGAATTCGTAAATAGGAATGAAATAATACACAAAGAAGATAGCCGTGTTGTATGCCCTAAAACTTTAATCCTTAGGACTATAATTTAACGACTTAGCTAATACTTGAAGTGATGAAATGATTGCTATCATTGGTTGATTTGAATTGGTTTTATTTGAATCTTTCAACTGTTATCTTTATTATTTGTGTATTTGCTTCTTCATCGATATTGAAATGTTCTTTTTACTATGTTCGTATTCGACGTATAGACGCTGAGACCGCCGACTACACTATCGACGACACAGATCCAGCTTACACCGTCGAGGAGCAAGGCAAGCACCCCTTTGATCATTCTGAACCCAGTTTTTATAAACAACTAAAATGTGATTAAGAATCTTCCTGCATGCTTATGATTTAAATGTCTATTTTAAGTTCCTGGTAGCTATAACCCAAATTGATGAAATACTTCAACCATGTTGACATGAATTCCATGATAACCTTAGGTATGGGTAGATTCATTCCATAGAGGGATATAACGATTATTAATTACATTTGCTTAGTGATGCTTAGAAAATGTCAATGACATTTTACACCCACACACTTTTCCTTATGAAATCTTTTATGGTTCATTTAAGCAGTAAAGGATACTGGTAGTTTGATAAAAATGAAAATAAAACTACTATTTTGACGTGGGTGATTATTGGCAATAGCCGCTTGTACATGTTTTAACGTGTACGTAGATAGGGTGGAGTTATCGCCCATGTCACTTTAAGGACCGAACGAAGTGTCCCGTGATCCAAGATTACCCGTACAACCACAATGCCGGTATGGTGACGGCTATAACCAATTAAGTTATTAAAAACTGATCTTGCATTATGGAAGGTAGTAGTAGCACGGGCATTCCGAATATAGGTTTGCTCGAGGTAAGTGCCATCACCGAGGTGTTGACACTTGTCGATGCAACGGTATACGCCCTACTAATGGGGAGAAATGATCCGTATACACGATGTGCTTCTACCGCCATTTTCTAATGGGGAGGAATGATCCGTGCATACGATGTTCTTCGGCCGCCATTAGTAAGTCTGTCATACTGGACTGGTGCAATGTCAGGTTTTAGTAATGTAAAGGTTATATATGGGTTTCCCTGGCGACACACCAAAGGAAGTGTGTTATTAAGCTTTGCAAAAAGGGAAGTCATTATTTGTGGGTAAAGCTGTATAACTCTGCAGAGATTAAACTAATCGATTAGCCGTATCCACGGTCATGGATGACTTGGTGAACCCACACTAAGTTAGTTGTTTTCTATTTTGAAAACCTTGGTAAAAGACTTTGGAAAATGTTTCGCGACTGATAAATTTCACATGTCGTTGTATTTTCTTTTGTAAGACCATGGAGGGTCTTGTTCGTTATTTTACTCGCAAAGGGCCGTGAGTAAAATGTTATTATCTTTTTATTACTTGTTATCTCAATTACTTATCAAACTGTCTTTAAAGTTTTATTTACGCTTTCCATCACTATTCAGTATTATTTCATTCAAAACTTTCGCTTTATGCAAAACAACCGTAGAGACCCACTTTCTATTTCAGCCTGCATATATTCCAGGAATTGCATACACTACAAAGTCTTGCGAGTACCAATGTACTCAACTTGCTTCAACAATGTTTTTAGGTGATGAGCAAGATTTCGATAATGATGGGAATGAGTATGAGGAACCTGCGAATTTTAGCGACGACTGATCTTTCTAAGTTCATCTCAGCAGTTGCCTGTGGAGTTATGGAATAGTTGGCATACTATGAGACATGGTTTTAATTTCCTGCTACTTTTGGTATTGTAATATCACTCTAAAACTTGTGATGTAATAAAAATGTGTATCTGTGTGGCTGTAATATCCAAATTGTGTTTGTGCGTGCCAGCCACTGATCATGGGAATGGCACAGGATGCACTTAAAGAGCCTCATATTTATGTTATTTACTGACATAAAAATGAGGGTCTCACATGAGTCACACAGGGCATTTGAAAGAGAATACCCCGAGCTGGCTCAACTCTCGCGAAACAGGGCGGAGGCCCTTGCAAAGATCCTATGTCTAAGTGACAGTGATGGAGAATCTGATGAGGCAGGATAAGCTGGAACCTAAGGGGCATGCCATTGCATAAACAGTGGCAGTTCGGAAGAACCTTACGAGGGAGAAATTCTTTAAAATGATTTAGAAGAGTCCGAAGAAGGAGAAATCATTGAAAATGGGCTTGAGGGATTGGTGGACGTGCCAGAAGCTGGCGTGGCCAACGATGACCACTTTATGGCTATTCTCCAAGAATTAGAGCGATAACACCCAGAGCTTGCGCGTTTTGCCTTAGAAAATGAAGACATGGTAAGAAAAGCATTTGCAGATGGGGGAATTGAAGGAAATGAAGATGAATGGGGTGAAGAAAATCGCAGGGTTGAGGAAGGAAGAACTTCCCGATATAGATCAAATCTTTACAGAAGGGGTAGACGCGTTCGCGCAGCTAGCAAGGTGGTTTGATGATGACACCTCAAATAATAACCGAAAGAAACCAGATGACCCGCCTTCGGGGTCATGTTGTCACATTAACTCTGGCTCAGCCGAAACATCTGAAGAAGAAGAATGCGAAGAAGAGTCGGAAGAAGAAGAGAAAAAGGTCCCACAACCGCTGCTTTTGTATCAACGGAGAAGGAAAAACCAAAGTAAGCCCCAGAAGGGTGAATCATCTCGAGGTGGGGAATCTTGTCATCGGATCAATCACACAAATAAAGATGAAGATGAATCCTCAGAAGGAAGTAAGGAAACACCTCCCGCACAGCCTAGGGCTGAAAATGAAACTGAATCGACAAGTGCTGAAGTACCGGAGTATGAGATTGTTCTGGATCCCAGATACCAAGTCCAGCCATCTGAGTTGGGAACGGTGTAACCCCAAGAGTTGTCAATTTGGACATTCATATCGATAACGAGCCAGGACAGCCGGAATTCACTTTAGAAGAGCTTAGCGAGATTGTTCGCCAGATGCTTAATCAAATGATTGAGGAGAACAGAAGTGGGACCGGGCCTGGGAGTTCTAGGACCCGTTCAAATGAGAACCAAGGATAAAATACCAGTGGTGCTCGTAGCCACGCTGAAACCACGATTTAATCTACAGAGGATTCAGATGGCGAAGAAGAATCCCGGCATGAAACCTGTCGTGCTATAGGAACTTCAGGAGGTTCTGCATTGCCTGATCAAGGAGAACCAGTAAATGAAGAATTTTCAGATGAAGAAAGGGAGCCTGCAGGAGAACACATCGGTTGGGTCGATCATTTGATTAATAACATTGACAACGAACCTGAATGGGAAGAAGACGTTGACTCACCCAATCCAACCGGGCTTTCCTGATTCATTTCAATTTCTTCATTTATTTATTGCCGCCGGCGGATGTAAAGCGTTGTGCTAGATCGGTAGCGAAGAGGGCAGCGTAGCGTTGTAAGTAACTCGGGATAGGGAAGCTGGGGCTAGAGCACAGTAGTCAATCTAATTCTTTTTCTTCTTTCATAGGCTTTTCTGCTACTTTATTTTTTTCATTTTCATTTCTCTTTCCAGATGGAAGGAAATTCCTATGCTCCGTGTGAAAAAGCAAGGTTTTTAGGGTAAAAGCAATAGTTTCGTTAGTCTCATTGCCTCCTTCGATCATGCCTTTGGCCCTACCTGATCTGTACAGCCATCCTTAACCAAAAGAAAGACAATCAACATTATCTGTTTTCTTCTTTCAAAAAGAAGCTGAACAACCTACTGCTTGAAAAGCGGATTTGGCTTATTGCTTCCCGTCCTCCTCTGTTTATCCACTTTGAATAGCTACTCAAGGCTTCTCTTCGATAGTAAAGTATGAAATTCCACAGATCGTAGGCTGACGCCCTTTCCAAAACTATTCTATTTGACAATCTCTACCCATACCTTTTTCTTTCAAATTCCTTCTAAAACCAGCTCAGGGATTAAGGTTTATCCGGGCATTCATTGTAGAGTAGAAGGGGCGTGAGCGGCTTGGACCAAAAAGAAAGAAAGCGAGCAGAAAGAGCGAGTAATTGAATATAGGAATCGACTTGCTTCTTTGAGAGTTCATAAGCTATTGATACAGGGTTGGCTTCAGCTTTTGTGATCGGATCTCAATATCTATTTTGATATTCGTACTCCAAGGAAAAAGAATGCAGGCCAAAAGAGGAATGAGTGAGGAAAAGCACGATTTACTGGGAGTCGGATTTTCATAGAGGCCGCAGGTTTGTTACCGACAAGTAGTAGTTCGTTCCTCTTTCTCCGTGTAAAGACAGAGCTCCTATTCTCATATAGTATAATGTATGTGTGGAGAGTAAAGGTAACACGTATGCCCGTTTTGAACTGGAAAAGGTAGGATTCCCCGTGTTTTGTCCTAAAATTGACACCTCCTCTCTATTATGAAATCCCTCTATCCTGGCGCATCGGTGTATGCTGTAAAAAGGGAGCTATATGCCACGTGAACCTCTCCATCGCTATCCCATTCCAATTCAGCTCTTTCCTTTCCCTTCCTGACCTTGAAACTGGCTAACGCCTTTTATGAACTCTTATCCAAAATCTCTCAATCAAAGTATGTTCCTTTTCAAACCTTCTTCTAGCTCTAGCTTTTCAAAATCCCTATCGTCCGGTCACAGCTCGTGCATCTTCTTATTATGACTAGTCTCCTCCTTGCCATTCTCATCAAGGTCGCTGCTTTCCTATTGGTTTTTTTTACTCTGATCTCGATGGTGTTAGAGTGGCTTTTGCCTAAGCTGCCTTTCATAGCTTTCTTGAAGGGTCAAGAGCTCGGGAGCTAGGTTAAGATGTTTCAGACTTCTTCCATCCACACACGGATATCTTGACTTACGAGTTAATGCTATAACTATGGAAATTCTTTACTCGTTCCAATTAGAAGCTCGCTCCGCACTACTTCCTCAAACTCGACATTAGGACATAAACGGAACTTCCGCACGAATACTGAAACCACGAAAACCAAGATCAAGTATACCTTTCACGAGACCTAGGGGCCTTGGTTGAGAATGACTAGCGACTAGGCCGCCTAAGAGGCGAGGAAAAATAAACACAGAAAAGTGCCATTGCAACTACCAGACGAAAAATTCTATGAAAAAAAGATTACCAAGTTAGACTGGCGCACTTGAGCAATTGGAGCTTTGGGGTCTCACTTTCATGCATCAACTATAGTCGTTGGAGACAAGCCCGATCTATATCATTAACTAATAAGATCAAAGAAAGGATAAACGAACAATGTAGACATTCAATACACAAACAACTTACATTAATAACGCACGCGTCTTTGTAAGTCTTCTCAGAAGGGACGTAGCAACCGTGGCGTATTCTGTCCACCCTTTCTCTCACCTCTCCTAAGCTTTATCATTCAAGCAGGCGAGGCGGTATAATATGGGAAAAGGGCTATAAGTAGGCCGTTTGCCATTGCAATAAGGGCTGCTCGCCTTTCCTTTTGACGGCTTGGCTTCCTATCGCTCCTATGTAGTGGTCGGCCTTAAAAGGAGTCTTCCTACCATACCATCATGCATGCCTATGTTATAGTGCGTTAAGCTTCGCCAGAAGCAAGCAAGATGATGAAGCGAAGCTTCGTAGACAAGGCTCGTTCCGTGCTTGACTTACGAGCTCGTGTAGTAAGGCCTCGCCCTACTTCAATAAGGGCTTATGCACTCCACTCGTAAACGAGCGTTCGAGCTTTTTGAGCGAGCGAGCGAAGCCTTCCTGGAGCTTCCCCCTTCCCTTGTTAGAAACGTATTCTATACGGAGTCGGAAATAGAGTCTGAGTCCAAGCGGACGCTAGCCAACTTGTAGCCATGTCGGATGTTGTGTCCGGTGCATGTGCAAGTCGGAGATGCCACGCTTTATAAGCACTGTTATGATCCAAACTATTGCGACAAGGATTTGGAAAGAACAGGAAGATTTGAGGAAACAGGAAGAGAAGAAGGAACAGAACAGAATGGAAGTATGTGTATTCTCTTTCATTGACGCCGCAACAAGACAATCCAGCCGGTTTATATATCCCTCCCTCTCTTCTCGCCTACAAGTGGGCCCCAAAAGCATCTTCTATAACAGAATACAGCTCATACCCTAATGCTTACATTTACCAAGTCAAGAACCCATCGTGCCCCTTTTCCCTACCGCTGCCTGTTCATGGTCCGGCACACAACATTCCCTCCTCCTCGAGGCGCGGCTTGCCCCAAGCCGGCGCCATTGGAAATTGATGACGAAGCGCCGCATCGTTCTCCCAAGTCGCCAAGTCTGTAGGTAGCCCCGACCACTGAACCAGCACCATCGAGCAGACTCGATTTCCCTTCCAAATTAACTTTCTCTGAAGAATGGCCTTTGGAGTCTGTTGCTCCTCTGTCTCGAAATCCTGAATCAGCAACACTGCTTCGTTCGAGCTTGAGGATGGAATGTGAGACTTGAGCTGAGAAACATGCACCACTGGATGAATTTTACTCCCTTCCGGTAGCTCTAACTTGTAAGCCACCTTGCCAACCTTCGCCAACACCTTGTATGGTCCATAAAATCTGAAATCTGATTTAGTTCTTTGCCGCGATGCCACAGATGTTTGAACATAGGGTTGCAACTTGAGGTACACCATATCTCCTACCTGGAACTCACGGTCTGAACGATTTTTGTCCGCTTGATGCTTCATCCTCAGACTGGCTATCTCCAAATGCAGCTTTAGCAGTGTGTTCATCTGAGCTCGTTGTGTCAACCAGTCCTGAACTTCAGTTACTTCACATGATGTAGAAGCCGAAATTCCCAAGTGTCTAGGAGAGTGCCCATAAAGTACCTCAAATGGAGTCTTGCCAATAGCAGTTTGATAAGTAGTATTATACCAATATTCAGCTAAGGAGAGCCAATCTGACCATTTCTTTGGACAAGCATGCACAAAACACCTTAAATATGTCTCCACACATTGATTGAGGCGTTCAGTTTGGCCGTCGGTTTGCGGGTGGTATGAGGAACTCATATTCAGAATGGTGTTTGACATCTTGAACAGCTCTTGCCAAAAAACACTGGTAAAAACCCTGTCCCTGTCTGTGATTATTGTCTGGGGCAATCCGTGCAACTTGTAGACTTGATCACAGAACACTTGTGCCACTTGAGCCGCAGAGAATGGATGTGCCAAGGGTATGAAGTGTGCATACTTGGAGAACTTGTCAATTACCACCAAAATTGTTGTATACTTATGTGATAATGGCAACCCTTCAATGAAATCCATGCTAATCATTGTCCATGACTGTGATGGTACCGGTAACGGCTGCAATAAGCCCGAAAGCTTGATATGCTCCACCTTAGCTTGTTGACAGATCTCACACTCCTTCACATACTGTGTTACCACCTTCTTTATCCCTGGCCAAGCAAACAATGCTCTAACTCTTTGGAGTGTTGCACTAATGCCTGAATGCCCTCCAATGCCGCTACTGTGTAATGCTTGCATTATATGCTTCTGAGCCAATGTGTTGTTGCCCACCCAAATACGTCCCTTCCAGCGAATAACACCATTTTGCAGAGAGTACCCCTGATCATTAGTGCCATTCACACTTAACTCCTCTAATAACCTTTTGGTCTCCGCATCTGCATTGTAGCCTTGCACCAGGGTTTCGACCCATTTTGGAGTATTGACTGAAATTGCATGAATTTCTTCAGATTCAGGCATTCTTGACAATGCATCTGCTGCCGCATTCTGAACTCCCTTCTTGTACTGGATTTGATACTGCATTCCTAACAGCTTAACAAATGCTTTGTGCTGAATGGCAGTGGAAAATCGCTGATCTGTTAAATGAACCAGAGCCTTTTGATCCGTCCTTATGATGAATTCGTGATGTTGCAGGTATGCTCTCCACTTGCTGACTACCATCAATATCGCCAGGCATTCCTTCTCATATGTTGAAAGTGCTTGATTCCGAGCACTCAGTGCCTTACTGAGATAGGCTATAGGATGTCCCTCCTGCATCAATACCGCCCCAATTCCTCCATTGCTTGCATCGGTTTCTAGTACAAAAGGCTTTGAAAAATTTGGCAAGGCCAACACCAGAGCCTTTACCAGGGCAGTCTGCAACGCTCTGAATGCTTCTTCTGTGCATGCAGTCCATTGGAATAGTACTCCCTTCTTGAGCAAGGTTGTCAAAGGTTTGCACAAAATTCCATAGTTCTAAATAAATTTTCTATAATATCCAGTTAAACCAAGAAATCCTCTCAATTCTTTCAGATTTTTGGGGACTGGCCATGTGTGACACCACGGATTGTCCTAAACTTATAAAATGGGATTTATGAGGACCAAACATTATGAAATATGTCATTCAAGATTAAAAAAACATATAGTTTGGGTTTTTATTTCGTTTCGGACCGTTTCCGGGTTTTTGGGCCGCTCCGGGGTTGTGTGGGCTTTGGGGGAACCTTCGTGGGCCAAGTGGTGGGGATTCTTAGGCCCATGAGGGGGTGAGGAGGGGGAGGAAACCCTGCTGCCCTAGAGCCCTCCCCACCCCATGCGCCGCACCCCCCCCCCTTGCCCTCCACCTCTCCCTCTCCTTCCACCTCCCATCTTCCTCCTCTAGATCTCCTCTCCCTTCCCAAGCACCTCCACCCCTAGGTGCTGCCCCTCCCTTCTCCTACCTTGTGGGCGCACTCCAAGACCTCCTCCTCGCTGCCAAGGTGCTGTCCAAGCCATTGGAAGGAGTTGCAACGAGGAGGATCGGTGGAAACGGCGCGTGGAAGGAGATCGGGGAAGGAGCGTGAAGGTTTGATCATCGCTTGGTGATCCTCCAAGAAGGTGGTGTGCCGCCGGGAGTGCCCTCAACCTCTCATCACTCCGTTGCCCGCAATTGAAGGCAAGTGTGTTGCGTGGATTGAATGTTGTTTGTGTTGCTAGTGTTGCTTGATAATGTTTGTGATAGACCACATTGTGTCTTGCCATGAACTACATGCTATACTTGATATGTTATCACTTTGCCATGTTTTAAATATTGTCGTTGATACGATATATTCATGCCATGATTAACATGCTTGATGGTGACAAGTGGTATACATGTTATATTGTGAATGGGCACCGTCGATGGTCGATCACGGTCCTACATGTTGAGATGCTATGTGTTGATATGCAATATTTCGATTTGTGTATATATTGCTGTCCATTGTGCATGCATAGCATAATTTTTATGGCCGGCCGGTGAGATAAGTCATAACTAATCCGGATGGGTCGGTGAGAACCGTTATGACTAGTCCGGGGCTATTCTTTTGAGTAAGACCTACATCGTGATTCATTCACCGAGGTGATTGGAAGCGAGAGATAGGCACCCTCCATCTTCGGGATGGAAGGGGGAAAAAGGGTGCATGCCGACGGGTGTGCACTCAACCATACCGGTATGAGTTTCCAAGGAGACATGTGCATTGCATTGCATTAATGAAACATGATGATGTTTATGAGATGATTATATTGATGCTTACAAGATGAATGTGATGCTAACCATGTTGTGTTATGATGTGCTATGGGAGAGTTATGATGATGGTTTGTTGACTTAATTTTTGTTTATCCATTACGATACACTTTGCTGAGTTTTGAACTCACGCTTGTGTTATGTTTTTTTTTTGGGTACCTTGAAACTGGCATGAGGGAAAAGGGGAATAATCACACATTTTCACATAGCTCACGCAAGTGATTCCACAATGGAATTGTTTGTATTCATAATAATAAAGTAGATGCGACTTAATTCATGTTTATGGTTTCCATGTCGTTTATTATTGTGGTTTTAGATGTTTCACATTATATCATACGTTGCTATGCTTGTATGGTTGTTTGAGATCATGAATAAACAAAGGAGATGCTGCCGAAATTTCGGGTTTTAGCATTTACTCCTTTGCTGGAATTTATGCTATAGTTGTGGTATTTAGTTGGTGTTTAGCTTATGTTTGGTAGCATTCAGGCATATTTAATGCCGGGGTGTTACAGTTGGTATCAGAGCGGGCTGTAGGTCCTTGGAATGTGAATTTTAGTGTTATACCTTAGGATCAACTAAAATGTGATGTGTGATAACTTAGAAACATTGCATAGGTTGTAACTAAAACTTGCTCTAGGATAGCAACATTAAAACTTTGTAAAAGTATAATGATTAATTTAAAATTTTGACACACTTGGTTGCACAGTAGGATGGGAATTTGGGGATTCATCATTGCATTGCGTTGCTTATATGATGAAGGCCATGTTTATGATGTTTGTTTGTTTGCTCTTGTTTCTATGATGTTGTGCTTATGTTATGTGGTTGACTGTGTGTGCGACTATAGCAGATATGCCGAGGGGTAGAGGCCGTGGACGCCGTGGCCGTGGAGGCCAGGGCAGAGGCTCTCAGGGAGTTGCTGAGTCTGTCGCTGAGGGTAGCGTTTCGCCCAATGCTCATGGGCCAGCTCAGGGGGAGCTTCCAGCGGCTCAGTCCGGGGCGGGGGTGCCCGCCGCCAATGACGACCTAGTTCAGGCTCTGCAGAGGGAGATTCAGGAGCTGCGCCAGCTAGCCGGGCAGCCCTCGCTGTTGTGCCTCCCTCGCAGTGGCCCCGAAGCTTCCCCTCGCGGTGGCTCCTCGTTGTTGGCCGCTGCGCCGAGCCGAGGATGAGTCTTCGAGTGGATGACCCTCCGTCTTGACACCTTTGTGGAGCGGGCACGCCCGGTCCAGCCGCAGATTGGCTGCGGTACATGGAGCGGCGATTCGAGGTTTTGGAGCCGACCTCGGTTCAAAGGGCTCGCTTGTGGCCTTCCAACCGAAGGGCCAAGCGGACATTTGGTGGGAGGGAGTTTGCTGCTAGAGCTCCCGCTCTCGGACTTGTCACTTGGGAGGATTTTGTGGCTCGTTTAGAGCCAAGTACTACCCCGAGTCCTTCCTCGAGAGGATGGAGCATACTCGGCGACTCTTTCCCAGGGAAAGAAGTCGGTAACGGAGTATGAGGCGGAGTTCAACAGCGTGGTGCGTTTCGTGCCGGTATTGCGTGGATGACGAGGAGAAGGCAAGGAGGTTCCGTAGGGGCCTCAACCAGGAGTTCAGAGTTGTCATGGGGGCGATCGTCCTCGTGACTTCTCGCTCCGTGGTGGAGCAGCGAAGGGCATGGAGCTCGAGTTGGAGCTCTCCGGGATAAGCAAAACCGGGTGGTTCAGGGTCCCTGCGGCCCTGTGGGGGCAGAAGAGGACTTTTGGTGGAGGGTGGGTCTTCTCGACCCACCTTCAAGAAGTTCAAGGGAGGACAGGGATCTTCCTCAGGGGCTAAGAAGCCGCCCCAGTCGTCTTCCTCGCGAGCGGGTGTTCGGCCTGTGCCCGGGCAGGGCATGATGTGCTTCAAGTGCGGTGGTGAGCACCGTGCTTCTGAGTGTGGTTGGACTGGGAGTTGCAACCACTGTGGCAAGCCCGGCCACATGGGACGAGTCTGCCGGATGAATCCCGGTAGCATCATCAAGTGGGAGACGGTGCCTTCTCCTCCCACTCCGGTAGCGTCTTCTCGAGGATCGGCGCACATGATGGCTGCTCCTGTGTCTCGGCCACCCTTTGCGTGGACGCCACCGGTGCTTATTGGTGCCCGCCGCCGTCGGCTCCTCCCCAGCTACTTCCGCCTCCTCCAGCCTTGTTGGGACACCAGCCGCGTGTCGGGGCCCCCGATGCCTCGGTGCCACCTGGAGTGTACGCCTTGCCGACAGCTGAGTCAGCCGGGCATCCCGAGGTGGTTTCAGGTACTCTACTTGTGGATTCAGTTGAAGCCCTTGTTTTGTTTGATTCTGGAGCATCCTATTCTTTTGTGTCGTCGGAGTTTGCTAGTAGAGCAAAGCTGGGAGTTCAGCAGATTTCTGAGTCTGTGCTGGTCAGTTCTCCTGGGGGTTTGATTGCTAGTTCATTGGTTTGTTCGGGTTGCACCGTTGCCATTGACGATGAGGTTTTCTTTGCCAATCTTATGGTGATTCAGTTAGCTCCTTTTGATGTCATTGGGCATGGACTGGTTGCATCGATCGTGCCAATATCTGTTGCTTTCGGAGGACAAGCATTTTGCAGGCCCGTCGGGGTGGAGTTGACCTTTCAGGGTGGAGTACCCTCTAGTTCCATCTTCGTTTTGTCCATCTTGTTTCCCGATCGTCGTTTGAGGCATTTGGGTGTTCTTATGGCACTTCTTGAAAAGCCATCTTCTTGATCATCATTGCGGAGATTCCTGTGGTAAAGGAGTTTGGTGATGTATTCCCGATGATTTGCCTGGTTTGCCTCCCGTGAGAAGCGTGGAGTTTCGTATTGACCTGGTGCCTGGTACTCGACCTATTTCGATCTCTCCATACCGCTTGGCTCGTCCTTTTCAAGACGAGTTGAAGAAGCAATTGGAGGATTTGTTGGCCAAGGGTTTTATCCGTGGCAGTTGTGTCGCCATGGGGAGCACCCGTCCTCTTTGTTTCAAGAAGGATGGTAGTTGGCGCATGTGCATCGACTATCGTGCTCTCAATCAGGTAACAGTCAAGAACAAGTATCCGTTGCCCCGCATCGAGGATCTCTTTGACCAACTGAAGGGAGCAAAGGTGTTCTCCAAGATTGATCTTCAGTCTGGTTATAATCAGATTCGTGTGAGGGAGCACGATATTGAGAAGATCGCTTTCTCTACTAGGTATGGGCATTATGAATTTAAAGTTATGTCTTTTGGACTAACTAATGCGCTCTTTGTTTTTATGGAGGCGATGAACAGTATGCTCCACAAGTATCTTGATGAGTTTGTGGTAGTGTTCATCGATGACATTCTGATTTATTCTAAATCAGAAGAGGAGCATGAGCAGCATTTGAGGCTTGTGCTGAGTATGTTGAGGGAGAATCAATTCTTTGCTAAGTTGAAGAAATGCGAGTTCGGATTTCGAAGTGGGTTTTCTTGGCCACATCATCAATCCAGATGGCATATCAAGAGATCCTAGCAAGGTCTCAGTGATTCACGGATTGGAAGAGACCTTCCAATGTGAAAGAGGTGCGATTTCCTTGGGTTGGCGGGCTATTATCGGCGCTTTGTGCAAGATTTCTCCATCATTGCTAAGCCGCTTTCACGATTGACACAGAAGGGTGTGAAATTTCAGTGGATCGCCGATTGTGAGCGCAGATTTCGGCACTTTGAAGGAGAAGTTAGTGATCGCTTCCTGTTCTTACCCTTCCCGAGCCTGGGAGGCGCTTTCACCGTCTATTCTCGACGCTTCTCTTCCGGGATTGGGTTGTGTGCTCATGCAGGAGGGCAAAGTGATTGCTTATGCATCGAGGCAGTTGAAAAAGCATGAGCGTAATTATCCCACGCATGACCTTGAGTTAGCCGCTGTGGTGTTTGCCTTGAAGATTTGGAGGCACTATTTGTATGGTGAGTCTTGTGACATCTTCACTGATCACAAGAGTCTCAAGTACATTTTCACTCAGAAAGATCTGAATTTGAGGCAGAGGAGATGGCTGGAGTTGATAAAGGATTATGACCTTACTATCCAGTATCATCCGGGAAAGGCAAACGTGGTGGCCGATGCTCTTAGTCGCAAGACAGTGCCCCCCGTTGTTGATTGTCTTGTTGCTGATTTTGAGCGTCTAGGGGTCTCCTACTGCTTTGCGGGGACCGTGCAAGCTGAAACTCAATTGATTCTTGAGTCGGGCCGATTCCCGGCGTGTCAGCGGGAGGCACGACAACATGATCGTTTGCTTCATTTGGTGAGGAACGCTTTGAGGATGGCAAGTCGGGAGACTTTACCATTGATGATGTAGGAGTTTTGAGGTTTCAGGGGCCGTGCAGGCGTGCCTCGTAAATCCCAAGTGAAAGAGGACATTCTGAAAGAAGCTCATCGCACCCCGTACACGGTCCATCCTGGAGAGACCAAGATGTACAGGGACTTGAAAAAGAGCTTCTGGTGGAAAAGGATGAGAGTGGATATCGCCAAGTATGTGGCGTCTTGTGGGATCTATCAGAAGATCAAAGCTGAGCATATGCGACCTGCCGGTCTGTTGCAGCCATTGGAGATTCCCGTGTGGCCATGGGATGACATCTCCATGGATTTCGTGGTTGGCCTACCTCGTACTCCTCGAGGGAAGGATGCCGTTTGGGTTGTGGTGGACCGTCTCAGCAAGTCTGCGCATTTCATTCCTATCCGCACTACCAATTCAGCGAGCGACTTGGCTCCCATCTATGTGCGGGAGATTGTGAGACTGCATGGTGTGCCCAAGACCATTATCTCTGATCGGGATGCGAAGTTCGTTTCCAAGTTCTGGGAGAGTCTGCAGAGTGCTTTGGGTGCAGCGGCTTCGCCTTAGTACCGCTTTTCACCCTCAGACGGATGGTCAGTCTGAGCGTACCATCCAGACGTTGGAGGACATGCTCAGGGCCTGTGTGATGGCGTGGAAGGGTAGCTGGGAAGATCACTTGCCATTGGCAGAGTTTGCTTATAATAACAGCTACCATTCCAAAGATCCGGCTGCTCCTTTTGAGGTACTTTATGGTCGGAAGTGCAGATCGCCACTTTGTTGGGATCTTTGTGGGAGAGAGCGGTGCTCGGTCAGGCCGGGTTCAGCAGACAGTCGATCGTGTGGCACAGGTGCGACAGAACCTTCTCGCAGCACAGAGCAGGCAGAAAAGTTATGCTGACGTGAGAAGGCGGGATTTAGAGTTTGAGGTGGGTGACAGTGTGCTCTTACGAGTGTCTCCTACCAAAGGTGTGGTACGCTTTGGTACCAAAGGAAAGCTTAGCCCGAGGTATGTTGGGCCATTTCCTATTTTGGCTCGAGTCGGCAAGTTAGCTTACCGTTTGGAGCTACCGGATTCGATGCAAGGAGTGCACAATGTGTTTCATGTTTCGATGCTAAGGAAGTATTTGCACGATCCGGAGTTGGTGGTTCCGTTGGAACCCCTAGCGGTAGATCAGAACCTCACATTTGAGTCCAGACCGGTGAGAGTCCTGGAGAACTCAGAGCGAGTACTGAAGAACCGGACGCTCAAATTTGTTAAAATTTTGTGGTCGCACTGCATCGAGAGGGAAGCAACTTGGGAGCTGGAGTCTCGTATGCGCGAGAAGTATCCCGAGCTTTTCGTCTCAGGTATGTGTTGTGAAAAATCTGGTTATCCTTTGTTCTGCTGGGTTCCGTTTGGGTGCGCTCTAGATTCGAGGTCGAATCCTGTTGAAGGAGGGGAGAATGTGACACCACGGATTGTCCTAAACTTATAAAATGGGATTTATGAGGACCAAACATTATGAAATATGTCATTCAAGATTAAAAAAACATATAGTTTGGGTTTTTATTTCGTTTCGGACCGTTTCCGGGTTTTTGGGCCGCTCCGGGGTTGTGTGGGCTTTGGGGGAACCTTCGTGGGCCAAGTGGTGGGGATTCTTAGGCCCATGAGGGGGTGAGGAGGGGGAGGAAACCCTGCTGCCCTAGAGCCCTCCCCACCCCATGTGCCGCACCCCCCCTTGCCCTCCACCTCTCCCTCTCCTTCCACCTCCCATCTTCCTCCTCTAGATCTCCTCTCCCTTCCCAAGCACCTCCACCCCTAGGTGCTGCCCCTCCCTTCTCCTACCTTGTGGGCGCACTCCAAGACCTCCTCCTCGCTGCCAAGGTGCTGTCCAAGCCATTGGAAGGAGTTGCAACGAGGAGGATCGGTGGAAACGGCGCGTGGAAGGAGATCGGGGAAGGAGCGTGAAGGTTTGATCATCGCTTGGTGATCCTCCAAGAAGGTGGTGTGCCGCCGGGAGTGCCCTCAACCTCTCATCACTCCGTTGCCCGCAATTGAAGGCAAGTGTGTTGCGTGGATTGAATGTTGTTTGTGTTGCTAGTGTTGCTTGATAATGTTTGTGATAGACCACATTGTGTCTTGCCATGAACTACATGCTATACTTGATATGTTATCACTTTGCCATGTTTTAAATATTGTCGTTGATACGATATATTCATGCCATGATTAACATGCTTGATGGTGACAAGTGGTATACATGTTATATTGTGAATGGGCACCGTCGATGGTCGATCACGGTCCTACATGTTGAGATGCTATGTGTTGATATGCAATATTTCGATTTGTGTATATATTGCTGTCCATTGTGCATGCATAGCATAATTTTTATTTAATGACGGTGAGATAAGTCATAACTAATCCGGATGGGTCTGTGATAACCGTTATGACTAGTACGTGGATATTCTTTTGAGTAAGACCTACATCGTGATTACTTCACCGAGGTGATTGGAAGCGAGAGATAGGCACCCTCCATCTTCGGGATGGAAGGGGGAAAAGGGTGCATGCCGACGGGTGTGCACTCAACCATACCGGTATGAGTTTCCAAGGAGACATGTGCATTGCATTGCATTAATGAAACATGATGATGTTTATGAGATGATTATATTGATGCTTACAAGATGAATGTGATGCTAACCATGTTGTGTTATGATGTGCTATGGGAGAGTTATGATGATGGTTTGTTGACTTAATTTTTGTTTATCCATTACGATACACTTTCTTGAGTTTTGAACTCACGCTTGTGTTATGTTTTTTTAGGTACCTTGAAGCGGCATGAGGGAAAAGGGGAATAATCACACATTTTCACATAGCTCACGCAAGTGATTCCACAATGGAATTGTTTGTATTCATAATAATAAAGTAGATGCGACTTAATTCATGTTTATGGTTTCCATGTCGTTTATTATTGTGGTTTTAGATGTTTCACATTATATCATACGTTGCTATGCTTGTATGGTTGTTTGAGATCATGAATAAACAAAGGAGATGCTGCCGAAATTTCGGGTTTTAGCATTTACTCCTTTGCTGGAATTTATGCTATAGTTGTGGTATTTAGTTGGTGTTTAGCTTATGTTTGGTAGCATTCAGGCATATTTAATGCCGGGGTGTTACACCATGCCAACACAGCTTGTATTTTTCTAGAGTCTGTAGACACACCTCCTGGAGAGATTATGTGACCCAGGTACTCCAACCTTTGCTGACCAAACGTGCACTTTTCCCTTTTAACATACAACTGATGCTGCTCCAACACTTGAAACACTTCTTTTAAATGACTCAGATGCTCCTCCATGGTTCTGCTATAAACCAATATATCATCCACAAATACCAACACACAATGCCTAAGCAGTCCTTGAAAAATCTGATTCATGACACTTTGGAAGGTTGCAGGCGCATTTGTGAGACCAAAAGGCATGACCAAAAACTCAAATAGCCCGTGATGAGTACAGAAGGATGTTTTATATTCCTCTCCTTTCTTCACCCGGATTTGATGGTAACCCAAGCGCAAGTCCAGCTTGGTAAACCATTGAGCACCTTCTAACTCATCTAGAAGCTCGTCAATTATTGGCAACGGCTGTTTGTTCTTCACTGTAATTGCATTCAGTCTCCGATAATCCACACAAAAACGCCATGTACCATCCTTCTTTTTGACTAGGATCACTGGGGAGGCAAAGGGACTGGCACTTTGTTGTATGATGCCCTTTTCCAACATGTTTGACACTTGCTTCTCAATCTCATTTTTCTGTTGTGGAGTGTATCTGTAAGCTCGAGAATGCACTGGCTGAGCACCGGCTATCAAAGGAATAGTGTGATCATACAGTCGCCTTGGAGGTAACTGGGTTGCTTCTTGAAATAAATGAGCGAATTCCCTCACCAACTCCTCCACTTCCTTTGGAATAGACACCTTCTCTGTCTGGTTTTCATTGTCATCCCCTTCTTGTTTTTCCTGATGGAGTTGGACAATGTGAGTGATTGCTCCTCTTCTTAACAACCCCTGAAGTTCCTTAAGCCCTATTTCCTTTCCACTCATTTGGTCGTCCATGACTCCTTGCAACCTCACCCGACGTCCCTGATGAGTGAATTTCATGCATTTGTGCCCCCAATGCACCCACATGGGGCTGTGCTCTTCCAGCCAATCTGAACCCAAAATCATATCATAGCAGCCCAAGGCTAATACTCGCATGTCTTGCATGAATGAATGCCCCTGTACCCACCATTCCAAGGATGGAACAATCTGATGACACTGCATTGCTCGGTCATCGGCAATTGACAGTTGCACCGGCAAAATGTTCTCTGTTGGACACTGTAACCTCTTCACCACTCCTTCACTAACAAATGAATATGTACTTCCTGAGTCCACCAGTATCAAGATCTCTTGCTTGCCAATCCATCCTTGGAGTCTCAACGTCTTACGTTTGTTCCTCACATTGCCATGTTGTTCCATAACTGAAAACAGCTCCTCTCCTGATTCCAATTCTCCATCACCTTCAGAGGCTGACTGAATTTGCAACACCTCCATTAACTCTTCTATGATGTGTAGAGGAACGCGATCTGGACACTTGTGATTCCTACCCCACTTCTCTCCACAAGTAAAGCATAAACCATTGGCTTTTCTATAAGCCTTCAATGCTTCCAGTTTGTCATCCCATCTCTTGTTGTTGCTGTCACTTTGTTTCTGCTCTGTATTGCCTTGATTGTTGTCAATTTTGTGAGTTGCTCTAAATTTTTCTCCAATTCTTCCCATACTTTTTCCCGATTCCCTTGTATCCAACTTTTGATGATAACCTCTCTTCTTGCTTTCAAGTTCCTCCTCCTGTAAAATTGCTAGGAACACTGCAGATTCCATGTTCTCAGGGTTATGTAGCACAATTGGAGATCGAATTTCATCTTTAAGACCCCCCAAAAAATGTGTGACAAATAAAATCTCATCCTGTGCCGGATTATACAGCAACAGATGGTGTTGCAATTCCTCAAATTGCTCCACATACTCAGCCACCGAGTGGGTTTGCCGCAGATTGATCAATTGACTCAAGTATTTCTTGTACAGATTTTTGCCAAACCTTCTCTCCACTGCGTCACACAGAATTTCCCAGTTCTCAAATCTCCCCTTTGCTTCCGTTTTCTGCAACCATAAAGCCGCATTTCCAGTAAAATTCAGGGATGCCAGACGAGTATGTAAACCTGGATTAATTCCCATGATCTCAAAATATGTTTCACACCTTTCTCTCCACAACCTTGGATTCTCCCCATCAAATTTTGGAAACTCTATTTTCGGCATAGACTGTCTAGTCTGCCATTGAGAGAGTAAATTTTGCCCCCTCCCATCTTTGGATTTTGATCGAACACCTGTAAGGTGTTCTGCCAATCCTGTCTTCCTGCAGTAGGGGAAATCATAGGAGTGCCCAATATTCCCTTCGTTGTGTTCTCTCTATTCTTCTCAGAAGTTCGTATTCCCTTTCCTGATGAAGTACCAGCCGCTGAACCAGCAGACTGATTTCCTTCATCCGCCGCTACTCCTCCATTCCGACCAGGCTCCAGACTACTCGTCTCTGGTCGTGCTTCCAACACCTCCACCCGGCCCTTCACAACATCTACTACTGACCTAACCTCTCCGATCTCTGATTTCACACCCTGAATATCATCCAATATCTGCCGGAGCATAGCTGTAGGACCGAGTAGGCAACTAGAGGGGGGGGTGAATAGATGCCGAATAAAATTCAACTATTTCTTTCGAAAAATTAAAGACCCCCTAAATAGCGGAAGAATATCTAATATCGTAGAGATCAAAACCCTAGATTAATTAGCGAGACAAGTCGAACATAAATCAAAACTAGTTCTATCAAAAATCGAACAATCCTTCTAATCAAGAATCATAGCAAAAGAGTATGTAAAGAATTGCATAACCTTTTCTTTATTCCAAAGCCACTCCTTCCGGGAGGACACCAAAATCTCTAATCTCACAAGATTAGAAAACCACCAAAATCTCTAATCTCACAAGATTAGAAAACCTTAAACAAACTAAAGAAAACACAAAATCTCTTCTTTGTTGTAGGCACCTCTTGCTTCTTGCCCTTTGCCTTGGATTTTCTCCTTTTGCTTCATTGGCTATATATACTACAGCCCTCCTCCCGTGTCCCGTTCTTTTTCCGAGTCCACATGGCTAGCAATCTCCGTTTCCTAGTCATACACGACTAACATACTCACGCAACAATACACATTGCCTAGCAAACTTCACGTAGCATACTCATGCACGCTACATCCAACATGGAAACAATCCTGCGTGAACTCTCCAGCCGCATGCATGCATGCTTGGCGCCGATCCTGCATGCATGGACTCCGCAGCTCCCACCCAGGCGTGGCCTCGAACCGGCCTTGGCCCTTGCTTAGCCTGCTGCTGCCTTAGCCGCCGGCTGTCTTCATGCGCGTGGCCACCGGTGCTGCTCACGCCACGCGCTGCGCGCGTGCCACGCCACTGCGCTGCCGATCTAGCCGCTGACCTCTGCGCGTTGTCGTCGCCCCGCCGTTAGCAGCCGGCCGCCGACTCTGCGTGCGTCTCCGGCTTCCTTCGCTCGACCTCCACGCCCCGCCGGCGTAGCCCGCCTACCGCTACGCTGCAACGATCTCGATCTCACATGCACTGTTCTCTAGTCCGAACATCTCGCATGACACCCTCGACCCTCACGACCTCAGTTCCTCCCTGAACTTAGTCTCGGTCCCGTCACCGACCACGTTCGACCTCGAGCAACACCTGCACGTGAACAAAAAACACAAAAACAATTTCCGAGCCCAAGTCCACGACTTGACTCAAATTAATCCATACAACCAACTGGTTTCAGATCTTTTTCAAATAAAGAAACCAAAAAATAAATCGGTTCAAATTGGTTTCAAATCTTTTTCAACATCTTGAGCCAAAATCAAATCAACTCAAATCTTTTCAAATCTCTTCGAATATTCAAATACTCATCATCAAAAACACATGGATCAAAAAACAATGATCCTTCAATCTCCCCCTTGATGAGTAATTTGACAAAACACAATAAGATTTGACAAGATTTGAGACCCAAAAGATTCCAAGACCAAGTAAAGACCAAGTAAATCCAAATTCTTAAATAGTTTGAAATTCTCCTCTTTTTATTTTTCTTCTTCTTGACTTTTGCTCTCCCCCTTTTTGACAAAATAGTCATCAAGATCTCAAAACTCCCCCTTAATGAATGCAGTATCTCAAGCTTTGAAGTATATTCAAGGTATATAATCAAAGTAAAGCATTTGGAGAGTTTTTACGAGAGTTTTCACATTTTGTATCAATTTATCCAAATGAGAAGGCAAATTGTGAGAATATGGAGGCTCTAACACATAGAATAGTTGTTGCATAAGCAAATTAGAGCAAACAAGTAAAATGTCATAAACTGATTTTGCCAAAGCTAAAAAGAAATCTATCATGAGCAAAGAGAGACTTTCAAATTCACTAATGTCTGTCTCAAGCCTTTTCAAAAATTTGAATTTCCTTTTTCCCTTTTAGCAAGTTTGACAATTTTGCTTTGTGATCAACAGGGATGACAAGTAACTGCACACTAGCCCATACTTGTGTATGAGTAGGTAGTTCTTTCTTGTATCTTTCTCAGTTTAAATTGGCAAGTGGCTTCACATTGTTCTGAACTTTTGTTTAGACAAGTAGCCTTTTCTTGCATCTTTTGAATTTAAATCCCTGGCAAGGAAGCTGCACATTGTACTAAACTTGTGTTTAGCCAAGTAGCTTTTGCTTGCATCTTTTTCAACTTGCTTTTATCATTTAAAACACTGATTTTGCTTGAGACTCATAATGATCATTTGAAGTCCAACAAAAAGCTCACACATAGTTTCTAATCAGCTCTAGCCTTTCAACAGATGACAAGAAACTTTTAAGCCTATTTCACAAATGTAATACCATAATGAACAAGAGCCAAAATATTCTCAAAAAGCATCTCAAATTGAATTATTTTAGTCTTTTAGTCTTTTAGTGAGAAGTGAAGCAATGTAGCATTAATTTGACTATATACACAAGAATAGTCAACAAAGCTTTGTACTACATGATGCAATGAAAACAGGGGAGTTTTCTTTAAGTGTAACGACAAAATAGCTCCTTGTAGTAACCAAAGTCAAGTAACACAAATGAAAGAGTTAAAATCAAAAACTCCCCCTCAAATCAACCCATGGGGATGAATGATCCCAAGTTCGCCGCGTAAGAAAGCAAAGCGAGAAGAATCAAGCGGCTTAGTGAAAATATCAGCAATTTGAGCATCCGAATCAACAAATTTCAGTTCAATAGCTCCTTTTTCAACATGATCTCTAAGAAAATGATATCGAACATCAATGTGTTTAGTCCTTGAATGTTGAACAGGATTTTTAGCGATGTGAATTGCACTAGTATTATCACAAAGAAGTGGAACACTACTAAAGTTAATGCCGTAATCTTTAAGAGTTGAAGTGATCCAAAGAATTTGTGAACAACAACTAGCGGCTGCAACGTATTCACAGCAGTAGATTGAGCAATCGAGGACTGTTTCTTAGAAGACCAAGAAACAAGTGAAGTGCCAAGAAAATGACATGTGCCGAAGTACTCTTTCTATCTAATCTACACCCCGCAAAATCAGCATCGAATATCCTAGGAGTGTAAGCGAAGAAGAACAAGAATACCAAATGCCAAATTCAGAAGTGGAGCGAAGATACCTGAAAATTCTTTTAATTGCTTGTCGATGTGATTCTCGAGGAGAGGCTTGAAATCGAGCACACAAACATACTGCAAAATGTATGTCAGGCCTCGAAGCAGTCAAGTACAGAAGTGATCCAATCATGCTTCTGTATTCTTTTTGGTCCATCTCGACACCATTCTCGTCAAGATCCAAAATTGTTGTTGTGCTCATTGGAGTAGATACTGACTTTCCTTCTCCCATGTCGAATTTCTTTAGTAGCTCCTTTGTATACTTGGATTGGTGCAAGAAGAGTCCTTCTTTCGCTTGCTTGATTTGAAATCCAAGGAAGTATGTCAACTCTCCCATCATACTCATCTCGAATTCCCTGGACATCAGCTCGGAAAACTGCAACACAAGAGAGTGGGAGGATCCTCCAAAGATAATATCATCCACATAAATTTGCACCACAAGGAATTGATCATTTGAATTTTGAGTAAACAGAGTTTTATCAACTTTTCCCATCTCAAAATTATGTTGAAGCAAGAAGCCTTTTAATCTATCATACCATGCACGAGGAGCTTGTTTTAATCCATAAAGAGCTTTTGATAAACGATACACATGATTAGGAAATTTTTCATTTTCAAAACCAGGGGGTTGTTTCACAAAAACTTCTTCTTCTATAAAACCGTTTAGAAAAGCACTTTTCACATCCATTTGAAATAACTTAAAACCTTTTGAAGCTGCAAAAGCCAAGAGGATGCGAATAGCTTCTAAACGAGCAACAGGAGCAAATGTTTCATCAAAATCAATTCCTTCAAGTTGAGAATAACCTTGAGCTACAAGTCTAGCTTTGTTTCTAACAATTATTCCATCTTCATTTAACTTGTTCTTAAAAACCCATTTTGTTCCAATAATGTTTTGATTTTTAGGAGGTTCCACTAAAGACCAAACTTTATTCCTTTCAAAGTTTTCTAACTCTTCATGCATCGCATCTACCCAAGAACTATCAGTTAAAGCATGAGTAATGTTCTTAGGTTCAAAATTTGCAACAAAAGCAGAATGCATGCATAAAAGAGTTTGAGATGAATTAGAACGTGTCACCCTTTCATGAAGACTTCCAATAATTTGTTCAGGAGGATGGTTCTTCAAAACAATAAGGGGCGGTCCAGTTGTTTCGATCGTCGTGGGAGGTGTAGGAGAATCAAGTAGTAGTCACATCAATTTGTTCAGAACATCTTCCCGCTCTGTAGGTATGAGCTCATCATCATCATTATCTTCATCATTTTCTTGAATCTTTTATCCAAAAGATTGGCTCTAAATCTTCTCGTGAACCTGAAATGTCGGGTCTAGCTCCAGGGCTAGCCTCATCAAAAGTAACATCGCATGTCTCCAACAATTTGTTAGTTGATAAATCAAGTACACGATATCCACGAGAGTGCAACGAATAGCCAAGGAAAATACCATCTGTACTACGAGCTTGAATTTATCAAGATTTCCATGTTTAAGAATAAAGCATTTGCAACCAAACACTCGTAAGTGAGAAACAGATGGTTTACGATCAAATCTTAGTTCATAAGATGTTTTACCAAGTAAAGCTACGAGATAGACCCTATTTGATATATAGCAAGCGTAAGAAATTGCCTCACAAAATTTTCTTGAAGTATTGTATTCATCTAGCATAGTTCTAGCCATTTGAATCAAAGTTCTATTTTTCCTTTCTACAACACCATTCTGTGAGGGAGAATATGGCGAAGAAAATTGATGTTCAATCCCATTAGTTTCACAAAAAGATTTAAACAAGGCATTTTTGAATTCTGTACCATTATCTGTTCTTATGGCTTTCAATGAGTTAGGCAATTCATTTATCAATCTCTTAATGAAGACATGAAAGAGTCCAAAAATCTCATCTTTTGAAGACAGAAAATGCACCCAAGAGTATCTCGAATAATCATCAACTATTACTAGAAAGTACCACTTACCTCCGGCCGATTGTACTCGAGATGGTCCTACTGTATCCATGTGAAGAAGTTGACCGGGGCCAGTGGTCATTATAGTAGAGACAGGAACATGAGGGGCTCCAACCATCTTACCATGTCGACAGGAAGCACAAACAATGTCTTTGCAAGATTTCAATTTTGGCAAGCCACGAATTAAGTCTAGACCACTCAATCTAGATAACAGATCAAAGCCCATGTGACCTAACCGACGATGCCAAAAATTGAGATTTCTAGATTCTGAAGCAACAAAACAATGTGAACTTGAAGCATTGCTAAAATTTGCTATGAAAATTTTTCCAAGTCTAGATATTTTAAGAATCAAGTTTCCAGAAGCATCGAGTACTCTACATGCATTCGGTTTAAAACTTACTTCAAAGTTCTCATCCAACAATTGAGATACAGACAGAAGGTTGAATTTCAGTTTCGACACCAAAGAGACATTTTTTAAAGTAAAGTGCTCATTTACCTTCACTGTACCTTTTGCAATGACGCGTCCAAAGAGTAGCATCTCCAAAAGTGATCGTTTCGTTCCCAGATGCTTTTGTTAGGGAGGAGAACCAACTTGGGTTGCCTGTCATGTGTTGGCAGCATCCTGAATCAACAACCCAGATGTTCTCCTTCCCTTCTCGTACCACCTACATGTTATGGACAGAAGATGCCGAGGATTCAGCGTTGGGGTTAGAGAAATAAGATTTAGGTATCCAGCACTGAATCACTCGACGAGGAGGTGATCGTACAAAAGCTTGTGAATGCAACGTAGGTGAATTTCGAGGAATTTTGTTTGCTTTCACTAGCGGAACATGTTGAGAAATGATACGTGTTTGTCTAAAGTTAGCCTTTGAATTTTCCTTTCTCTGTTGTTTGGCTAGTCTAAAACAAAAATTCACCAAATGACCATCTTTTCCACAATGAGTGCAATTGTACTTAACAAATGGTTTGTCTTTAGGAGCAGAAGCAACATTTGCATTCATCATTGTAGAAGATAAAATTCCAGCAGATTTGAAGACAGTTTTCTCAGGTTCTTTGACAATTTCAAACTTTCCACTTTCAAGAGTTTTAACAATAGTAGGAGCATATGATTTGTGATGAGCATAAGGATCAAAACCTAAACCTTTGTGATGAGTGCTGACTTTTGATTGATCCAAAATCATATTTAGATTTTTCTTTCCTTTAGTAAGCGTTCTAAAGACTTTTCCAAGTAATCAATTTTTCGAGAGAGTGTTAAACAATTATTACAGGAAACATCTACTTTTTCTTTTTGCTTGCGACAAGTTGAGCATGAAAGAACTTCATGTGTAAGCAAATCATTAAACAAATGAGTAATCTTAGCATCTGCATCATGCAACTTCAATTCTAGTATGGGACATTTAGAACAAGAAGTTTGACCATGTAAACCATCAGTAGAGCAACCAACATTTTTCACAAGTTTTTTTTTGGCATAAACTTGTTCTAGTTTAATCATATGTTCCTCTTTTAAAGATTTAATTTCAAATTTGAGATCTAAACAAGAATCACATGTCTTTTCAGACTTTGAATTTCTAAGATCAAAGTTTTCAGTTTTCAGCATGGATAGATCTTTCTCTAAGTTTTTATTTTTGAGTGAGGATTTTCTTAAAGATTTTCTCAATATGACTAAAACTTCACAAAGCTCATCATACGAAGGTATTACCTCATCACCGCTTTGGAAGTGTTGTCGTTGTCACTAGAATCACTAGTGTTCCCTTTTCGCCATGAAGCACAGTCCGGTGAAATCTTTCTCGTTCAGCTTAGTTTGCTTTGCTTCCTTCTCATCGTCAGTTGAATCATCAATGTCGCTTAAGTCTAAGCGACCAATTGCCGCGAAGACTTTGTTGAGCATCTTCTTTGTCCGTTGCTTATTTTTGTCCTTGCTCTCTTTTGGCCGGAAGGACTTGGAGGAGTTGCTTTGCTCCTTCTCCTCTTTATCTTTGTTTTTGAAACAGTTAGCACGGATGTGCCCGGCCTTGCCGCAGTTGTAGCGATGGATGGAGGCTCCTCTTCTCTCCCTTGATCTCATGTAAGCTGCATTGACACGCTTGGAAAGAAGAGCAAGTGTATCTTCTGGTATTTGATCTAGCTGTTCATCACTAAGAGCACTCAAAGCAGTAATGGAGTATGATGATGAAGAACTAGTAGCATTATCATATGAAGAATTAGCATTAAGAGCCATAGAATTATCATTGGAAGTTCTTGAAACAATGTCTATCTCAAAAGTCTTGAGACTAGAATATAGTTTATCCAAAGTCATTTCACTCATCTTATGGGCTTCCCTAAAAGCGATCACTTTCATTTGCCGATTTTAAGATCAAGAGATGATAGGAAATGTCTAGCATTTTCAGAGTCGATGTACTTTACATCTATGACTCTAAGATTGTTTAAGATTCTGTTAAAGCGAGCAAAACAATCATCTAGAGATTCTCGAGTTCATTTCAAATCTAGTGTATTCCTTTTAAATTGATCTTGCCTAGCTTCTTTTACAGAGTCGATTGCCCTCGTGATAATCTTGAAGAGATTTCCAAATTTCATGAGCAGTGAGTAAATGACAGACTCTATCGAATTCTTTTCTAGCAAGTCCTTGAAGCAATATGTTTCTAGCTCTATTATTGTTTTCAACATCTTTTTCAAACTCGATTTTATCAATATCATCATTAGAAGGAAGCTCGTACGAAATTTTTACCTTGCGCCAAATCGCGTTACCTTGAGCTTGAAGATATGCAGTCATCCGGATCCGCCAGTGGGGGAAGTCTGTGCCATCGAAGATTGGCGGCTTGTTTGAGTATTTCTCTGTTGCCATAACTTACCGTTTACTAATCACCTGTTAAGATGGATTAGTAGAGCCTTGCTCTGATACCACTTGTAGGACCGAGTAGGCAACTAGAGGGGGGGTGAATAGATGCCGAATAAAATTCAACTATTTCTTTCGAAAAATTAAAGACCCCTAAATAGCGGAAGAATATCTAATATCGTAGAGATCAAAACCCTAGATTAATTAGCGAGACAAGTCGAACATAAATCAAAACTAGTTCTATCAAAAATCGAACAATCCTTCTAATCAAGAATCATAGCAAAAGAGTATGTAAAGAATTGCATAACCTTTTCTTTATTCCAAAGCCACTCCTTCCGGGAGGACACCAAAATCTCTAATCTCACAAGATTAGAAAACCACCAAAATCTCTAATCTCACAAGATTAGAAAACCTTAAACAAACTAAAGAAAACACAAAATCTCTTCTTTGTTGTAGGCACCTCTTGCTTCTTGCCCTTTGCCTTGGATTTTCTCCTTTTGCTTCATTGGCTATATATACTACAGCCCTCCTCCCGTGTCCCGTTCTTTTCCGAGTCCACATGGCTAGCAATCTCCGTTTCCTAGTCATACACGACTAACATACTCACGCAACAATACACATTGCCTAGCAAACTTCACGTAGCATACTCATGCACGCTACATCCAACATGGAAACAATCCTGCGTGAACTCTCCAGCCGCATGCATGCATGCTTGGCGCCGATCCTGCATGCATGGACTCCGCAGCTCCCACCCAGGCGTGGCCTCGAACCGGCCTTGGCCCTTGCTTAGCCTGCTGCCTTTAGCCGCCCGTCTTCATGCATCGTGACCACGCCGGTGCTCGTGCCGCAGCTGCGCGCGTGCCACGCTGCGCTGCCGATCTAGCCGCTGACCTCTGCGCGTTGTCGTCGCCCCGCCGTTAGCAGCCGGCCGCCAACTCTGCGTCGTCTCCGGCTTCGCCGCTCGACCTCCACGCCCCGCCGGCGTAGCCCGCCTACCGCTACGCTGCAACGATCTCGATCTCACATGCACTGTTCTCTAGTCCGAACATCTCGCATGACACCCTCGACCCTCACGACCTCAGTTCCTCCCTGAACTTAGTCTCGGTCCCGTCACCGACCACGTTCGACCTCGAGCAACACCTGCACGTGAACAAAAAACACAAAAACAATTTCCGAGCCCAAGTCCACGACTTGACTCAAATTAATCCATACAACCAACTGGTTTCAGATCTTTTTCAAATAAAGAAACCAAAAAATAAATCGGTTCAAATTGGTTTCAAATCTTTTTCAAATACTGAGCCAAAATCAAATCAACTCAAATCTTTTCAAATCTCTTCGAATATTCAAATACTCATCATCAAAAACACATGGATCAAAAAACAATGATCCTTCAATAGCATTCATACCTTCCAACTGGGTTTCTACAGTCGCCATGGCTGTGGTCACCTTGATCTCCAACTGCGATTGCTTCCGTTTTGGCGCCAGATCGGCCGGTGGCTCTGATACCAATTGTTATGATCCAAACTATTGCGACAAGGATTTGGAAAGAACAGGAAGATTTGAGGAAACAGGAAGAGAAGAAGGAACAGAACAGAATGGAAGTATGTGTATTCTCTTTCATCGACGCCGCAACAAGACAATCCAGCCGGTTTATATATCCCTCCCTCTCTTCTCGCCTACAAGTGGGCCCCAAAAGCATCTTCTATAACAGAATACAGCTCATACCCTAATGCTTACATTTACCAAGTCAAGAACCCATCGTGCCCCTTTTCCTTACTGCTGCCTGTTCATGGTCCGGCACACAACAAGCGCTTGAGTCTGTAAGAATACATTGCATCAGAACGGAACAATGCAATACAAAGCATCAAAGAAACGCAGCACAAAAGTTTCCTCGCATGTTTTTTATTTGAGCCGATCCAACAATTGGTATCAGAGCCAGTGCCTGAGTTCTTGATCAGTTGCCCAAGAAGATATCGTAATCTCCGGGAGGTGGTGACACCGGTGATCAGGCGATATCAAGTGCGATGGCGAAGGAGAGTTCCGCTATAGCGCTGCATTATCCGATGCTCACGAAGAGCAATTATGCAGCATGGGCAATCGAGATGAAGGTGTATTTGAGGGCTCAAGACCTGTGGGGAGCGATCGAGGACGACAAAGTCGATGTGCGCAAGGATCAGATGGCATTGGCGGCCATCTACGGAGGCATCCCAGAAGAAACGCTCTTCCTACTGGCTGAAAAGGAGACAGCCAAAGCTGCGTGGGAGACGTTGAAGACGATGCATCTTGGTGCCGATCGTGTGAAGGAGGCTAAGGTACAGACCCTGAAAGCTGAGTTTGAGGGGCTGCGCATGACAGAGACGGAGTCAGTCGACGACTTCGCCATCCGGTTGACGACAGTCGTCAACAAAATCAAAGCGCTTGGCGATAAGATGGAGGAAAGCTACGTGGTAAGGAAATTCCTTCGTGCTGTCCCTGGCAGGTTCCTACAAATCGTCTCCACCATTTAGCAGTTCAGCAACCTCAAGGTGATGACGATCGAGGACGTGATCGGTCGTTTGAAGGCACATGAAGAACGGATTAAGGGATCCGACAGCGGCAAAGAAGAAAACCTACTCTTGACGCGTGCCGAGTGGGAGGCCCGTTCGTCGAGGCGCGACGGCGAGGGCTCATTCGGTGGCTCAAAAGGAGATGGTCAACGAGGCCACAAGAATCGGAGATTCCACAAGGCAAAAGTGAGATGCTATAATTGTAATGATTATGGGCATTTTGCTTCGGAGTGCCGCAAGGTAAAGGAGGAGGAAAAAGCGCTTCTTGCCGAGGTTCAAAGTAAGAATGGACCGGTGTTACGTTGAAGCTCTGTCAAGTAAGAGAGTTGACTCCGGGACGTGAGAAGATGTGTTCGCCGTCCAAAGTCAAGTCCGTCAAAGTTGAGTCCGGGGTGTTGAAGAGATGCGTTCGCCATCCAAACTCAAGTCCATTGAAGATGAGTCCAAGACGTAGAAGAGATGTGCTCGCCGTCTTGAATTAAGTAAGTCGAGTCCGGGGCGTTGAAGATATGAGTTCGCCGTCCAAACTCATGTCCGTCAAAGTCGAGTCCGGGGTGTTGAAGAGATGCGTTCGCCATCCAAACTCAAGTCCGTTGAAGATGAGTCCAAGACGTAGAAGAGATGTGCTCGCCGTCTTGAATTAAGTAAGTTGAGTCCGGGGCGTTGAAGAGATGCGTTTGCCGTCCAAACTCATGTCCGTCAAAGTCGAGTCTGGGGCGTTGAAGAGGTGTGTTCGCCGTCCAAACTCAAGTCCGTCGAAGATGAGTCCAAGACGTAGAAAAGATGTGCCCGCCATCTTGAATTAATTAAGTTGAGTGTGGGGTGTCGAGGAGATGCGTTCTCCATCCAGTGTCGAATAAAGTTGGGCAAATCGTAGTTGTGACCGATTGCCTCAACAAGTTAGAAATTATGCGTTCCAAAATTAGGTGGGTGATTGTTAGAGCTAATTTTGTAACGTATTCTATACGGAGTCGGAAATAGAGTCTGAGTCCAAGCGGACGCTAGCCAACTTGTAGCCGTGTCGGATGTTGTGTCCGGTGCATGTGCAAGTCGGAGATGCCACGCTTTATAAGCACTTGAGTCTGTAAGAATACATTGCATCAGAACAGAACAATGCAATACAAAGCATCAAAGAAACGCAGCACAAAAGTTTCCTCGCATGTTTTTTATTTGAGCCGATCCAACATCCCTCACCCGAGAATTGCATTTCCGCTTCAGCTTCCCCGGTTTAGTTGGTTTGGAGGATTAATTGATTGGATACCCAATCCGCATAATCTTTCAAAGTCACTGCTTCTATGACGATAGGCGTAAAGGCATGATTAGTTCCACGAATCTCACTTTGATCGACCATAGTAATCTCCTTCTCGTTTTACCGAGATGGAGTTAAGATTTTAACGACCTGTTACAGCATCACATTTGACTCCTGTGGTTGGTACAGCCCAACTATGAGGTACATCGGCGGGTGTTACAATCATACGTAGATGAGTTTTGGCTGGTACAACCACTCTATTGTCAACTTCTAATAAACGTGATTGACCCAATTCGGATCATCTTACGGAATCGTATAAGCTGTCAAAAGTGAGTATTTGTTCATCGGGCTGTTATAGTCTGAATACTCATAAGGTTGGGTCGACGCCCGCCTCCCCCAAACTTTACTTGCAAGTTTCCCATAAAAGCTCTCCACGCCTACTCTTATTTATAAAGAGCACTATTCTTCTTTAGTTAGGTAGTTCTCCTCTATGAGACCGTAAGACCAGGTGGAATCGAAGGCCCGCTTACTAATAGGCAAGAGGGACCCTTTCTCGCCTAGCCCTACCTACATCAGTGAAGCTGGAACCGAGGAAGACAATGTTCAACACACATGAGAAAAATGAAGGTATGGGACGGCCGATTCACCACGGAAAGCGAATTCGATCCTTTAGTAGTCTTCTTTGTTCGAAAAATGCGCAGTGGAAAGGGATGCTAGTCGGCTTTGGCGAAGTTGTAGGCCCCAATAGATCAGATCAAGAGTGATTCCTCACCTATCCTGTCAGGGGCCAAGTCAAAGACTCGAGTATAGATTCCCTATGCTCATGTGAACGGCCGGCCCGTAGATCTAAAAGGATCCATAGGCCTGACCGGAAAGTATGTTTGTCCACGAAAAAAAACTCGTTCATGAGACCTCGAATTCCCATGTTCCAGCCTGCATTATGCCAGCAGGTCCCACCCCCAATTTCTTGAGTCACCCTTATCTAAAAATAAAAGGACGGAGTCTATCTAGATCATAGGATCACTGTATTCAGAGGTCAATTCTCTTTCTTTGACCTCCCACCGTTCACAACATCCCTTGCTTCTCGCAAGAACGGCTCCTCGGTGGAGGAGTAGAAGCGCTGGTCCCCTTCGGTCAAGTGCTTGTGCGTGCTCTTACCTACCGTAGGACCTCCGTCCCCGAAGCGAAGAAGGAGGAGCAGGAACAACAGGTTGTCCTCTCTTGGCCCAGTAGTTCCGCAACTACTACCGTGGTTGTTGCCAACGGGGATCCCCCATTCCGAAAGGTAACGGGGCCGGCCCTTAGGTCCAAAGTTGTATGCCACTGCTGTGGTGCCGATAGATTCACTACTGAAGCCCCGTTATCGGACATTGCAGGCTTAGCATCTATTTTTCGTATATCGCTCCACCACACCGAGAAGAGGTATGTGTACCTCCAGCAATAACAAGAATGGAACCATAGGCTCCTATGCTGGGAGCATTTCGGGGTATAGGTCTAACCACCTCAACTCCCCGTTTCTGGCATGCTATAGTTCTTTTAGTCTCTCGACGACGGGAATGGGAGATGACCGGTAAGCCAGATGCTTCGCGAACCACCGGTACATTTCGTTGCACTTAAATCACCCTCGTTAAGAGGCGCACTCCGATACCATTGATGTCCATGTGACACTATGGTTTGGTGTGACGTTATAGAAGGTGAAACTAGAGAATAAAACCTTTCGGCTTAGGGTTTTCTCGCGTTTTTGGGCCGGTTGAAGTGTTATGTCGCCACGGAGTGTCGTAACCTTATTAACGTGCATGATAAGGTTAATAACATTATGAAATGTAGAATTAAGGTTAAAACTATAGGTTATGGAGGTTAATAGCTTTTCCGGGCCATTTTCGGGGTTTTGGGCCTTCCTGGGGGAGTTTTGGGCCTTGGTGGGCTTTGGTGGGATGGATTAGGTCTCCGTAACGGACTAGAATTGGGTGTGGGGGCTGGTAAAAGGGGTTTCCCTGCCCCTTTGGGGCGTCCACCCTGCTGCCTTTGCGCCCCTTGAGGCCTTGGTGCGCCCCCCTCACCTCCCCCCACTTGTCAAGCCCTAGCCGCCCCTTCCCTTTGAGCCTTGCGCCTCCCCCTTGCTCTCCTCCATTGCCCCACCTCTCCACCACCTCTCCTCCACCCCCTTGCTTCCCTAGGGTGGTCTCCACACCTCTGCACCTTGTGGATCCATCCGTTGGAGCGAGGAGCGAGGAGCGAGGAGCGTGGAGCGAGGAGCGATCCGCGAGGAGATCTATTGGAGATTCGTTCGTTGGGCAAAGGTATGATCATGGGGATCCTTGGGTTTGATCTAGGTACTGTTCTTAGGGTGTTTATGAAGTTTTTAGATCAATTGGTGGTGCTGGGTTGGAGTTCTTTGGGTTAGATCTAGACGTTGCCACGTTTCTGTTTTCGGGCAGATTGAGCAGTCGGGCTAGGGTTCGAGTTTTCGTCAATTTAGAATCCGAATCTGTCCGTACGGACTTAAAAGAAGTTGTATATAATTTAATTATCTTTCCGTGGACATAAAGCACGTTAAAATCCGATCAGCCGTTTGAAAGTTATGTCCGTTTTACCGAGCGTGTTAAAATCTGTGACGCAATTAGAACAGATCGTAGTAATCTGTAGATTAAACAATTTTAGAGTCCGAATCAGTCTTTCCGTATAACTAGAAAAAGGTAGGAAATTTCCTAAGCTTCGCGTTGGTGTACTCGTTTAATCGATTTGGAGTCCCAGAACTCAAGTTATGGCCTTTGCAAGGCTGCTGTCCCGCCGGGACAGAACCTCTGTTTTAGGTTTTGCGAGTAGCGGGCAATGTCGGGTGAGATGGGGATTTGTGTACTGTTTTGTGGGCATTATTGAGAGTATGTGATGCCGTTGTGCAGGTGGTGTGACCCCGGGGGTGCCCTCTACTTCCCACAATCCCGTCGCCCACGGTTGAGGCAAGTGTGTTGTAATGAATAGCGGAATTGTAGGTTGCTTGTGGAGATTAGATGAAAGATTGAATACTTGCTATGATCACTTGCCATGCTTGCTGTTTTCCAATGATATATTGAGTATGATTATCATGATTCGATGCCATGTGTTAATATTTGTCATGATGAGATGCCATATGTTTATGTACATGTGAAATATGATAATTGGCATAGTTGCATGCATGACATGAGATAGGGCGAGGGCGGTGAGAAAGTCATAACTAGTCCGGCAAGGTCGGTGAGAAAGTTATGACTAGTCCGGAACGCCATTGAGTAAGACCTGCATCGTGATTCCATCCACGTGGTGAATGGAAGCGATGAGTAGGCACCCTCCATCTTCGGGATGGAAGGGGGGAAAAGGGTGCACACCGACGGGTGTGTACTCAACCATACCGGTATGAGTTTCCAAGGAGACATGAGCATTGCATTACATCTCATACATATTGATGATGACAATGTTAAGTGTCTATGAATAAGATGATTTACATGAAGGAAGATGCTATTGCCATATTGTTGTTCTTGTTGTCCATTGCAATATGCTTGCTGAGTTTCGAACTCACGCTTGTGTTTTTTTCTTATTGTTTTAGGTACCATGAGAACGGCATGCGGGAAAAGGGAATAGACACACGCCCACACGTTGCTTCACCTTAATGTTTCCCCAAGTCAATTCTTTTAGATTGATAATAAATTGCGTGTGATGGTCATTAAATTAAGGCTTAGCTTGGTTAATGAGAGTTTTATTGTTCGTTTGACACTTGGAACTTTAAGTGCTAAATGTTAGTCTTTTATTGTCGTTAAGACTCTATTTATTGCTGTTTTAGATGTTTCCCTTATTGCCATATAATGCTATATCGTTGTTGCTCCTTAAATTCATGATAAAACAAAGGAGGTGCTGCCGAAATCTCGGTTTTTAGCCTATGCGCCTTTGCTGGAATTTTATGTTAAATATGATATTTGGATGTTGTTTAGCTTATGTTTGGTAGCATTCGGGCATATTAAATGCCGGGTGTTACTGATTGGTATCAGAGCGGGCTGTAGGTCCTTGGAATGTGTATTTTTAGTGTCATGCTATAGGGTACAACTAAAATGTGATGTGAAATAACTTAGAAACATGGCTTAGGTTTTTACTAAAATTTTGTCATAGGATAGCAACATTAAAACTTGCAAAAGTGGTATAACTAATCTAAAATCTGACACACATGGATGCACTGTAGGAAGGGTATGGGTATCGTTGTTTACGCTTAAATGTTGTACTTAAGCCTTGTTGCTAAATGCTATATTTGATATAGTACGTTGCTATGTCTATGAGATAAATGATTGAATTATTCCTGTTGTGGTGGTAAAAGTGGGGTTTTGGTGCCGAAGGGTTTCAGCCACCTCTCTTATTTCATAGTAAGGGTGAGGTTTGATGGTGTGGCCGGTTAGCGCCACCACCGAAGAACTATTGACCCCTGTAGGAGAAGAGTGCTTATCCTTTCTGTCGTTGATCGGGTAGTTGACTGGAGTCAAATAGAAGAGTTAATGGTGGTTTCCTTCGTATGTTCTTTGCCGTTCTGACGGTCGGTGTTCTTTGCTTTTCTTGGCTTTAGTAGATTTGAATCAAATGAAAAGTGTTGGGTTTTCGCGGATCGTTCCGTATGCGGTGTGTGGTTTTCTCTTCCTTGGTTGAAGACGAAGAAGAGGAGACTAGTGTTGCGCTTCTTTTGGGCGCCTTTCCGCTTTGATGCTGTTGATTGCATTATGGGGAACAAGCATTCAATTTATCCCTATGTTTGTCTTTCTCTCGAGGTTAAAGGAGTTATTGCGGAGTTGTGCGGACACTGTTGTCAGGCTGAAGTTCTGTGGCTTTGTAGTAGTACGTGGTGTTTGATTTCGTTATTTTACTGGTTTAAGAAATCATCTTTGAAAAACCCTTCTTGTTTTGTGAAAGATTGGGGTTTGGTGCTAAGGTTTTATTTGCAAAGGTTTATTTGATCGGTTGGTTCCCTCCAGTGGGAGTCTTGGATATTGAAAAGTGTTTTGGAGAATTCCTTTGCATGACCAAGTTTGGGTTTGTCTCATCGCAATTTTGAGAGTCAAATTTTCCTTATGAACTTAGGATGGGTTTAAAAACTAAAATGCTGTAAACAAAGTAGTCTTTTGACTGAAATCGTTTGTCCCTAGTAAGAATTGATGTTTAGCATGTTATGTAGTAGGTAACAATGTGGTTTATGGATTGATGTGTTGCTAAGTTAAATTTTGAGTTGAATCAATTCAATGTGATTAATATCTCTAGCTTGAGAATAAATAGACTACTAGTGTTGCAGTTTACTCTTAGCGAGAATGATTAAATGTGTTAATGTACATGCTTAGAATCTGTTGCCTTGCTTTAAAAGTGCTTATGATCCTTGTTAATGTTAAAAGTTTAAACTTTGATGCATAGTTAAAACATTAAGATGATGTAGACTGCTGTTATTGTAAAAGAAACTTTCTTTGGTTGTTAAAGATGTTCTAATCTAATGGATTAATAGAGAAATTTAATCGTGTTGACTAGTGACTTTAATTTGGATGTTGATTAGAGTTGCTATTTATGTTGTTGCAAACTACTAGTATCTTTGGAAGTATGCAGTTGTGTCGCTACAATGCTAGTATTGATATCAATGGAGAAGACATAAGACTTATTGTTAATGATGTTGTTAATGGTAGTGTTAATGCTAGTATTCAGTCTATTTTAAATAGTGGGAGTATGTTGTGTGGTGGTAATTTTGTTATCACCTATGTATAGGGTAGCTAAAAGTAATGTTGTTGGTTGATGATTATGCCCATTTGTTGTTATTGATGACTAAGTAGTTGTGGTAACTGTTTAGATTATTCGTTGGAAAACCATGGTTAAAATAGAGGAAAATTTTAACATGTTGCGATGGAGTGAGCTTTGGATAATTAACATGATGTACAATTTCATCCTTAATGAATGTATGCCTTGGAATCCTAGTTATGAACTTTGTCTTGCAGAGATAATATTTACATGTTGAAGTCGTTGTTTAACTGAATAAGGTTTGGTTGTCGAGACGTGAATATATAGGTGGTATGAAATTTATAGGTTGATCTTGCTGAAAGATTTGTGGAAGTACTATGTTTCAAATTTAGAATAAGATGTATTATGATTCGGTGAGCCGTGGGGATCATGTCATTATAGTCTTGGTTGGGTGCCTTTTTGATAAGCATCATAAACCCTTATTAAAAATGTTGGGAATGGTAACTAGAGGAAGAATTTGTTGTGAAACTTTCGGTTGAATTGTGTTGGGGCTCCTCAGATAGTAAATAGTGATTATTGAAGTCTTTAATGGAAAGCGTAGTGGAGTACTAGAGATGGTTCCTTTCATGCTGAGCTATTGTCTAAAAACCTTTCAAACTGGTTTGGTTGTTTGCCATCTTGGTTAAATGCTTTCGGTTGAGGTGTTCCTTATGTTGAGTTTCAGAGTTTCCCCAAAACTCGTAGTGGTTGGTGTTGACCTTTGGTTTTGGCGAATTTGTTTAGTTCGTGTTGTGAGTTTGAGTTTACATCCAAAAGTTTTTGAGTGGATCGCGCCCTTTCGCGTTCGCACTAATTTATCTTTGGAATTAATTTTAAAAGGAAGCAGATGGTCATAAAGGGTTGTGTTGGAAACTTTTGAGTTAAGCCCTTGATGTGTAACTCTATTTGACTAGAGTTGGAGTCATTTGGAAAATGTGTCTGGTGTGCGGGTGTTTTACAAGTCTGGATTTTTATGAATGTTTCATAAGTGAATTTGGTTAGTGAAGAGTTTTCTTTTTGGATTGAGTTTCCCTCTCTTTTGATAAAAATTTATGGCGCTTGTGTCTGCAGATGTTTGATTTTGGAGTCGATGTTCTGTTCCAAAGGGTTGAGTTTGATTTTGCGAGGTGTTGCAAAGCTAGTGTTAAATCGAAGATGGGTTTTCACACGATGTGGTGTTGTGTTGATTAACGATGTTGCCGTCATAGTTTATATGAATTAGCGCAACTCTCGATGTTATTCGAGATTTATTCATATGATACCGAGGCAAAAGTCATCATGTGAATGACTATTCGGTAGTGTGGTTACATGATGAGGGAATGGTGAAAAGTAAACATGACATCGTTTTTACATGTTAAATAATAAAAGAGTCGTTGAGCCAGGTCGGTGAAAAAGTCATATATGGAGATATGACTAATCCGGAGTGCTCCTGAAGAGTGTGCATTTATGTCATGAAACGAGATTTCCCTTGCTTTCTAGTATGAAAAGAAGCAATGAACAATTTCTGGTATGTTGGTTGTGATGTAGGGGATTTATGCTTCCTTTGTGTTTTGGCTTGGATGTTGCCGAATTCTTTCCAAAATGGTTGTTAACGCTTTGGGTTTGAGTTGTTGTGTGTACACTTGGGCTTGATAGCTAAGTGTTTTTGTGTGAGGGCGAGACCCTCTTAAGAAAGGAACCAATTGTGGTTTGGTAAGGTTTTCGATCCTAGCTTGGGCTAGGTGTCGAACCTTAGTGGTATAAGGGTGGTTTGTGATGGAGGTTGATGATGTATGGGTTTAACCTTTACTAAGAGTAGCGATGGGTGGAAGTGAAGTTGACGGTAGATCGGTGATAATTGCCCTGCCGTGAGCAGTTGTTTTTGGGTTTGAGTCTTGCCTGGGAAAGGATGGAATAAAATGTTAGTATGATCGTGTATCGGAAGGGCTAGTGTGCCTTAATGAGTTATTCCCCTCGATGGAAACTTTCGGGAATGAAGAGAGGTCATTAAAGGAATTGTGACTTCCTTTGACTTTGTCATGTTGAGTTTATTGCAGTGTGTAGTCAGGTAGGTTGTGATAGAAGGGTGAGGTGTTTGTCGTGAGGATTCGAGCGTTTTGGGTTGTTGAAGCCCTTCGAGGTTGAAACGCAGATTCTGTTTGGGATTTGAATTGAAAGTTGAACTGTGAGCGGTTGCCCTTAGTTGAGCTAGATCAACACTTTTTCTTTAAGTGTTGGTTTTGGGAACTCGTTTGTCGTTTGTTTCCGGTTCTAGTCGTTGTGCGAATGTTTTGTGCTGCAGAGAAGCCTTTTGTCCCTTGGGGACTTTGTTGTTGTTTTTGGCGTCCTTCGGATTCGAGGTCGAATCCTGTTGAAGGGGGGAAGAATGTGACACTATGGTTTGGTGTGACATTATAGAAGGTGAAACTAGAGAATAAAACCTTTCGGCTTAGGGTTTTCTCGCGTTTTTGGGCCGGTTGAAGTGTTATGTCGCCACGGAGTGTCGTAACCTTATTTAACGTGCATGATAAGGTTAATAACATTATGAAATGTGGAATTAAGGTTAAAACTATAGGTTATGGAGGTTAATAGCCTTTCTGGGCCGTTTTCGGGGTTTTGGGCCTTCCCGGGGGAGTTTTGGGCCTTGGTGGGCTTTGGTGGGATGGATTAGGTCTCCGTAACAGACTAGAATTGGGTGTGGGGGCTGGTAAAAGGGGTTTCCCTGCCCCTTTGGGGGCGTCCACCCTGCTGCCTTTGCGCCCCTTGAGGCCTTGGTGCGCCCCCCTCACCTCCCCCCACTTGCCAAGCCCTAGCCGCCCCTTCCCTTTGAGCCTTGCGCCTCCCCCTTGCTCTCCTCCATTGCCCCACCTCTCCACCACCTCTCCTCCACCCCCTTGCTGCCCTAGGGTGGTCTCCACACCTCTGCACCTTGTGGATCCATCCGTTGGAGCGAGGAGCGAGGAGCGAGGAGCGTGGAGCGAGGAGCGTGGAGCGAGGAGCGATCCGCGAGATCTATTGGAGATTCGTTCGTTGGGCAAAGGTATGATCATGGGGATCCTTGGGTTTGATCTAGGTACTGTTCTTAGGGTGTTTATGAAGTTTTTAGATCAATTGGTGGTGCTGGGTTGGAGTTCTTTGGGTTAGATCTAGACATTGCCACGTTTCTGTTTTCGGGCAGATTGAGCAGTCGGGCTAGGGTTCGAGTTTTCGTCGATTTAGAATCCGAATCTGTCCGTACGGATTTAAAAGAAGTTGTATATAATTTAATTATCTTTCCGTGGACATAAAGCACGTTAAAATCCGATCAGCCGTTTGAAAGTTATGTCCGTTTTACCGAGCGTGTTAAAATCTGTGACGCAATTAGAACAGATCGTAGTAATCTGTAGATTAAACAATTTTAGAGTCCGAATCAGTCTTTCCGTATAACTAGAAAAAGGTAGGAAATTTCCTAAGCTTCGCGTTGGTGTACTCGTTTAATCGATTTGGAGTCCCAGAACTGAAGTTATGGCCGCCGGGACAGAACCTCTGTTTTAGGTTTTGCGAGTAGCGGGCAATGTCGGGTGAGATGGGGATTTGTGTACTGTTTTGTGGGCATTATTGAGAGTATGTGATGCCGTTGTGCAGGTGGTGTGACCCCGGGGGTGCCCTCTACTTCCCACAATCCCGTCGCCCACGATTGAGGCAAGTGTGTTGTAATGAATAGCGGAATTGTAGGTTGCTTGTGGAGATTAGATGAAAGATTGAATACTTGCTATGATCACTTGCCATGCTTGCTGTTTTCCAATGATATATTGAGTATGATTATCATGATTCGATGCCATGTGTTAATATTTGTCATGATGAGATGCCATATGTTTATGTACATGTGAAATATGATAATTGGCATAGTTGCATGCATGACATGAGATAGGGCGAGGGCGGTGAGAAAGTCATAACTAGTCCGGCAAGGTCGGTGAGAAAGTTATGACTAGTCCGGAACGCCATTGAGTAAGACCTGCATCGTGATTCCATCCACGTGGTGAATGGAAGCGATGAGTAGGCACCCTCCATCTTCGGGATGGAAGGGGGGAAAAGGGTGCACACCGACGGGTGTGTACTCAACCATACCGGTATGAGTTTCCAAGGAGACATGAGCATTGCATTACATCTCATACATATTGATGATGACAATGTTAAGTGTTTATGAATAAGATGATTTACATGAAGGAGATGCTATTGCCATATTGTTGTTCTTGTTGTCCATTGCAATATGCTTGCCGAGTTTCGAACTCACGCTTGTGTTTTTTCTTATTGTTTTAGGTACCATGAGAACGGCATGCGGGAAAAGGGAATAGACACACGCCCACACGTTGCTTCACCTTAATGTTTCCCCAAGTCAATTCTTTTAGATTGATAATAAATTGCGTGTGATGGTCATTAAATTAAGGCTTAGCTTGGTTAATGAGAGTTTTATTGTTCGTTTGACACTTGGAACTTCAAGTGCTAAATGTTAGTCTTTTATTGTCGTTAAGACTCTATTTATTGCTATTTTAGATGTTTCCCTTATTGCCATATAATGCTATATCGTTGTTGCTCCTTAAATTCATGATAAAACAAAGGAGGTGCTGCCGAAATCTCGGTTTTTAGCCTATGCGCCTTTGCTGGAATTTTATGTTAAATATGATATTTGGATGTTGTTTAGCTTATGTTTGGTAGCATTCGGGCATATTAAATGCCGGGGTGTTACAGTCCAATAGCTTTGATAGTAATGGCTGGATCTACTAATAGCCCGTCCATTGAGTATAACAGAGCAAACGATGGTATAGCAATGAACAAAAGAATGACACTTGGAAATATGGTTCGAATAATTTCGATAGTAGTTCCATGAACAATCCTTTGCGGGATTGGATTAGTTTGCTTGTTGAAATGCCATAAAGCGCGAACCAACATCCGTGATACGAAAACCAAAATAAGAATTAGGAAGAAAAAGATATTGTGATGTAAGTCAATGATTCCTTGCATCATAGGTGTTGCTGCGTCTTGAGATCCTAATTGCCATGGTTCCGCAGCATCACAAAGAGCGATTGTGAGGAATCGACATTCTAATGAACGAAGAATCATTGGAATTTCCCATCTTTTGTTGCTCTGCTCCCGAAAAGAAAAAGGAGACTGATCTCAACTGGCCTTGGTTTTTCCAAGGAAACTCTATCTTTAGTAGCGATCACATGACGTCGACACCGACCCAATCAAAAAGGAAAACGAAACTATATATGAGTTTATGAAAAAAAATAAAGTAAAAACATGAAATTGAAAGGAAACACGGCGGACCTGAGACTGAAAGCCCAGCAGCTCAGCATGCAAGGCAACAATTTTGAGATACAATGGACCGACCTGCAAGCAAGAAGATGGATATCTGGATCAGCAACAGAGAAAAAAACCGAGAGGTGGTTGCAACAATCACAAACCATAGAATAAAATTCATATCCCGTGTGTGCTCTAGTTTCGGGTTCTCCTAGACCACCATTATGAACCAAAAACAACCATACCTAGTGAAGTGATGCAGTCGACCTGGAGAGGAAGATTTTTCTTGTTCAGTAGATAGATGTATAACGCAACTGATTATGCTTTAACGGAAGGTGCATACGGCCTTTCTTCATTGCTTTTCTTCTTCAGGTTCAGTAATATCGTAGATAGACATCTTGCTTTACATCTTGGTTTTGGTACCTGATCGGCATCAGCGCTGACCTATGTGACTAGGCAACGGTATACCGTTGCAACGGTATAGCCATGAAACTTATGAAACTTATCAGTTTCAGTGCTGGTTTCATGAGTTTCAGTGTTTAGTTTCATCAGTTTCATGTTTTATCAGTTTTTAGTGCTAAGTTTCATGAGTTTCAGTGCAAAAAATCATAAGTTTCATGAGTTTCAGAGGTATACCGTTGCAACGGTATACCGTTTTTTAGTTTTTTTGTACTTTTTATTAGCTGAACACTTGGGTTTTTCTTCTTAAAGAAATCACTCGCCTCCTAGATCCCTTCTCAAATAGACGACTGCTCTTACCCGGGGCCAGCTCTTTAGCTCAATATAAAAGGTAATCAAGTCAAAGTGGTCCTTCCTTTATGGTTGTACTGGTGGGCCCTCTTTTGAAAGATTTTCCCTTCCTTTCTTTCTCTACACTTATCCGAATAGGTTGGTGTGCCTGCTTCTTCTCCGGCCTTCTCCTTCGCATCACCCCATTGTCCTAGCTTTGGTTTCAAAGTCCCCTTATAGTATTAGGTAGTAGAGGGCATCGCCACTCAGAGATTCTATGATAACCCGCATATTCTACCTGATGTTCTCCTTCCTCAAGCCCCAGAACACAGTTCGTCCCTAGTAGCACTCCCATATCTTCTTCCAAGGATGAAGCCTCAATGCCATTCCCTTTTTCTCAGGCAAAGAACTCTCTTGAGGCAACGAAAAGCATACCCTATATATGTGACACCTTTAGAAGAAAAAAGTGAAACCATACCTACATGCAATACACTATTACTTATGATCCATTACTTCACTGAAGAGATATGACTCCGTATATCCACCTATGATATTACTCCTGATTGGCTAGGGTGGCAACCCGGTAGAGAAGCCATATTATATTACCTATCGGTAGAGAAGCCATATTCTATTATCTATTAAGTAAGGGTGGATTTCTATATTATCCGCTTCCTTCGAGGTCCTCAGAAGAGTAGCATACTCGAAATTTCTTCTTCTGTCGGAGGCCGCTAAGGTTGTCGTTCTCCTTTCTTTATACGTTACGTCTTTATCCCTTGTAGTCCTATGCATAGTCAGTACTTAAGCCCACCAATAAATCAAACCAAAATTAATACAAATCTGCTCCCCTTGGTATAGTTTTGATTCACCCATATCCCTATACAGATCATCCCGAAGCATTTCCATTTTGCTTCCATTCTGTTTGATGATTTGCCTCAGAGTTCAAACATTTCAGATCAGAGGTGATGTGAAAAAAAGTAGCTGTGACCCTGAGGAATATTTAGATGTTCCCATATGAAAATCTCTGATCTAGATTTCTTTCTCACACTAGCACACGCCATTGCTTCTGATTTCTTTCAACATTTACTTCGAGAAATCAATTTGAACACATCTCTAGCAGCCTCACAAGTTTACCCATGTATGCAATGCTGTTCTACAGACTCCCTGAGTGGCTTCATGCTGTTTTTGACTCTGCTAGAGCTCGTTTTTATGGGGTCATACTGAACAGAAGTTCAAATACCTTTTGGTAAAATGGGAAGCTGTATGCAGGCCCAAAGAGTTTGGAGGGTTAGGGATCTTAAATACCAGAATGATGAATGATGTGTTGTTGAACAAATGGATTTGGAGACGAGGCTGTAAAGAAAGCACCAGTAATTCGATTGATTGCCCACGCCTCTTTCTTCAACTTCATTGGATATTGGCAACACGACGCCCTCTGACGGACAGAAAATCAGAGCCAGGAAGCACCTCTCATTGGATTTGATTCTACGCTTTGAACCTGCAGCACGCACTGGAGTGGAGACGAAGGGCTAGCTAACCGAAAGGTTTTTGTTGCACAGTAAGTACTCAATCCCGGGGTATGATGATTTGTCTTTGCGCGAGCTGCTGATTTTCATGATTGAGTTGATCTCTCAAGGCTAGCTGCTGCTTTTTCACCTGCATCTTGACTTTCGGACATCGATCCAACAAGATCGCTTTATTATTCGATTTATGAAGTAGTGGAATCTCGCTTCCAACGAGGAGTGGTGGCTCTTGGCTGACTTGACTTACTTGAGTTGGGCTTTCTTGAATGTTGAAATGCTTTTTTTTCCCCTCATCTCAGACTATCGGAGGAAACTGCAAATTTCACACTTAGAGATTGAGCTCGTCAGTGATCTTTTCCATGCTTTCTTGAGTGCCGCAGCTTTGAACATCAAATTCGTGCAGGAACAGTGAAAAGAATGTAGTTCAAATCTAGGCTAGGAGGAATGCGTCAGAGCCGAGGTCAGGGAAAAGGTTGCTGGATCTTTATGTTTGCCGAAAGTTATTTCTTTTCAATGAGGTTCAATGTTATCTAGATTGCTTAGAAGTAGCCCGCCTTACTCGAGCCAACTAGGATCAGAAGGTGTTGATAGGGCTAGACTTTCTCTCATGGGCGTGACCATATTAAATAACAGAAATCCTAGAAAACGGTATAGCGTTTTCCAGCTTTCCAACGGTACAGGAATTAAACTCGTTGGCAAGTAATGTGTGTACAGCTGAAAGTAATGCACTGGATCATTGGGGGCGTGGGAAAATGTGAAGGGGGCATCAGCAAGCACATGCGCAAGTGCGAGCACACTAAACCGATCCAGGCTTTTCTGGCTCTCCTGGCTGATGAAACTTATATGTGAAGTTTCATGAGTTTCGGTGTTAAGTTTTATCACTGAAACTGATGAAACTTATCACCGAAACTGACGAAACTTATATGTGAAACCTAATGAAATTTATTTGTGAAATCTGATGAAACTTATCCGTAAGATAAGTTTCATGAATTTTTCTAGTGTTTCATGAAACTTAACACCGAAACTCGTGAAACTTATCACCGAAACTCGTGAAACATTATAATGAAACTTATGAAACTTATCACTGAAACTGATTGAAACTTATCACCGAAACTACACTGAAACTCCTGAAACTAAACGTTGAAACTCATGAAACCTAATGAATCTTATCTGTGAAACATCATGAAACTTATCCATGAAACACAATGAAACTTATCCGTGAAATCTAATGAAACTTATGTGTAAAACCCAATAAAACTTATTTATGAAACATCATGAAACTTATCCATGAAACCTAATAAAACTTTATCAAAAGCTACGCAGGGTCGTTGATACCTGACGACGACGTATCTGGCAGAGGGTCCACTCTGCCACCAACAATCCTTGACGCGGTGGCTAGCACTGGATGATTTGGGTGAGGGCTATGAGGGTATTAGGATGGACTTTTACTGGGCTACATACTTAGCAGCCAGGAGATCGAACATGATCTTGTGGAAATTGCTATACCGTTGGAATGCATTCCAACGGTATAGCGTGGGCTAGCAGTCCTCATTAAATAAAGGGTCTTTTCATCGCTTTGGCCTGGAGCCGAGTAAGTAAGGACTTTGCCAGGTTTGAACTCCAAAGTCATTTACGCCCAGTATTTCCTTTGATTCTTACAGCCTTCGTGTCAAGGAGCGATGCGAGCGGTCCAATTGCATCAATAGCAGCTGCTTTTCTCTCCGCATTCACTAAACGAAATGCTGAACCCATGTTGGTAATTCCCCCAGTACTATCATATGATTTCCCTTAGACTTTTTAGGAACCTTTTTATCTTGTGCACTCTGATGTGCGGGGACCAGCACCTACTACACCTACAATGGGTGGCAATATTTCATCTTATTTTTTTATGATTTTTCTACTTTGATTTGACTTGGATTATCTTTTCAAACATCGCTCAGAGCTCACGAAACTTTACTTTGATTTGATTTGAAAAAAAAAACAATAAAAGTTTTAGTTACTAGAATGCTGCTGAGTACACAGATTCCTCTTTCCTTTCAAGGAACAGCGAGCGTTTTAGGGAAGGATATAGGGGCAAAGCGGCTGCTAAGGTCCTCTTAGACTAAATATCTTTTTATCAAGCTATTATGATGCTCGCTTCTCTTCGGTTGGATTCCTCGTCCTTAAAAAATTGTGCTTCTTCAGTTCTACATTAAAATTGTGAGTAGATTCTTAAGTTTTAAGCTGAGAAACTTGGTTTCGGGAACTTTGTGGGAGAAATAGAGCCATTTGGAGCGGAGGGTAATCGGTTTATGACAAAGACTGTGCTTTCAAACACGACACCCAGGGGAATGGAGGCTTTGTACATAGTTGCAAGACGTTGCTCTATAATGTGTCGGTGTTGACGCTCTGCGAGGCCTTTCTGCTCAGGAGTGGGGGGACACGATTTCTGGTGAAGAATAGCGGGAAAAGTACGATTAACTCTGTTTTTGCTTCTTTAATTTATCTCTGCGTTGGCTCGCCCATCAGCCTGGGCAATGGCCATTCGCCTCAAGTACTCATGCGGCAGGATCTGTCGCTTCTTAAACGAAGTCTAAAGATTGAAAGACTTTGGGCAATGTACACTAGGGCCTCTTACCCTCTCGAGCTAACCTGCTTGTGGGTCAAGATCGTTCATATCCCATACCCGCTTCAATATGCTACTCACTAGTACGTAAAGTTGATATTGAAAAATAGCAATTAGTGCTTTAAGAATTTAGGGATTCTATGCTATGATAAGCCTATCGCCTGACTTCATACCTTTCGCTTAGCTCAAGTGACTACGTGCCTATCGCTTCGCTCGACTGACGACTACTTACCTTTGGTATGGTTAAACATACTGTTAGACTGAATCTTCGATTCTATTTTTCATTGTCTCGAGGTTGTAACACCTCTACTAAAGAAGAGGAGGAGGAGCTACTGAGACGGTCAAGCTTTCTATGGGACTTGGTCTGCTCAGCCATGGCCCGTATCTGCTCTTGCGAATAGGCGCCAAAAGCAAAAAAATAGGTTTCAGACCATAAGAGTTCCCCTTTAGAGGATAACCACAGTCGTTCTCTAGTGTTTATGCTGGAGGGATCCTGATGTCCAGTACTTGATCTTTATACAGGGTTTGGCACACGGACGGACTTTTCTAGTAGTGAAAATCCCACGAATCGTGACAGAGTGCTGTTTATATTCAAAGCCTTTCTCCTTCATGCCTAGATCGAGATTGTGTGGGTGTTCAGTCTACCGCTCATGTTCACGTTCTCAAAAGAAGGCTTTCCTCATTAGAAAGAATAGATAGCCCTGTGCCTTTAGCATAACTATCAATTTTTTTACCATTTGCCACAGTCACAACCATTGGATTAGTTTTCACTATATACACTTAATCCCATCAATCACCACTGGGTTGATAAAGCTGTGGGTGCTCCCAGCCTCCCACTGTCTAACAGTGCAAAGATAGCTTTATTAGCTACTACTTCCCCTTTCAATTCCATTGTAGAAAGATTAGGATTAGATGAGGTTGCACACATGGACACAATGGCCTCATCAGCTTCCACTTATTCTACTTGCACTGTATTCACATCCACACCCTCTACAACTGGTTCACTACTGTCACCAACCTCAAACTCACCTTCTTCACTACCTACCAACATGTGTACCTTGATTTTTTTTTACACTGATGCCCACTTATCACCACATTGAAAACATAGCCCTAAAGCTCTCCTTTGTTCAATAAGGGCATTTCAGGTATTCATGTTGCCATTAACTGGCTTTGCATCTGAAACCTTTTCTCTATTATTCAAACCCCATTCAAAGTGTTAGTATTTTTAGGCTTAGTTGCAAACTTCTTCTTCTTTGCATAATAGTCCAAAGCTATCCCCATGTGTTTGGCTTGCTCAAAAGCATCCAGGAGATCAGTTGGATGTTTGGCCAGCACCCAGTGTTTAATGTCCTATCTAAGGCCACTTACAAAGGGAGTTATGTAATGGCTTTCAGGGAGGTAAGGTAACTCAACTTGTAACCTTGACTGTATCAACTCAAACTGATGCATGTATTCTCTGTTGGTCTGAGAGTCTCTTCATTTCCTCATAAGCCCCTCCTTTCTCAGATTTACCAAACCGGATTTTCATCATCCTAACCAAATCTGCCCATGGGGGATGATCATGAGTTGACCTATAACCTCTATACCAAGCACCAGCCTGATTAGCAACAGCTTGTACTGTTTTGGGTATGAAACATTTCAAAAGAGATGCAATGTAGTAAGCTGATTCAAGGGTAGCTGGCTTATGTGCCTTCACTTGATGTTTCTTCTCTTTCTTGTTTCCGCTTTTCAAGCTTTCAATTGAATGAGAATCACTCACACCTTATATTACTTTACAGACACTTTGCAACCATCCGACTGAAGGAATAAGAAAAACCAATTCCCGAATAATACATCGAGCGAATAATAGAACCACACAACTACCTCTTGTCTGGTACTCTCTTTAAGAATTTTGATCCTTGGCGGCCTCTCTCTGAGTGAGTTAAGAGAAAAAGTAGACGGAGACGACATCAATCCCGAGAAGTGTGTTTGCTCTAGCAGAGCATGAATTTGAACTATTCTACTTAGCAAATGAGTTTTTGGAAAAAGAAATGACAATGGGAAATGAAGCCAGGAAAAGATGAGTTGACAAACTACACTACACTCTATATGATTTTGGGTGGGTACCGGCTCAAAAGCGATGGCCTTGATCTTCTTTCCTACTGGAAATTGCTGTCATGAAGGCTTATCTCCGCTTCTTATTGAAAGCAAATAATAAGATCAAAACAGATTCTAGGGATTGCGTTCGTTGGCGGACTCAACCTCGACATCTTACATTACCTAATCGCTCCCAAAGAGGGAGGCCTAGGGCGAAAAGCCACTATTGAAGTAGTGGATGATTGTTTCGTCGGAGATGACTTATATAACTACCACCGACTTGATTCTCTTGGTGCGCTTTGGAGTGGATGTCAAACCGGCACTAGTGGGGACTCCTATGAATTGTTTGGTTTGTGATCTCTTTGTGAGCTTTGGATCAATGACCAGATTCCCGCTATTATAAGTTCGAAGAACTTGCAGCTGATCGATTGCAAGCTTGTCTAGCTTTTCCTCTTCCCCACCTAAACGAATGAAATGGATGCTCTGACTCCTGCTCTCGGGAAAAGGGGAGCTACTTAAACTGACAACTCTATGCTATCTTTTATATTAGGCCCGGAAAACTCTTAGCTACTTTTAGGTTGGGATCCAGCGAGAGAAGATTGAGCTACGCCCTGTACTACGTTACTTCCGGATTCACTTATGGGTGTACTGCTAAACAGCCAAGGTCGGAGCTTTTTTTCAATAAGAGTTGAAAGCAAATTGGTAATATAAATGCTATTACTTAATTATAAAGCAGTTGTGTACAGTGTAGATAGGAATATTCCAAATCATACAACATTTTCTAACCCATGAAGCTAAAGAAGCATCCTGTTGATGAATGCAATTAGCGAAAGTGGCCCTCATACATAGATTTCAGTCGATCCCGACTTTCTGTAGGCAATTGAAGCGTTATTTGATGTCTCTTTTTCGTCTGACCCAAACAAACATTGATTGATTTCGATTTCATGTAGTCCTGCACTATAGTAATAGACCAACCTTCATAAACAACAGGTATATCCGGTATATCCATGTATCCAGCGAACATAAACAACAGGTATATCCATGTATCCAGCGAACCTTGTTGACTAGATTCATTAAGATGGAAACTTCTTGTTCCAGAACTGAGGGTATAAAACACCTGCAACCTGCTCTCACTACGTTTGATGATGAAATCTAGACTTTTTCGCACATCTGAAGATGCACTATGTTGTGTTTTCCCTCGGAAAGCGATGAGTTAGTTCAAAGAGAGAATGCAATCCCGGGACTAGTTGATCGAGCAGTACTAGTGTAACGAATAGTTAGCTATGTTGCTTAGTGAGATGCTTAAGATGAGTTCATTCCACTCAAATACCTTTGAATAGCGTTGGAGATATCAAAGCTAAAATGGAAAGAATAGAGTGAGGAATGATGAGCTATTAAGCTAGATTGATGAGCTATTAGGCTAACCATACCTAAAAATAGGATAACCTGCAAAATATCGTAGATAGAAGGAAAGGAGAGATAGCCTCTCTCAACCTATTAACTTACTTATTTTATCCTACCAGCGTTTTTTTCATTTTCTCTTAGAGAGCATGCCGTCCTTCTGAACTCATCATACATTGGTTTCGAACCAATGTCTCACTGCGACTTATCCAATTAGTCGATCATGACGGGAGGATCCCCCACCACGGGGTCCCGGGACCCCTCCCACCATTAAGTGAGATATTTGCCTTCCCAACCCATCATTAAAAAAGAAAGAAAAGAGAGAATTTCATAGCCTTCTCACATGGCTGACAACATAAAGACACGAGTTAATCAATCGCATGTAGCCTCACATAAACAAAAAATAACAAGCGCATGCAGCCTCACATAATCAAAAAATAACAACGCGCACAAGCTTAACAAACACTACTGACCACCGCTGGAACTTGGCTCTCGCTCGGTTCACTCCCACCCGTCTTCCCCAACCATAGTGAACTTGAAGAAAGATCCTTCATTTCACTACTGTTGGCACCTCACTTACCTTCTCGGGCAGTTACTCTGCGAGGGTCCCCGCCTGCTTTACCTTTCCCTCCCAAACAAAGTCCATCGGGCCGACTACAACCCGCGGCGCAAATACCGGAACTTAACGAGAAAAATTGATCTCTCCCTCACTTGGTGGCACCAAGAACCTGTTAGCCAGGCCAGGGTGCGCAGAGGTGTGTCCCGGTTCAACGTTCAAGCCAATGCCGGTCATCCTCTTATGTAGTTTTAGAAGGGGTACTTCTACCACGCCCGGAGGACATACTAGTGTCCTCCAAAAGAATATCTATTTCGCCAGTGCTTTCAGTAAAGGAAGAACATGGAACTACAGCTCATGTTCTTATCGTTCATAGAATTATGAATCCAGCTGCAGCTTTTATCGTTCGCAGCTTTGTCATGGTCTACATCATTCATAGAATTCTCTTCATGATTAGACCTAAAGACATCCTGCTTAATTGGATCAAAATTGCCTAACCCATAAAGAGTATTGTACCACCCATCACGGCGAATTTTATTGAAATAAGTCATATTTGAACAATAACTAATTGTTTTTCTATATCAGGATTTTATCTCTCTCCATATTCTCAAATAGGATTGAGATGGTCGTACCTTGGTGTATATAACACCCTCTGTGTGTTCAGCAACTCAGAGATGACCAATATAGAAAAGACAGACACCTTACGGGATTCGAACCCGTGATCCTAGTTTTTAGACATAGTAAATCTTACCCAAAGCAAAGGTGTTATTTATTGATTTCATTTTCCCTTAATAAAATGGCATATAAGTGGGATGTCTTTTATGGCCTATTTACCTTCAATAAAATCGAATTTTTTTTTTAATAATACATTTTTTATTCAAATTTGCAATAATATACCACGAAAAAAAAAAATCACAGAAGTGTATGTCTGTCGCTCAGCCATTGGGCGACAGGACGCCAGTAGCTTTTTGATCTGGCGATTGGACATTAGTAGTATGATGATCTGGCGATTGGACAGCAGTAGCTGTTTCATCAGGCGATTGGTCAAAAATGACCATATGGTCTGGCGACAGGGAGCTTGTCGCCCCATGGGCTGGCGACAGAGAGGTATACAAAATGCTTTCGCACGGCCACTGTGACCATTCCACCGAGCGGAGGGAGAGAGGAGAGCAGCGCCAGCGAGAGAGGGAGAGAAGAGAGGCTACGGGAGAGAAAGAAAAAGGAGGAAGAATGTAACATCCCAGAATTTACTAAATAGTAACAATAAAATATTAAAGTACAAATTTGATTTATTGTTGTTTTCCCAAACTTTAGAAGCTTTTAATAGAGATCTTGCTTAAAGAATATTAAATTATAGGTTTTAGGGAAAAGAGATTGATAGGAGAAAATAAAAGTTTAACAGATCATGTTATAAATTATCATCTTTCAGATCTTTGTTGATAAAGGATTTACAATCATGATGAGAAATTTATTTAACAAGACATACTGGAGATAGTACGTTAACAGATAAAGTGAATTAAGAATCATTCATAATCAGAAAACATTCATTATATGAGAACAAGATACAACACTCAATTTTATTGATACATTGTAGTCTGCAAATACAATAAATAAGAGATACAAAGATATTTGTAACGACATACAAGTCACAGGAGTTACAACTCATACAAATGATTCGATTACATATGAAAATCACAATTACATAAATGATTACATTCTAAAAAGTAAATTACAAAGCTATAAGCTATGGCCTCTATGCTGTCTTGATCCGCTTCTGTAGACCTGCATATTCAATTGCATTTATATCAGTAAAAGAATGAACTAAATGTGTTAAATTAGATACAATAAATAAAAAGGAAAGGAATTGCCGTCAGCCAATTAATTACTTGATCGCTCAGTGAGGTACCCTAGATTGTCCGGGGGCCAATCTGGCTCCTCTCGCGATTAGATTTGCATCATTCGGCAATAAACAAACCTGGTTAAATCGTAGACGCGAATATTTAGGAAATATCGCAAGGTAGAAATATTTCACCACAGTAAAATAGTGAAACCATAGTGAAAAATAATAAAGCCAAGCAACTGTGTCCACAGGACAGTTGCAACTCGTTCCAGAACCTACTGCCGAAACCTCCAGGACACTCTCTCTCTCAGCCGAACTCCCTAGAACCAGCCAGCCGGTCAAGGTTGAGACTGGGATTAAAATCAAGTGCACCGACTAAGCCATTTTTTTTTTTTATGTGCAATCATCCAGCCGCAAGGTAATGCCCCCATTTAAACACTGTTAAACTTCCATGCCATGCCATATGTGTAAACTAGCCTGGACCCATTTAAGGAAGTCACAAAGCGAACCATCGACCACGGGATTAAAGCATTTTAAGTATTCAGATAAAGTAACTCCCACTTGAAACCTCTAGAGCTCAGGCCAACCGGCCAGTAAACCACACAAACCAAGATCAAATGCACCGACAAGGGCTAGTAAATGAACCATCGGACCACCGCAAAGACCATTGGACCGAGCCCCTCTTTCAAACTCCTGCTCACACCGCCATTGCCATGGCTATATATGTTCTAGCGTCACGTAACAAAGCCCCATCCAAGCAAGCCTCAAGAGTGTTCCTTCCAGAGACCAAAGCTCCAAGAGCTAGGACCGTAAAATCAGCCAAGCCTTATCTAAGGAGTCATAAAACAAGCTATTACCAGAACATGCCCACATAAGTTAGAAGAAGCCAACAAAGACAAGATTAGAATCTGGCGCAAGAAATAAACTAGCCGGGAGCCAGGAGAACTAAATCTCAGGAGCCGAAGGAGACCAGAACAAGCACAACAAGCATCACGGCCAACACCTTCCTAGTTTTGCATCTTCTTCATCATCTCTAAGTAAGCGCTCCAAACCTTTTTTTTTCCGGAAATCAACAAGGAAATGAGAAGTAATGCAAGCCAGATAGGCATAACCATTTTGGTCTGAGGAGTTTAAGATTGCAAGGGTTGCATCATGTTTTCCTTTTGCCATACATGCTCCCCGGCCAAGACCGACATTTAGGAAATACATAGACACCGTCCAACTTGCAATTAATCGAAAAGAATCTTACATCACAGACCAAGAAAAGGCAATCAAACCCCATAACATAGCATCATTTCATCATTTGCCATGTAAAGAATTCAAGAAAAGCATCTAGTAATATACTAGGCCTTGATATTCCAAATATTGGTGTTGCTTAGTATCAAATCATTACCATTTACCATGCAACAAATTATTCTAAGCCACTGCCACCATGTCTAATTAAGTATTCAGAAAAGCAATTAGTAGCATAGCATCATGCTACCATCTATCCTGCAATAGAACAATAAAGAAACCAACATCCTCGTGCTGTGCCTAAGCATTCAGAGAACCTCAAACACATCTAGCATCAAGCTCACCTCATAAAATCAGTGCAAAGGACCTCTAGTAACCCTTATGCATCACAAACCAAAAGGTTAATCTCAGCGCAATCGAATTCCCAACTAAATCATCATAAGCACATCACAGATCGGATAGAGGTAGAAGTATTTCGGGACTAGCCTCCAACGTCATGAAACCCTAATATCAAGCATCATGAAATCATTCCCCAACCGCAATCAAGATTCGGCAATTAGAGGATACCGAACCCTAGATCAAACCGAGCCAACACCAGTCGGCGCAAAGACAAATAGAAAAGGGGATTGACATCCAGAGGAAGGGATCAAATTAGAGATACCAAACCCTAGACCGAATCCGAGCCCCATCCATTCGACACAAGAGAGGGCGAAAATCGGCATCCAGAGAAGAGAGGAAGGGGGAGGTAAAGATTTAGGGTTACCAACCCTAATTAAGAAAATGGAGAAGGGGAGGAAACCAAACCGTAGAGGAGGAAGGAAGAGTCGGTGGAATCGGTGTAGCGACAGTGGAGGCGACGCTGTTGCCGAGTCGGTGCAGGCCGACGCCAACTGAGGGGGAGGCGACGACGCCCAGAACCAGCGGCGCCGCCCAGATCGGAAATCCAGTGGGGAAACCGGCAGGAGGCCCTCGAGCGCGTGAGTGTAGGAGAGGATGAGACCAACCGGCTGGGAAAGGAAAAGAAAGGGAGAGGAAAAAGAAAGAATAAAAAGAAAAAGAGAAAGAAAGAAGGAAATAAGGAAAAAGGAAAAAGGGTAGGAGAGAAGAAAATAAAAAGAATAATAGTAATAATAATATGTGTTCCTAGGAAAATGAGAGTTCCAAATATGCGAGAATTTCGTATGGTTGGTTAAAGCTGAGTTAAGATAGTAAATACTCATACTTTCACTATATATATACCATTTAGATTATAATCACAATACATATATGGATAAACATACATGTTCAACTTGTTTTGTATTCAATCCATAAAGCATGATCACTTGATATTACAATGATAATTTTAGTTAACACTAGCCTATTTTTGTTCATATATAAATGTACATTAAACTATATGCAATTAGCCCTTAATTGACATATACCCCCGTTCGACAGATAGAACATTAACAATAGGCTCCAATACTTGTAAGATCAACCAAGACATGACTGTCTTAATCTATATAAGTATTTTATCATGTCTTGCTTGGCATCTGAATCCTATTAAAGACATGACCCTACGTGAGACCAATGGTAAGATCCGTAGTACCGATGCATATGCTTAAGTTTAACCATGCACCATCTATTAAAAATAGTCAAGCCACTTTATATACTAATTGATATTAGTACAAACAATTTCACACCCTGAAAATGAATTATAGTATATTAAATCTTACAATCTTAGCTTCCTGAATTCGTAAAATAAAATAGAATGAATCATAAGGAATAGGTGTCGTATGCGATGCAACCCTTAAACCGTTAATCAATGATAAATATTATGACGTAGAAGTGACACACTTATACGTTCACAAACCCTAATCCACACACATGCTTATTTTATGTAATGCTTGCTTATTTGAATTTCCATCTGATTTCCTTTTGCCCTTATTTAAAAGTATTATTTGCTATTTGCTATCTTCTCCGTTATGCGACGTGTAGAATCCGACGTCTCGGACTTCATCACAACGACTTCAAGATCATGTCTTCGACTTCGTCGCTAAAAGCAATGGATAGCAAGGCAAGCACTCATGTAGATCCCAATTTTCTTTAACAAGAAGAATCTAATTAAAACTTGCATGCATATGCTATATTTTGTATACACTGCTATATTATGGGAAGAATGGTAGATACAACCTTTATTGATGGCTTTCCTTAATCAGTAGTGATAGATGAAACCCTAGATTGTTAATGGACACACAAAATGGGTATATTCGATTATTACATGCATATGCTTAGCCCTGCTTTAGATTGGGAACACGAACAGCGGGTTATACTGTTCGTGATGAACTAAAATTGTTGGACATGATGAACATTAATCTTGAACCTGATGGAACATTGTAACTTTTGATATTTTATTCTTTTTGAAAATAAAACTATGGTTTCGACGTGGGTGATTAATGGCAATAGCCGGATGTACATGTTTTAATGTGTACGTAGATAGGGTGGAGTATCGCCCATGTCACTTTAAGGACCGAACGAAGTGTCCCGTGATCCAAGATTACCCGTACAACCACAATGCCGGTATGGTGACGGCTATAACCAATTAAGTTACTAAAAACTGATCTTGCATTATGGAAGGTAGTAGTAGTACGGGCATTCCGAATATAGGTTTGCTCGAGGGAAGTGCCATCACCGAGGTGTTGACACTTGTCGATGCAACAGTATACGCCTTACTAATGGGGAGAAATGATCCGTATACACGATGTGCTTCTACCGCCATTTTCTAATGGGGAGGAATGATCCGTGCATACGATGTTCTTCGGCCGCCATTAATAAGTCTGTCATACTGGACTGGTGCAATGTCAGGTTTTAGTAATGTAAAGGTTATATATGGTTTTTCCCTGGCGACACACCAAAGGAAGTGTGTAATTATCGATTGCAAAAAGGGAAGTCATTATTTGTGGGTAAAGCTGTACAACTCTGCAGAGATTAAACTAATCGATTAGCCGTATCCACGGTCATGGATGACTTGGTGAACCCACACTAAGTTAGCTGTTTTTATAAAATATTTTGGTGAGCTTACCCTTACAGGTGATTCAATACTTGACATTACGTTGGCAAGGTTGAATTCAGCTGTTGTGCCCTGTGTGGACAAAACTTTAATCTTCAGATAATATTTCATATGATGGGACTGGACGTTTTATCACTCACAAAGGGATGTGAGTCTTTTATCACCTTTATGGTATTCTTACATATTACTTTTGTATTTACATACTTGTTATTTCATTTCCTTTTCAAGTTTCGCTTTCACTCTACTATTCAGCATCTACATTTCAATTTGGCTCCAAGCAAAAGTTAACCGTAGAAGCTTTATTCTAGGATCAGCCTGCATTCCAAACACACAACTCAAGTCTTGCTGAGTACAAAATGTACTCACCCTTGCTATCATTGTTGATTTTAGGTGAAGATGCAGGTATCTCGATGAATTTTACTTTGACGCAGGATTGCGGGATTATTAACGACAGTTCTTTCTAAGGCTTTACCTTGTCAGTTGCCTGTGGATTATGTGGCAAACTACAAGACATCTGATTCTTTTACTATGTTTAGTTGACCCTCTCGGTCATATTGTATCATTACTTCCGCTGTAATAAAATATGAAACTTTTGTATGGTTGTGATTCCAAATTGTGCTTTGTGCGTGCCAGCCACTGATCATGGGAATGGTACAGTATGCACATTAGAACCTTGCTTTTATGTTTGCACTGTAGCATAAAAGTGAGGGTCTTACAGTTTGGTATCAGAGCCATGCTGACTGCAGGCAAACCTTAGTTAGAATGGTCGTTAGATAAATTTTAAAATTTAAAATAGACAATCCTATATTTAGGAATGAAAGATTGCTATATCTATTATTAATCTTCTCTTGTCTCATATTATTTGTTATCAATTCTTTCCTCTCCAATTGGAATATCTATATATATTCTTCCCTCCCATAGGAAATTACATTTCCTATCTCTATATACTTTTTCTTTTCTATAACATTTTCTTTCCTCACCTCTACATATTCTCATTCTTTCAATAAGGATTCTTCCTCTTATCTACATTCTTATTAAATACTGCTAATGAATCCTTTTTAAAAATGATTTAACGGTCTCTGTTAAACTGCTAAAACACATAGGGCATCCCTGCCACCAGTTTTAGAATGTCAAGTGATATATCATTATTCTTCTCCCCACGCAACCAAGGAAGACTACTGCATCCACGCCAACAACCTCAGGAAGACAGATGCGACACTCCGTCAACTTCTTCATTGTCATGGAAACTTTGGACTATCAGCCCCAACAAATGGTGCAAGAGTTTGAAGAAACTCGTCGCCAAGATACCTATATTAAGATATAGTATCATTTAAGCTATGAGTAGCTTTGCTGATATGGCAAAACTCTCATGATAAAATTTCGCAGGACTAAGTAATAAAAGAAAGAACCTTAGAACTTCTATGTATTGTAGTTTAAGGGTGCGTTCTTTTGTTGATGGAAATTTGTTGAAATCTTTTTGTATTGCTTCCCGGGTTATGCTAGTGAATGCTTAACATAAAGCTAAAATTTCGCGATGTTGCAACCCTTAAATTGATAAGGAATTATAATTAAGAAATTTTGAACAAAATGTCATCTTGTACTAAATAAAGGATAATCTTAGAATCTAATTACCTCTATGTAGATGTTTCTTCCCTTCTCTAGACATTCTAATAAAATCTGTAAGGAAAGTAATGTTATCTAAAATAAGGTAACTTGATCTTTTAGACAAGCAATTTTGGGGATAAAACATTCTCATATAACTTACCTCCTCTTTCTATAGGATTCCTCACTGGTATGTTATTCTAGTTACTAATATCCTTTGATTCTTATAAACAAAGCCAATATGTAGATAGAAGTTTGGTGGCCTCCACAAACATTCCTTAACCGTAGGAGTGTGTTGAAAGAATATCTTACTGCATATGCCAAACTCCGCCGCGACAACAAAATGCCTTATTGTTCCCATGCTACTCACGCTAGACAGTAGGAACCTTGTCAGAACCAGCTCCAAGGAATTAATACTACAACCTTTATCATCACCCCAATGATGATTGAGCCTACACTACCTACAAATAAATCAGGTTTAAGACTTTGCTATACTAGCAATCGCAAAGAATACCTAAGTCACTTTAGGTCGGTCACTATCCAATTACCTCTACAGGTAACAATTGACCATTCCTTTGCACATGAAAAGTGTCCACCTTATCACCTTACTTTGGAATAGAATCACAATGTTAAGTCACATCATATAGAACTAAATATTGTTTGGTTAAATAAAAGAGTTTAAAAATAGAATAATGATTGGAAGCTTAAATATTTCTTTTTGTGTTGGTCTTGAGTGCAATCTTTGTATTGTTATTCATTGTGATGAAATTCTGTGTATCAATATAAGGATTACTCTCACGAATGTTAAACCTTTGAGTTGAAAATTCACAACGAGACAATGTTAACAAATGGAGAGTAGATCCTAGATTAAGACATTTCTTATAACTACCTCATCCCTTCTAAATTGTAGAAACTCTATTTAATAAAATTTTTAGGGAACAAAATGTTGCCCTGTAACCCGCTAGATCTTTATCTAAATAGTCTTATTGTCATTACTGCAGAATGCCTATGACAAGATCCTTCAGTAAAATACCTGAAGAAGAAGCCAGGCATAGTTTACAATTTCTCCTTAAACCACAAGAGACCAACCCAGAAAAAAATCTTTGCCAGTATCCCAAACCAGAATTCAAACACTCTCTATGATGGAACAAAATTATCAAAATTCCACCTCTCTTAGTCAGCCGATGGGGCAGAACGCTGCCAATATGGATGTAGCTCACGCCAGAAAAAGAAAATTTTCAGCTCAAAAAGCCACTCTTACATCTTATTCAAAGCCTAAAAGCTGCTCTTTGAAATGTTGCCAACCAAATCAAATTGAAGATCGCGCATGCATTCGCCATGAGAAATAGGTCATACCGCTGATGAGCATGCAATAAACTGTTCTAGTTGTGAAGGAAACCATTCTCTGGGAAAATGTCCCATGAATGACACTACTTGTTACCTTTGTGAAAGTAAAGATCATTGCCCACCTCAATGTCCTCTTGATCCAATAGTTACCACTATAGTTCGACTTCAACAAGAAAATCTTCGAGCCTTAATTGCCCAAAAATTTTCATGTAGAAAAGAAATTACACAAGAAATGGTGGAAGAAGAAATGAAAAATCAGCATTCCTACTCTACCAGCCATCATCAAGAAAGTAGTAATTGGCAATCACCAACAGCTTGTTTCTTGTGTGATAAAGAAGGCCACTGGGCAAGAAATTGCCCTAAGCAACGACAAGTTAAAATCCAGAAAAACAATATAAAGCACCCGTTTACACCCAATAAAGCATCACGGAAAGCACTTAAGTGCTTCACCTGTCACAAAACAGATCATATTGCTCAAAGAATGCCCCCAAGGAAACCAAACCCCTTCTAACACCATAGCCTTGCCAGAAATCACTTCAGTCAAAATGATAACCCCGAGAATAGGAAAAACAAAATTTGAAGCTATCTTTCCGAAGAATCATGGAACGAAGAGGCGTCTGAACGAAGATGTCAATTCTAAGAAAAATTCCGTGCAAACTTATCCTCAATCTCAAACATCATTTATTAATCCCTCCAACAAAATCAATGGCCAGTCTCCTAATTCTCAAAATAAGGCAACTAATGTTACGTGCTTCTGTTGTCTTGAACGTGGACACTATGCCAATAAGTGCCCAAAAAGGAAGCAAAACCCACCTCGTCCTCAACCTTGTGAAGCTATACAACTAGAACGACTTCAAAGACCTAAAGGTCAGCAAGTCCCTGGATATGCATCTACTTCAGCTCAAGACGTCAACCATGGCATACCTAATAAAATGCCAGGTACATTCCTCATAGATACAGTCTCTACCAGAACTTAGTTTAAAATTTTAAATCATCCTGTCTCTTTAAATTTACCTTGAATCTACCTTGTGCCGATAATTAAATTTTATGATTATTCGTAAGACCTGAATTTATACTCGATAATCTATTCTTCCAGAATAATTGTACAAATCATTTAATTATCCAACTCCCACTCACCCTTTTTAACCCTGCGAATCTCGGGGACGAGATTCCTGTTAAGGGGGGTAGTCTGTAACATCCCAGAATTTACTAAATAGTAAAAATAAAATATTAAAGTACAAATTTGATTTATTGTTGTTTTCCCAAACTTTAGAAGCTTTTAATAGATATCTTGCTTAAAGAATATTAAATTATAGGTTTTAGGGAAAAGAGATTGATAGGAGAAAATAAAAGTTTAACAGATCATGTTATAAATTATCATCTTTCAAATCTTTGTTGATAAAGGATTTACAATCATGATGAGAAATTTATTTAACAAGACATACTGGAGATAGTACGTTAACAGATAAAGTGAATCAAGAATCATTCATAATCAGAAAACATTCATTATATGAGAACAAGATACAACACTCAATTTTATTGATACATTGTAGTCTGCAAATACAATAAATAAGAGATACAAAGATATTTGTAACGACATACAAGTCACAGGAGTTACAACTCATACAAATGATTCGATTACATATGAAAATCACAATTACATAAATGATTACATTCTAAAAAGTAAATTACAAAGCTATAAGCTATGGCCTCTATCTTTGTCTTGATCCGCTTCAGAGACCTGCATATTCAATTGCATTTATATCAGTAAAAGAATGAACTAAATGTGTTAAATTAGATACAATAAATAAAAAGGAAAGGAATTGCCGTCAGCCAATTAATTACTTGATCGCTCAGTGAGGTACCCTAGATTGTCCGGGGGCCAATCTGGCTCCTCTCGCGATTAGATTTGCATCATTCGGCAATAAACAAACCTGGTTAAATCGTGACGCGAATATTTAGGAAATATCGCAAGGTAGAAATATTTCACCACAGTAAAATAGTGAAACCATAGTGAAAAATAATAAAGCCAAGCAACTGTGTCCACAGGACAGTTGCAACTCGTTCCAGAACCTACTGCCGAAACCTCCAGGACACTCTCTCTCAGTAGAACTCCTAGAACCCGGCCCGGTAGGTCAAGGTTGAGGCGGGATTAAAATCAAGTGCACCGACTAAGCCATTTTTTTTTTTATGTGCAATCATCCACCGCAAGAGTAATGCCCCCATTTAAACAACTGTTAAACTTCCATGCCATGCCATATGTGTAAACTAGCCTGGACCCATTTAAGGAAGTCACAAAGCGAACCATCGACCACGGGATTAAAGCATTTTAAGTATTCGAGATAAAGTAACTCCCACTTTGAAACCTCTAGAGCTCAGGCCAACCGGCCAGGTAAACCACACAAACCAAGATCAAATGCACCGACAAGGGCTAGTAAATGAACCATCGGACCAGCCGCAAAGACCATTGGACCGAGCCCCTCTTTCAAACCACTGCTCACACCGCCATTGCCATGGCTATATATGTTCTAGCGTCACGTAACAAAGCCCCATCCAAGCAAGCCTCAAGAGTGTTCCTTCCAGAGACCAAAGCTCCAAGAGCTAGGACAGAAAAATCAGCCAAGCCTTATCTAAGGAGTCATAAAACAAGCTATTACGAGAACATGCCCACATAAGTTAGAAGAAGCCAACAAAGACAAGATTCAGAATCAAGCAAGAAATAAACTAGCTGGGAGCCAGGAGAACTAAATCTCAGGAGCCGAAGGAGACCAGAACAAGCACAACAAGCATCACGGCCAACACCTTCCTAGTTTTGCATCTTCTTCATCATATCTAAGTAAGCCCTCCAAACCTTTTTTTCAAGAAACAACCAGGAAATGAGAAGTAATGCAAACCAGATAGACAAAACCATTTTGGTCTCAGTATTTTAAGATTGCAAGGGTTGCATCATGTTTTCCTTTTGCCATACATGCTCCCTACAAGACCGACAGTTAGGAAATACATAGACACCGTCCAACTTGCAATTAATCGAAAAGAATCTTACATCACAGACCAAGAAAAGGCAATCAAACCCCATAACATAGCATCATTTCATCATTTGCCATGTAAAGAATTCAGTAAAAGCATCTAGTAATATACTAGGCCTTCAGTATTCCAAATATTGGTGTTGCTTAGTATCAAATCATTACCATTTACCATGCAACAAATTATTCTAAGCCACTGCCACCATGTCTAATTAAGTATTCAGAAAAGCAATTAGTAGCATAGCATCATGCTACCATCTATCCTGCAATAGAACAATAAAGAAACCAACATCCTCGTCTTTGTGCCTAAGCATTCAGAGAACCTCAAACACATCTAGCATCAAGCTCACCTCATAAAATCAGTGCAAAGGACCTCTAGTAACCCTTATGCATCACAAACCAAAAGGTTAATCTCAGCGCAATCGAATTCCCAACTAAATCATCATAAGCACATCACAGATCGGATAGAGGTAGAAGTATTTCGGGACTAGCCTCCAACGTCATGAAACCCTAATATCAAGCATCATGAAATCATTCCCCAACCGCAATCAAGATTCGGCAATTAGAGGATACCGAACCCTAGATCAAACCGAGCCAACACCAGTCGGCGCAAAGACAAATAGAAAAGGGGATTGACATCCAGAGGAAGGGATCAAATTAGAGATACCAAACCCTAGACCGAATCCGAGCCCCATCCATTCGACACAAGAGAGGGCGAAAATCGGCATCCAGAGAAGAGAGGAAGGGGGAGGTAAAGATTTAGGGTTACCAACCCTAATTAAGAAAATGGAGAAGGGGAGGAAACCAAACCGTAGAGGAGGAAGGAAGAGTCGGTGGAATCGGTGTAGCGACAGTGGAGGCGACTGTTGCCGAAGTCGGTGCAGCCGACGCCAATCGAGGGAGGCGACGACGCCCAGAACCAGCGGCGCCGCCCGGATCGGAAATCCAGGTGGGGAAACCGGCAGGAGGCCTCGAGCGCGTGAGTGTAGGAGAGGATGAGACCAACCGGCTGGGAAAGGAAAAGAAAGGGAGAGGAAAAAGAAAGAATAAAAAGAAAAAGAGAAAGAAAGAAGGAAATAAGGAAAAAGGAAAAAGGGTAGGAGAGAAGAAAATAAAAAGAATAATAGTAATAATAATATGTGTTCCTAGGAAAATGAGAGTTCCAAATATGCGAGAATTTCGTATGGTTGGTTAAAGCTGAGTTAAGATAGTAAATACTCATACTTTCACTATATATATACCATTTAGATTATAATCACAATACATATATGGATAAACATACATGTTCAACTTGTTTTGTATTCAATCCATAAAGCATGATCACTTGATATTACAATGATAATTTTAGTTAACACTAGCCTATTTTTGTTCATATATAAATGTACATTAAACTATATGCAATTAGCCCTTAATTGACATATACCCCGCTCGACAGATAGAACATTAACAATAGGCTCCTATACATGTAAGATCAACCAAGGCATGATGTCTTAACCTATATAAGTATTTTATCATGTCTTGCTTTGCATCTGAATCCTATTAAAGACATGACCCTACGTGAGACCAATGGTAAGATCCGTGAGTACCGATGCATATGCTTAAGTTTAACCATGCACCATCTATTAAAAATAGTCAAGCCACTTTATATACTAATTGATATTAGTACAAACAATTTCACACCCTGAAAATGAATTATAGTATATTAAATCTTACAATCTTAGCTTCCTGAATTAAGTAAAATAAAATAGAATGAATCATAAGGAATAGGTGTCGTATGCGATGCAACCCTTAAACCGTTAATCAATGATAAATATTATGACGTAGAAGTGACACACTTATACGTTCACAAACCCTAATCCACACACATGCTTATTTTATGTAATGCTTGCTTATTTGAATTTCCATCGATTTCCTTTTGCCCTTATTTAAAAGTATTATTTGCTATTTGCTATCTTCTCCGTTATGCGACGTGTAGAATCCGACGTCTCGGACTTCATAAATCCAGCGACTTCAAGATCATGTCTTCGACTTCGCCGCTAAAAGCAATGGATAGCAAGGCAAGCACTCATGTAGATCCCAATTTTCTTTAACAAGAAGAATCTAATTAAAACTTGCATGCATATGCTATATTTTGTATACCTTGCTATATTATGGGAAGAATGGTAGATACAACCTTTATTGATGGCTTTCCTTAATCAAGAGTGATAGATGAAACCCTAGATTGTTAATGGACACACAAAATGGGTATATTCGATTATTACATGCATATGCTTAGCCTCGCTTTAGATTGGGAACACGAACAATGGGTTATACTGCTCGTGATGAACTAAAATTGTTGGACATGATGAACATTAATCTTGAACCTGATGGAACATTGTAACTTTTGATATTTTATTCTTTTTGAAAATAAAACTATGGTTTCGACGTGGGTGATTAATGGCAATAGCCGGATGTACATGTTTTAATGTGTACGTAGATAGGGTGGAGTATCGCCCATGTCACTTTAAGGACCGAACGAAGTGTCCCGTGATCCAAGATTACCCGTACAACCACAATGCCGGTATGGTGACGGCTATAACCAATTAAGTTACTAAAACCGATCTTGCATTATGGAAGGTAGTAGTAGTACGGGCATTCCGAATATAGGTTTGCTCGAGGGAAGTGCCATCACCGAGGTGTTGACACTTGTCGATGCAACAGTATACGCCTTACTAATGGGGAGAAATGATCCGTATACACGATGTGCTTCTACCGCCATTTTCTAATGGGGAGGAATGATCCGTGCATACGATGTTCTTCGGCCGCCATTAATAAGTCTGTCATACTGGACTGGTGCAATGTCAGGTTTTAGTAATGTAAAGGTTATATATGGTTTTTCCCTGGCGACACACCAAAGGAAGTGTGTAATTATCGATTGCAAAAAGGGAAGTCATTATTTGTGGGTAAAGCTGTACAACTCTGCAGAGATTAAACTAATCGATTAGCCGTATCCACGGTCATGGATGACTTGGTGAACCCACACTAAGTTAGCTGTTTTTATAAAATATTTTGGTGAGCTTACCCTTACAGGTGATTCAATACTTGACATTACGTTGGCAAGGTTGAATTCAAATTTGTTGTGCCTAATGTGGACAAAACTTTAATCTTGAGATAATATTTCATATGATGGGACTGGACGTTTTATCACTCACAAAGGGATGTGAGTCTTTTATCACCTTTATGGTATTCTTACATATTACTTTTGTATTTACATACTTGTTATTTCATTTCCTTTTCAAGTTTCGCTTTCACTCTACTATTCAAAGATCTACATTTCAATTTGGCTCCAAGCAAAAGTTAACCGTAGAAGCTTTATTCTAGGATCAGCCTGCATTCCAAACACACAACTCAAGTCTTGCTGAGTACAAAATGTACTCACCCTTGCTATCATTGTTGATTTTAGGTGAAGATGCAGGTATCTCGATGAATTTTACTTTGACGCAGGATTGCGGGATTATTAACGACAGTTCTTTCTAAGGCTTTACCTTGTCAGTTGCCTGTGGATTATGTGGCAAACTACAAGACATCTGATTCTTTTACTATGTTTAGTTGACCCTCTCGGTCATATTGTATCATTACTTCCGCTGTAATAAAATATGAAACTTTTGTATGGTTGTGATTCCAAATTGTGCTTTGTGCGTGCCAGCCACTGATCATGGGAATGGTACAGTATGCACATTAGAACCTTGCTTTTATGTTTGCACTGTAGCATAAAAGTGAGGGTCTTACAAAGAAGAGAGAGAAGAAAAAGGAGGAAGAAGAGAAGAAAAAGGAGGAAGAAGAGGCTGCAGTCTTTCCTCTGCGCAAGTTGAGGTAATATTCGATTTTTTATTTTTATTAGTAGTAGTAGATCTATATGTACAGTAGAAATATATTTAGTAAATGTAGATGTAGATGTAGATTTAGCAAATGTAGTTGTAGATGTAGATGTTAATTTATCAGATTTAGAGAGTACGAATAGATGTAGATGTAGTCTTAGTGATTATGTAGCTGTTTATTGCTTTAGCAGTGCGAATATACTTTTAGATGTACATAAATTTTGAGGTTACGGATAGATGTAGCGAATGTAGATATTTGAGCCGTAATATCGTTGAAATATCGGTAGTAAAATCGTTAGTAATATCGTTGAAAAACGACCAGACTCGATGGTTAACATCTAGCAGACTACATATCGTTGATATTTATAGCAGAGTTGATTTATATACTCTTTTTACCTATGGACAAGGATACATACCAAAAAACAAAGGACTATGATGAATTTTTTTAAACAAAATCGCATTTTATATCTTATCATTATTATTAGAGTATACGGAAACTAATAAAGGAGTGTGTATTCGTTTAAGTCATATGGTAGAGGTGGTAGTAATATCAGTTAGTAACATCGGTACTAATATCGTTGAAAAATGAGTAGACTGGATGGTTAACATCTAGCGGACTACATAGTTAAATCGATTCGCCAGTCAGTGATGGTAGTGGAAAGAACTAATGGTAGAGTACCAATAAGTTATAGATTATGTACTGGGTTATTTCGTTAGAAGTAAATAATGTTCTAGTGCAAATAATTTCATATCTACATAAATTAACTGATACAAGTACGTACATATCTATTCATTGGAATGTAGTCCGAGTAGAAATAAAGTATTTCGATGTAGGTACATATATATTTGTAGGAATGTAGCTACTTTTTGCATAGATGGATATGTATATTTGTATCTTGTATACATAGTTATGTTAGGTGTCACAGCCTTTTTTACGGAAATTAATTAATTCGTGCGTGAATGAATGGATTCGCAGATATGGGAGAACGAGTTCCATTTAGAATCTATTACGGAGAAGGGGTTGTAATGTATGGTTCGGAGGGCGCGGATCTAAGCAATTTCCAGTACGTGGACAGAAGTTTGACCAGGGTTGGAGAGCGCACATTGTCATCTGTGTTGAAGTGGTTGTACTACACTTTTAGGATGGAAGAGGAGAAGTGCCATCTAAAGGTATTTAGCCTATGTAGCATGCAAAACGCTCCTATTTGTTGGGAGCTAGTTGAGCTGAAGGGTACCGCATCGTGGAGATCATATGTTAGGGGGGCACAGCAACGGGGATGGAGTCTGGTCCTTCTTGTGCAAGCATATGAGAGGGATGTTGCCGTACAGCAGCAGTTGGACGGTGGTCAGTGTAGTCAGGCAGGAAATGAGTTCAGTTTAGGTGAGGCTAAAACTGGGGGATCTGGCCGTGAGCAGTACATTGAGCAATGCAACGATGAGACCATTTGCCAGAGTGGTGAACAAGCTGAGTTCGACGAGGATGATGAGAATGTTGGGCAGGAAGCACGGGGACAGGCGGACAAAGGCGAGGAAATTGACGAAATAACTCATAGGATGGAAGAGGAAGACTGTGAGGCACATGAAGTGGAAGACGACGATGAGTCGGATGAGGAAGATGAAGATACGGAGCTGCTTGTGCCAGCCGAGTGGAGCACGCAACAATTTGATCAGTTGATTGTCAACGAAAGCAGCGAGACACCTTGGCAGTATAGTGAAAATGAGGTTAGGCTTAACAGTATGTACCCGACAAAAGAGGCTGTGCAGGATGCTGTGAAAGATTGGGCCTTATCGTTAAGAAGGACTTTCAAGGTTAAGAAATCCACCCCAACATCCTACGACGTGGTGTGTGAGATCGTTGGGTGTCCGTGGAGAGTGCATGCGTACAAGGCCAAATGGGGCACCCATTGGCAATGTTCGAAGGTTGAGCAGCATTGCTGTATGACGGAGGAAGCACTTATGGCTCACAGGAACCTATCATCCGGGTTTGTCGCGAACATTATGTACGCCGAGATAGTGGAGAACCTGAGATTTGAGCCCCGTGCAATTATCCGAGCAATCGAGAATAGATATCAGTACACAATTAGCTATGGCAAGGCATGGAGGGCGAAACAGAAGGCATTGGAAATGAGGTTCGGCAAGTTTGAAGACTCGTACCACAATCTGCCCGCACTGCTCAGTTGCATTCAGGGAAGAAATCCTGGCACTTACTATAATTTGCAAGATTGTCCGTCAATGAAGTGGCCGACTAAAATGCATCTCAAAAGAGTGTTCTTCGCATTCGGACCTTGCATCAAGGCGTTCTATCACTGCCGTCCACTGTTGTGTGTGGACGGGACATTCTTGACCGGGAAATATAGAGGGCAACATCGGCCATTGTGGGCGTTGATGGAAACAACCAGATTACGCGATTGCCTTCGCCTTTGTGGAAAGCGAGAACTATGACGAGTTGGCTATGGTTCCTACGGAACTTGAAGATGGGGTGGTCAAAACTTCGTCGAGATGTGTGCGTCTTTGCATGACAGGCATCTTTGATGCGCTTAGTGCTATCAACGATTGCAAACAAAGGCAGGAGCCATTCCCATGGCCGGACTTGCATAGCGAGATGGTGTATGAGGCATTTGGGTGCTAACTTCTATAAGCAATTCAAGAACAAGGAACTGATGAACATGTTCAAAAGACTGCAAGCGTAACTGTGAGAGAAAGTTTATGACTCTATGGAGAAACCTTGATGAGCTCACAAGAAAACACAAGGACGAGTGCACAACAAAGAGCGATGCCTCTTTTCCCTCGCCAATGAAGATGACGCCACCATTCGCCGCCGAAGGCAAAGGCCAATAAAATGTTTCTCTGATTGGATCAAGCACGAATGTAAAGAGAAGTGGTCACTATTACATGACACACATGGTGCTAGATATGGTGTCATGACCACTAACTTTGCGTAAGTTTACAATCGGGTGATGAGAGGAATGAGGTGCCTCCCCCTGGTTGGAATTGTTGAGGGAGTGCTGCGTGGCACAACCAAGTACTTTGTGGATAGGCATCAAGCTGCTGAGATAGTTATGAGAGATGAGAAGTGCCTTTACTCTTCCATGATCATTAAATACATGGATGAGAAGAGTTTGAAGGCGTCAAAGCATAGGGCTATCAAAGTTGGTGCACGAACATTGCGCTTCGAGGTGATTTGTAGGGATAAAGGACGGCATGGAACCAACCAGCGGGTGGTCACCCAAGAGTGCACATTACAGGATGATTGCAAATGCTCGTGTAACAAGCCCTACCTTTTGCATAGGCCATGTTCACATGTCATAGCCGCTTGTGCTTTGTTTGGAATGCAACCTGGTACGTACCTATCTGAATATTTTACGAAGGAAAGGGTGATGGCAACTTGGAGCGAGGAGCTTTATGGTTATGGTGTTGTGGGTTCTTTCACCACAACTCCTTCTATTGATGAAAGATTTTGGGTGCCTGATTTCGATGGTAGAAGATGCAAAGCCGGGCGTCGGAAAACAAGGCGTATCAGAAATGATATGGATGAGTCAGAAGCTGGCAAACGCGCGAAGAAATGTTCGTTGTGCAAGCAAACAGGACATACATTCAAGAACTGCCTTGCACGGAACGAAGGAGGTGAAGGAGGAGATGTCAATCCGACAGTGGGGGAAGGATCCTCCTCTGCGAGGAGTGGTGCACGACCCCATCGTACCGGATGAGAAGCAACTTCAAATATCAACTAAATGATGTCAAATTTATATTTCACCGATGTAATGCGTGCTGTGTGAACTATGTCAAATTTACATTTTAGCGATGTAATGTGTGTATCATGAATTCTGTCAAATTTACATTTCACCGATGTAATGTGTGTATCGTGAACTCTGTCAAATTGACATTTTACCGTTGTAATGCGTGTTGTGCGAACTCTATTTTGTGCCTACCTGTAAGCTTGTTCCCTGTAGTTGTGAGTGTTGTGTCCTCACGGCCCATTTGTTTCGGAACTAGCAAGTTCAATGGTGTAATGTTCTATGTGCTTTTTTGTTGGAACGCATTATTGTCATGCTTTTATAGTTTTTCGTACACTTTTGTTTGTACATGCCTGCCAATTATAATTTTCATCTATGACATTTGCAGGTATGGCTCAGCAGCATGCAGATGACGACTGGCCCTTCGAGCTGCTAGATCCGGTCGTGGATCGCTGTCACCGTGCCCGATTCGCGACAGCTTGTCCACAGGAGGGAGGGGATCCTGTGCAGCTCGGTGTACTTCGGCCGAGGACACCACAGTATGGTTGGGCCCTCGATCCTCGTTGGATCCCCAGGTAACATACTAGTACAAAATTTTCCATATATCTTGCTTGTACTACGATGATTAGTATAGTACTGACATTATTTACATTATTTGTGTTTCGCAGGCTCCGAGCCTCGGGGTTGCTGCCACTCGCCCGCATGGTGGAGGATGTGGGTGGTCACCGGTTCCCGTTTGACAGGTCCCTGATCACCGCTTTGGTGGATCGGTGGAGGCCAGAGACCCACACCTTCCATCTACCCGTCGGGGAGATGGCGATCACGCTGCAGGACGTCTCCTACCTTCTAGGGCTGCCGATCGCCGGTCACCCGGTGGTGCCGGAGGATGTCGGGCCGATGTGGCGGCAGGACACCCTCGACAGGTTCCACGGTGTGCTACCAGCCGTTGGGTACCGGACCTTCGACAGTACACACGGTCCGACGCTGCGGTGGCTTCGACAGTTCGTGGTACGCAACTGCACTTTAAAATTTATTTTTGCATGTGCTCCCTAAAATAACAAGAGGACTTCATTTTGTAGGCCGCGGAGATCGTCGACCCAGCGGACGAGTATAGGGTGTCCCGACACCTGGAGGCGTATCTGTTGTGGCTCTTTGGCTGGTGCATGTTCACGAGCTCCCATGGGGATAGCGTGGACAGGCACCTCATCCAGTTCGCGAGGGAGATCGCTGACTCCCCACTTGAGGCCGTGCCACAGTACTCTTGGGGGTCCGCTGTGCTATGCACGACGTACCGGGCACTCTGCGACGGTTGTACACGGACCGCAGACGGCGCCATCTTTGGAGGATGTCCATTGCTTGTACAGCTGTGGGCATACGAGAGATTCCAGATCGGGCGGCCCGAGATCGACCTGGAGCCTCTTCACCCGACAGGCGATGGCGACGTCGACGGTCCCACCATCGGCACCATCTGGTGCCATAGACGGGTAAGCTATTGCAATAACGATTTTCTGAAATTTGCTTTCTCATCTGTGACTAATAGCATATACTTTTGCTTTTGCCTACAGCCTAGATGGGCACACAAGACGGTGCGTACGGGCTACCCACGCCGTCGCTGCGTTCGACCACCTCACCGAGGACCACGTGCGCTGGACGCCATACGCAGATGCTGAGGTCCAGGGTCGTGCGCCGGGTGGCCTTTCCACCCTTTGCACACGAGACGCGGCGTACTGGTTCACGCGTCGGTGCCTCGTGTTCGACGTACAGGTGGAGGGCTACGCTGTCCATCGAGTGATGAGGCAGTTCGGCCTACGACAGGCCTTCCCAGTGCAGGTCGGCCGTTTGGTCCCACCAGCCGACCACGCGTAAGTTTCGTCCATCTATGTTTCATAATACTTGCTGTGTCATGCAATCTACTCATGGTATTGGTATTTCTTATCCACAGGCACAGTAGGAAGGGTGTGCATGGGGCCACCCCCTGGCACATACGCATGGCGCCGTGGGTTGAGGAGTGGGCGGCAGCCCTGGAGGACGTCCACGTTGAGGAGGCGGTGTACGACCCGCAGACGTACCGCGCCTACCGACGGTGGTACACTTCTCGTACGCGCCTGCGTTTGGTACGTGTCGACCCCGATCCTCCTAGACATGTTCCCACGGTGGCGGACATGTACCCGTCCCACACCGACTCGGCTCTCCACGCTGCAGTACGTTGCGCCCTATCTACGATCTCGTGCACGCTTAGTTGGTAACAGAGCTAACCAATTCGTAATGTTTGTTTAGACTGACGTTTTGCAGCAGTACCACGACGAGGCGGGGAGCTACCTTGCCCGTCTGACCAGCGGAGCTGAGGTGACCCGACAGGAGGTGAACACCTTCTTCGTGAGGTTACACCTGGTGCCGACGCAGCGTCCTAGAGATGGCAGTCGCCGCCAGCCTTACGATGTGATAGGCGACCAGTACCGCTTGGAGGAGGCACGGGTCTTGCTGGTACGTCTGCGCGCCCTCCATCCTCCCGTGCCACCATCACGCCGCCCATTGCGAGAGGCCGAGGGTGGGCACTCAGTCACGCCGGGAGGTGAGTACTCCATCGCACTTACTCGCTTTTTCAACCACTTTTTGTTTTGAATCACTTTTAACTCATCCAACAATTCTCCATTTCATATAGGCTCACAGCACGGTTGTTCCGTTCACGTCTGCAGCTGCACCGACGACTACGACGATCACCGACGACTCGGCTACGCGGACCATGACCTAGACGATCTTTGGATCGTCTGGTTTTTTCCTGAGGAGCCTGGACCATCGCATTTGCACGGGCACCACCACCGACGCCGGGGACTCGGCTGGGCTATGATACACCAGACGCTAGACCATCGAGGCCGCGCCTGGCCGGCTCGGTAACGTACTCACGGGACCAGATCCGTCGGAGGAGGCCCCCACAGCCGAAGCGGGGCCGATGCTAGTTTGTTTTGTTTATGATTGTTACTACTTTTGATAATACTTATATGTTGTACTTTTCATGACATTGACGACTCATGTGTCGTCGTTCTTTTGCACGTTACGTATGTTTTATTATTTCGGACCGTTAATTGTGCTTTCCCTCGGACTTCGTCTCCGTGAAAACACAGGGAATTGATGAATATGTTTAAAAGACCGTGCTAGCAGGACCAGGAGAGCAAGTTCAGAACTATGTGGAGAACCAGGAAAGCCTGTGTAAAGCTGTGGCCATAGGCAGGCTCACGTCCCATCACATGCAAAGCTGCAGCGGAATCCGATGCTGGCGGACGTGAACTTCTCTTAAGTCCGCCACTCTCTTGTATGGCTGGTGGCTGACTATTTAAACCCCAGTGGTCGCCTCCAAATAATCAGACCAACCTAGCAATTCGAACTACGTCGCACAAGTTCACCAGCCAACTTACCGGTGCCAATGGAGTTCCCATCGCCCCCAAGGCACAGCGTTGTCGAAGCCATCCCCGAAGGCACGCAGGTCCCCATGTGCCTATGTGGGGATCCTTGCCGCTTCCGGCAGTCCGTAGACAACTCATACACGTACGGTATGAGGTACTGGAGCTGCCGCAACCGCGACTCCGAGCAAACGATGCAGATGCGGATGCGGCGGAGAAGCCCGGTATGTTCGTACTCGCATTTGCTTTGTAACATCGAACCGTGGAAAACATTAATACATTACTACCATCATAAGTCACCAATTGCAGACTCCATTGTGCGAGTTCATCAGATTCTACGATGCGGAGCAAACTCCTCAAATGGAGAGGATGCGGAATTGGGAGTACTCGCATCGCAGATCTATGGTACAGCAGCAGTGGCGTGAGCAGGACGAGGAGGAGAAGCGCATGAAGGCTGCCGAAGAAATGCGTGCACAGAGGGAGGCCGAACGGCAGGCCCTGGCGGCCGAGCGGGAGGCCGAGAATGAGAGGAAGCGTGAGAGGGCATCTAGGGCTAGGGCGGCAGGCACCGATGGGTTGCGCAAGGGGAAATATCCACGGTGCACTCAGTAGTGTGGCAGAAGGACCCTTGTTGTTTTCTTAACCTAAGGCATGTTAACTTTAAGCCTTTTTTCTGTATTTCTGCATTTCCTATGTTGTAATGCTATGATGTTGCCGTTATTGCGTTCATCATGAGGGCTCTGCATTGCAATGTCGTTAATTATGTCTCAAAAAGCTAAACTATTCAAAACATGACTTGTTGTGGACTATACTTACGGTTATTGCAATACACTTACCGCATTTTTTTTAAATACATGTGAAACAGTATTTCATGTTTCGGGAAAGAATAAACGAATTTTAAAATTTCTGGTTTGTAAATATGATGTTCATGTTTGTAAATATGACTTATAGTTTGTACAGTATTCCAAAAATTACCATACCGTCACATGCATTATTACTTAGGGTTTTTGCGCTGCTGCATTTTAGATGCAACGGATGGTATAAATATAATATTGTAGGGAAATATGCTAGTTCAGATATCACATAGCAAATCTCATCCCTTTTTACCAAAAAATAGCTTCACACACGACATCTTACAGCATGCCGAAAAGGCTTACGCGTTCATTTTGTTACAGACTATAATACTTACGGTTACAGAATATAATATTATTATATGTTTATTGCAAATCTCATTCATTCTTACAAAAAATTACCTTCAAACACGATATCCTAATACCCGCCAAAAAAGCATACACAATATGGTGGCCCATATATCAAAGACCGAATCTGTCGCATTCTTCCCAAAAAATATATTCAAATACGATATTTCATGCCGTACCGAAAAGCATTCTGTGTTTCATGAAATAGATGAATCTTATAGCCATTTGGTTTATTAATTCAGTTCATTCGTAAAGATTTTTTCGAAAATTGGACATCTACCTTACGAATAAGTGATCTTTAGCAGCCATGCATACAACTTAATTTTCCATGCGACATCATACTTTTTTTATATATTACGAACCCTTATAGCTTAACAAAAATTTAGACATTTATTTCATTCGATTTCAACCTTCAAAAATTAAAAAAACCTAATCGATCTATCTGTCGCCAGTTCAATGAGCTACAGAGGCTCTGTCGCCTAATGGATAAGCTACAGAGCCTCTGTAGCTCTTTGAAAGAGCTACAGAGGCTCTGTCGCCATTTCAAAGAGCTACAGAGGCTCTGTAGCTCTTTCAAAGAGCTACAGAGGCTCTGTCGCCATTTCAACGAGCTACTGAATCTCAGTAGCCATTTCAAAGAGCTACAGAAGCTTAGTCGCCCAATGAAAGAGCTACAGAGGTCTAGTTCTGTAAATTTTTTTTTTGGTGGTATATGATTGCAATTTTGAATAAAATATGTATTATTAAAAAAAAAAGAATTGTCTAAAGGGGGCATTAAATAAATGTGTGTAGTCTTATGTCCCATGCTTGTGTTTGCCCTATCGGTCGGAAACAGTGGCCCATCTCGCTAACGCTCGGCCAGTCTCCTCATTCTCCGTTGCCCATCGCTAACGCTCGGCAACCCGTCCCCTCGCTCTTCCGCTCGGGTCCAATCCTATTCCTATCGTACCAATCCTTTTATCTCTAGTCTAAAGGGGTCAAATAAATGTTGATGTCTTTTTAGAACCACTCCTAAAAGTTCTCTTGTCTAAAGGGGTGAAAAAAGGTGGGAGGGATTTTTGCGCAAGGTTCTCTCCTACGTATACAATTCTCACTGATGCGAGTAATATGCCAGTAACTATAGAAGACTTTATTATTATTCTAAATAGGCGGTCCATCGAGATAAAGTCTGACTAATAAGTAGTAATATAGCTAGTTGCCATACATAGACTTGAAGTCAGGGCTTACTCATCCTAATCTTCTCTTTACTACTTAGTTAAGTTATAGGATCAGAACGAGATTTTCTTTGATTGCCGTTATAGGAAGTGAGCAAGCAAGCTAGACACGAAAACTCTGGATAGACAAAGGAAAACTCAGGATAGACGCGCTGCTCTTCTAGCTTTGGTTGGAAATAGAAAAGCAAGTTATAGGGCCCATGCTGCATTCCCTCAAATAGCAGTCTTTTTTTTATGTCAAAAGAAAAGTAGCCTATTAATAAGCAGTCTTCCCTCTTTCATAAGGCTCTAACTTGCGTAAGGAATCAAGGAGCAACAGGAGTATACCGCCGAGTACTATCTTGGATAGCTTTTTTCCTTGCAAAGAGCATAGATTCTCAACTTCAATATATGTAGCTAACTCTCTATTGCTTTATTGCAATCCGCTCCGCGCCTTGATCTATTTACTTACTCGGGACTATATAGTTCTGTCTATAGCTAGTGCTTACTTTTCATAAGGTATAGTTACTGGTCAGATTCTAAGTCACATATAGTTGTAGTGCCTAATCCAAGGCAAGGGGATAAGTGCTTGCATAGGTTAGGTTGAGATAAACTCTATATTTCCAGTCTTTAACGCATCCATTCCTTGGGCTTAAGCATTGTTGAGCTTGACTTGTTCTAGCATAAGCCATCTAGTAGGCCTGTTTAGCATTCTAAGCAGCCGCCTTCCTATACGCATAAAGTTGAGTTATATTAGTACCACAATATCAGTATTATGATAAGTAGGATCACCCACATTTATTTACTAAGATTTTCTTTATGAAAGTAAATGACACGTTTCAAAATATCTTTCTTATGATAATAATCAAGAAGGTAGCGTACTCTTAGGCATCGATAGTAGGTATTGTCAATTTATTCTTTTTTCAAATATCCTCAACCACATGGCCAGAGAAGGGAAGTAAGGAAGAGTATAAGTCTAAGATATAAGTCAAGGTGGGGCTAAGACCTCTAAGTCAAAGAGTGAGGGCGTTAGCGGGTAGTATTTTGGAATGCTGATGTATTTGATTGATAAACCATTGAGTCGTAAATGACCTATTTAGTTCAGGATGAAATATTGATTGACTTTCCATTATACCCTTCTTCCAGCGAAGTGCTTTAACTCTCTGACATCTACCCTCTCTACTATCCGATCAATTGCACGATGATTAATCCACTAGAGAAAAGGGAAAGACAATGACTACATTAACCGAGGTATATTAGCCGGGCTTTCAAGAGCACACACAGAAACCACTTAACAGTGCCTGCTTCTGTCAGCTATTCATTTCCTGGGAGTTCAGACTGACGGTTAGGTTCTTTGAGGAATCTCATCTTCTTTGCTTGAGTGAGGCTGAACACTGTTATAGCTATAGATAGGCGATAAAGACGGGATTTGAAGCTTGAGACATTCTATCCATGAGCAGGAAGAGCAGCCCTTCTGACTGAAACAACCAGGAGACTGCAGGCCATGGGGCTGCACATGTTTCTTTGGGTGAGGAAGAAGATGTGGAGATGATTTCTGAAGCTGCTATTGTTGAGGTATTGACTTAACCTACTATGGCTATTGTGGAGGTCCTGGCTGATACCACTCATGGGACTGAGGTCCACAGTGAGGCTGCAGTAATTGCCTTTGGATTTCTGGTTGATGTTCCTGTCATGCCACCTGCTAACACTTCATTTGATGTTGCTCCGCCTGTTGCTGCTTCTGATTTGCCTTCTTCTGACGTTGTGCCTGGTTCTGATGCGTGATGATGACTGTTTGTCTCTGTGGTTTTTAAGGTTTTGTGTTGTAATTTGATACTGTGTGTGGTCTGTTGACACTGAACTATGTTTTGCTTGAATTTCTATTATTAGAATTACCTAGCCCAATGGGTTGTAATGGGTTAAGCTAGGGGATGCCAGGGATTGGTTTTGGGTAGGTTTTCCTCTAAATAAAGAAGCGATTGAAACAACTGGCGAGTGAATGTTTGGATCATATGCTGCCTTGCCTGATCTTACTAGAGTGAGTTTCCTTCGCTAACGAGATGATGCTTATTCTCAGTCTGGACTATTCCCAGATTTACAACCAACCAACAACTAGTCTTATCTTAGTCCATGGAGAGGAAAAAGCAAACGAAGCACGTTGAGTTGACCTCTTGGCATCACTTTTTCACCTTCCAATTGGACTACACGTTTCACCATCAGTCGCTTTTCCAAGGATATGGACCGAGAAGATTTAGTTTCGATTTGAGAAAAACAAGAAAAGAGCAAATCCGCTATCATTTCAAGTCCCCAATCGTTGGATCAGTCGAGGAAGAAGAGTGAGGTGTGAGCGAGGATTTCAGATATCGCATTTTATATTTGGAAAGGCGATACAAGGTTTTTCACAAAAGTTATGTCTATTGTTGTTATTATGGTTTTTCTAGGAACATTTCTGTCTAACCACTATTTTAGATGGAGGTGTTTCAAGCACAATATCGCTAAAAAGGATGTAGCTATTGAAGTGGAGGATACGGTTTATGGCCTCAAAATGCGACCCTAAAAAAAAAGATCAAGCGCTGCAATGAAATAGGAATCAACAAGAGAAAAACTTTGTTAGAAATTAGCCCTTTCCTGATCGGTATCAGGGCTGGGAAGAATGGTTGGGATAACAAACAACCATCAGGTTTGTACTTTGGATACCCCTATAACCATCAAAGATCGTTGAAGTGGCTAATTCCTCTAAAAAGGAGGCGTTGAGAACAAAGAAATTCTTGGAGCTATCGTTTTCCTCTAGCATTAATAGAATTCATTGGTGTTAAGAAAAACCTCTTGCGGGAAGGTTGGCTAGAGATTTCTTGGAAAAATACCAGCCCCTTTCGGTCCATAATGAGATGGGACTAATTCTATTTTTATTCTATAGATTTTTTCGCTTAGTACTATGTACAGAAGGGAGGAGCCGTATGAGATGAAAACCTCATGTACGGTTTTGGAACGGAGATTTTGTGAATAGAATGAACGACCGTAACGGATGTTGGCTCAATCCGAAGGAAATTATGCGGAAGCTTTGCTGAATTATTATGAAGCTACGCGACTAGAAATTGATCCCTATGATCGAAGTTATATACTCTATAACATAGGCCTTATACACACAAGCAATGGAGAGCATACAAAGGCTTTGGAATATTATTTCCGGGCACTAGAACGAAACCCCTTCTTACCACAAGCTTTTAATAATATGGCCGTGATCTGTCATTACGTGCGACTATCTCCACTATAGAAAGAAGAAAAAAAAAAAAGAGAGGATCAAATTATCTAGTAAATACTAAAAAAAGGGCTTTCTACATAGGGATCGTCAAAACAACGATTTTGCCCTATCAGCTGTAGGAAGGAAGGACACTTCACGAGAATCAAAATAGGAAGAAAGTATGGCCTATACTACTACTCTATGGATAAAGTTCCCAAATTGATAGAGAAAGCACCGTAAAGATCCATTAGTGAGCGACTGGGTCGATACAACTAAAAAAAACTGCTTACTTATCCCATGATATGGGGCAAAATTTAGGAATCTGCTTATGTAATAGAGCCGATCCACTAAGGAATTAAGCAGCGGTGTAGTATCAGATCCCAAAGATAGTAAGTTCTTTTTTCTTTCTTATGGGAAAAAGTATTTTTCAAGGATTCTATAGAAATTTCATATATGAAACCGAGATAGTTACCTTTCAGAAAATTCGAACGAAGGCTATAGGTCTATCTATGCTTCATTCTTCTGAAGGTGGGGGAAAAGATCAAACTGATTATTGATCAAAATTAGGGTTTGAAACTTAGGTAATTAACTTCTTCTGCTTAACCCAAGAAGAAATTGGATCGATTTTTGAGAAATCGAATTCAGTTAAGATAGGGGAAATTAAGATAGCAATTTCTGAGCCGTATGAGGTAGGAAACTCTCAAGTACGGTTCTAGGGGAAGGAACTGCCTATTCCAACCGAGGAGAACAGGCCATTCTACAGGGTGATTCGGAAATTGCGGAAGCTTGGTTTGATCAAGCTGCTGAGTATTGGAAACAAGCTATAGCGCTTACTCCGGGAAATTATATTGAAGCACAGAACTGGTTGAAGATTACGAAGCGCTTTGAATTTGAATAAGACCACTCCCCTTTTTCATAAAATGGGTAGTTTGGTTGTTGATCCATTAATCAAATAAATTAGGTCGGAAGATCGAATCAAGAATTTCATTATATCCCTTTCTTCTACCTTAGATTTTATATGATATTTCATAAGGATAAACGATAGGGATAGGGTCTAGAATAGAAGTAACAAAGCGAATAAAGGGGGACAATCTAAATATTGCTAATATATCAGGACCGTCTTATTAATAATTCTAAAGAGTTATCTTGGAATTTTGAATCGAATAATAAAATCTATACTCAAGGAAAGTAGATGTAGATAGGAGCTTATACCCTAAAAAAAAAAAGACACTAGCTTCTTAAATTAAAAAAAGATTTTTTTTGTTACGCCGGGAAATAATTTTCCAAGATAAACAATGTCCGTTAGGCACCTAATCCTTATGTCATAATAGATCCGAACACTTGCCTCGGATTGACTTCAATATATAATTGCTCCAGTGAATAACTAAAAAAAATAGAAGGACGATAGATAGTAAAGAAAAGGACTAATCATAATATCTATCTTTCAAAGGTTCACTAAAAAGACAGTTGGCGGGTCTCTTTGTATGTCTTGTCCGGAAAGAGGAGGACTTAATGATTATTCGTTCGCCGGAACCAGAAGTCAAAATTGTTGTGGATAGGGATCCTGTAAAAACATCTTTTGAGGAATGGGCCAAACCCGGCCATTTCTCAAGAACAATAGCTAAGGGCCCTGATACTACCACTTGGATCTGGAACCTACATGCTGATGCTCACGATTTCGATAGTCAGACCGGTGATTTGGAGGAGATCTCTCGAAAAGTCTTTAGTGCTCATTTCGGTCAACTCTCCATTATCTTTCTTTGGTTGAGTGGCATGTACTTCCATGGTGCCCGTTTTTCCAATTATGAAGCATGGCTAAGTGATCCTACTCACATTGGACCCAGTGCTCAGGTAGTTTGGCCAATAGTAGGGCAAGAAATATTGAATGGTGATGTAGGCGGGGGTTTCCGAGGAATCCAAATAACCTCTGGGTTTTTTCTGATTTGGCGAGCATCTGGAATAACTAGTGAATTAAAACTCTATTGTACCGCAATCGGTGCATTGATTTTTGCATCGTTAATGCTTTTTGCTGGTTGGTTCCATTATCACAAGGCCGCTCCCAAATTGGCCTGGTTCCAAGATGTAGAATCCATGTTGAATCACCACTTAGCGGGGTTATTAGGACTTGGGTCTCTTTCTTGGGCGGGACACCAAATCCATGTATCTTTACCGATTAACCAATTTCTTGACGCTGGGGTTGATCCTAAAGAGATACCACTTCCTCATGAATTTCTCTTGAATCGCGACCTCAACTTTATCCTAGTTTTGCCGAAGGAGCAACCCCCTTTTTCACCTTGAATTGGTCCAAATACGCAGAATTTCTGAGTTTTCGCGGAGGACTAGACCCAATAACCGGCGGTCTATGGTTGAGCGATATTGCGCACCATCATTTAGCTATTGCTATTCTTTTCCTGATCGCGGGTCATATGTATAGGACCAACTGGGGTATTGGTCATGGACTTAAAGATATTTTGGGGGCTCATAAGGGTCCGTTTACAGGACAAGGCCATAAGGGTCTCTATGAAATCCTAACAACGTCATGGCATGCTCAATTATCTCTTAACCTAGCTATGCTAGGCTCTACAACCATTGTTGTAGCTCATCATATGTATTCTATGCCCCCCTATCCATACCTAGCTACTGACTATGGTACACAACTTTCTTTGTTCACACATGCACCACATGTGGATTGGCGGATTTCTAATAGTGGGTGCTGCTGCACATGCAGCCATTTTTATGGTAAGAGACTATGATCCAACTACTCGATACAACGATCTATTAGATCGCGTCCTTAGACACCGCGATGCAATCATATCCCACCTTAACTGGGTATGTATATTTCTAGGTTTTCACAGATCAGTTGGTAACTTAATAAGTATTACCATTGCCACATTTCTTACTCTTCAGTTCATATCACATCCATTTCTAACTTATACCTTGAGGAGATATCATAAAGCTACATCACAATCAAATTGTGGGTGATCTCTCCACAATGCTGCCCAACACTCTGAACAACGTCCTGTACTCAAATAGTCAAATTCAAACTATCATGTTCCAGAGCTTTAGCCACAGTAATCTCCTGTTCATAGCAAGCTGCAAACAAAGTTGGATATAGGTGTGCCAGTGTACAGTCACATAAACATCTATCATTCCATAAAAATATATCCAAACATTTCCAACGAAGTATTTACAGCCTAACTCAATGTTGTGTTTCTCAGAGACAACACCATTTTAAAATGGTGAATACATCTTATTTCTTTTATACTTTTTGCTTATTATTTGCTTCCAAAGACCTGTGACAGTGGGGTCCTTGAAACGAAAGCACCACTTAGCAATCAATGCCCTGTTCATTTCTAAGAGATTCTGTATACCCAAAACACCATAGAACTTTTTTCTACATACAGAGGAACATGAATATCTCTTTTTTATATATGAACCATGCCAGAGAAATGTCCTAGCGAGTTTCGATCTTCAATTGGAGTTCTTTGGACAGCCGGCTATAAAATAAGTTTATGAAGATGAGGTCTATTTCAAGTAACCAGTAAGGGAAAATATTTACACTTCCAGTTCTAAAACTGCATTGAAGGCAAATGGCTTCCAAGCTAGTGACTCGTATGGATCATTTAGCTCGGCTGTCTCCTTTTGAGGGCCAAGAAGACTACTTGGTGAGGAAGGAATTTTCTAGAAACTCATACTTTGAATGGATCGCGCGGACTATAACTCAGACACTGACTTCCTGGAGGTAGCTAAACTCACCATGGAATAAGGTTATTCGTCTTATAGCGACATTCCCACATCAAAGATGAGGGGAGGGGCTAAAACGTTCTTAATCCACTCCCCGAACCAAATAAAAGGCTCCGTCCCTCAAGTTTGAGCCTAGCGCAAAAGCCGATTCCAAATTTTCTATTTCCTGGCAAGTCTATGAGAGTCCTATTACGGATCCTCTGATCTTTAGCTTGAATGGTCGTGTTTTTACATAATTAGGTCTTTCTTCAGAGCTCTTCTATTACGGTACGGAAAAATCAAACCTATCACTCTCAAAGAATGGGTAAAAAGAATTCAAGCTAGGGGAGCCAACACTCTCTAACTACCTATACTACGCCCCCATTGATTGGAAACCCTCGGGGAAAATGATCCCATAAACAAAGGAATTATACAGTACGAAATAGCAAAAAAACAGACTAATTCGATTCTAAAAAATAGATAATCACTACGTCAGGATGGGCCTATAGTAACACGCATATGTGCTACTGTAGCTCAATAAAAGTGTTACCAAGTCCTATTGCAACATATTTGTTTAGTGTTACTATAGCCTATGTTGCTATAGAAGGGTCTATTGTAACATGTAACAAGTGTTCTTGTATATAAAAAAAGATGTTGCAACCATGCTACAGCAACATGCATCAAATGTGTTGCCATAGACTGCAGTAACACCTTTTTTAGCAAGAGCAACATAGTAGCGTGTGTTGCCATAGACCCTAGTAACACCTTATTTTAGCTAAAGCCACATAGTAGCATGTGTTTCCATAGACCCTAGTAACACATTTTTAGATACAATAATTGAACTTAGTAACACCCTTTTTGAACGACAACAACACAATGTTAAGCTCCTAAAATATATTTAAATATCTTTATTATTTTCTTATTTTTTGTGATGTACAAATTAAAATTGATTCATAGAATATCCTTTGATAAGCATATATAACACACTGTACATCAATACAAAACACAAATGACCATAAATGCAACAATCATAACATATTGCATTGCATCAAACAAATAAAATATTAAGTATTTCACACCATTCGATAGAATACATAACGATTTGATTTCCAGATAAGACAAGTCTTTAGTCTATGAATCTGAAATACATTGTTCTAAATAAAAAGAATATAAAATATATCTAGTATTGCCTAATCTTCATAGAACTCTTTGCTTCTAGATCCCTTCATGTGGTAAGCAACCAAATGTTTGAATTTCAAACATTGATTTTTTCAACCTGCACAAAAGAAAGTATAAACCTTTATGATTGCAATTACAAAATACAATATATGCACTTCATTACAATTGAAGCAAGAAACAATTAACATACACAAAAAGAAGGCCAAGCAATCGGTTTTCCTTCCACATGAGCATCGCCAATTGTCTTGCAGCGCTTGATTGGCCTTACTAACTCCTCCTTTTCCACAACAGGATAATTGATAACCACTTTCATAAATTGGTTACCTATCTCAACATCATCAACTATTGCATGTGGATCATTACTAAAAAACGTAGCATATGCCACACATTCTTTATTTGGATATGTCGCAGTCTTGAGAATTACCACGGTACCAGCCTATATTAGCATTAATATAGCAAAATAAGATAATGAAAAACATGAATCAGTTGTATCAATTAGAATTCGATAATTTTTTTGTAATGTTTTTGTACCTTCATTAGAGATGGCTGCATCTGCTTTGAAGACTTGTTTTGTGGAGTCTTCTTTTGAGTGCCTTGTTGTTGTGTACTGTTTATAGTCTCTTGTAAATTTTGCCGCTTCTTATTCATCTATGGAGATATAAGATACAATTTGTAACACACTAGCACTTTTGTGTTTAAAATTCACGTTGCGTTTTCTCTACAAACAAATATATGGGATAGATAATCTTACCTGCGCTAACATCATTTTTCTACCTTCAATAGAATTTGTTCTTTGCATATCAAACTAAAAATGAGAAAAAGATTGGTAAGACAATACACAACAAATTAGAACAATGTCACAGTCAAATGGATTTAACACTAGCTAACTAGCAGCTTTCTCAACACATAAGAATTACCTCTTCTTGTCGCAAATCAGGAGCAATGCATGGTGGCGATGATGATCTTTCTTGGCATGGTAACTATTCCATCATACAACCATGTAAATTAACTATTTGTAATGTCTTTACAAAATGAGTAATAACAATGTCCTTACCTTTTTACTAGAAAATAATAGATGATTATCCTCATGTATGATCTGTTGGCCCATGTATCTTTCTTTATTCTATAGTCCAATAGACAAACAATAATTATTATGTACGAGTATGAATGTAGAAAGGGAAAAATGTAATAATTTGGCAATTACCATTAATGTATCTCTTTGCCCACTCATTGAGTTTTCTAGGTGCAGTACATCGCATCGAACTCTCTGCATATTTAGATATATGCTCAAGTGAAATTGAAGAGAGCCAAGATTGGATTAGAATTTTGACAAATACCTTTCTTTTAGAATGCACCGCTTCTTGTTGAACATTATCAAGATTAGTTGTTTGGAAATTCAACTACAAACAAGTATATCAAGTATGAGTTAAATTTATATATGAAAGTAAAAAATAAAATCATAATTACCACTACTGGTCAAAAATAATATCATAATTACCGCTACTGGTTCCTTGTTCCCAAGGCTTGCCTGCTTGTTTAGCAATTCTTGAATAAGTAAACCTTGTTTCTTCACTTGTTCCCTCAACTCTTCTACTTCTTCCACAACATGCATCCCATCCTCGGATGATGAGCTATCTATTGTAGTAATATTTATGTTCTTAAGCTGATGTGGTATATGGCCATAGACTTTTTTAGGCACAGGAAGCAATCCCATGCCATGAACTTGCCCAGGTTTTTCTTCGCCTAATACTTGATGTAATGCATCCCCTTTCCATGCAACCTTTCCTTGGTCATTTTGTGCCAACATTGGTTGTTCATCAATGAGGTTTTCCAATGCAGCCTATAAATGAATAATGCATGGTTACTCTATATGTTAGAGGAAATAAGAACTTGATATTTGGGAAAGAATTATGTATATAGCATACCACTTGCTCATCTTTATCTTTGCCCATCTTTCTTTTGTGAGTTGCTAAGTAAACATTTGCTCTATGCGGCTGCTTCTTTTCAGGATCATCTTGTCTCTAAAAATAACAAGGGGTACAATAACATAAAGGTAAACATGAATAAGAATATTTAGCAGAAGTACAAAACAAAATGACTCACCAAGTCCTCGACCATGGGCATAACTCTTTGTCCCTGCTGAATGGGGATTCCTCAACATAGCACGACTTTGTTTGTTCTTCTCACTAAGGGCCTATTATTAAAGCAATGTACTACTAATTAAATAACACCATTGATGTATTATTTAACATTGGCATGACTATACAAATTTAAATGAAGCAATAGTATAAATAATGTTTGCACTTTTATTACCTTTCCTTTTTTTGACTTCCAATAATTGACAAGTGCAACCCATTGATCTTCATCAACATCATCTGGGCACAACCTATACAAAAAGGATCTTTTCTTCTTCGGATTAAAAAGTTTTTTCTTCAATGTTGCCTTGTATCGCCTCCAATCTCTTCCAGTTGTCTTCAATATCCATTTGTCACATGTCCGAGGGTACATGAACTTTGTCTAAAATAAGAAATAAAGGAAGGTAAAAATCTATGTTGCCATTGTACATAAAGTAGAAGCAAGCATAATCAGAACAGAGTATTTATAATCTTATCATATTCTACAAACCTCTACACATTGAAGTATTGTTAAGTCTCCACCATCCTCTTTGAGCTTTCTCCAGTCCTCTATGTATAATGGACAATAACCTCCATTTCTTGCTAGTGTCCCTAGAAATTGACTTAACACTCCACCTTCCATCCCAATGGGTTGACCAAGTTTGTTGCATTTTACCACTATGCGTTTCCCAGCTGGAAGGTTCCAAACATGTGGTAAAGCAGTCCCCCCACGCTTTTTCACTTCTTCATCATCACCTGTAAAATTAGTGAGAATATTACTCATTAACTCCATGATCACCTTATACTCATTCAATTATTCTAGCTAGTCGTAGCTTTATCTAATTACAGTTGTACCTGTCATATTCAGAAGGTCATCAGCTTGCTGCTCAACTTGGATGCCATCATCTTCCAATGCTTGTGATTCAAGCACGGGCTCAGTTGGTGGTAAAGAATGCTCACTGCTACCACTCTCTCCATCAGCATATTGAGCACCACATTGTACTACATTCAACTGTTTCTTTCTACCCATTTTCCTGCAAACTGAAACAAATTTTTGCAAAGAATATTAATACAAACTAGTAAGGTGCCCGTGCGTTGCAACGAATCTTTTACACGAATAACAAATGTTTGTCTTTGCGAGGAAGGCCTTTGTGTAGACAACGATATTAAAGTAGTCTTTAGTAGGAAATTAAAGTAGCACTTCCAAAAACTCCATTAACTATTCATTCATTCTTGTATCAACCAGTAGGTCCACTGAGTATGATAGAAATAGAAAAATAAAAGTTGTTACAATATACAGGTCCCATTATTTTAATACCTCAGACATGATAACCCAAGGAACAGGTCCCATTCCAATTGAGTACAACGTGTAGTATACCTATTTTTGCAATGTCAGAAAATACCCATCTTACAATATACATGATTGATTCCAATTAGCAGTGTTTCACAAGACTAATTTAAGGATTGGCTAGATAGCCATAAAACATGTAAACGATTTCACATTAAAATTACACAAAATTGTAGAAGATTCAGTGACTGTAATTTCTCTACCACTACGCCATAAAGAGCCAGTGTAGGAACCAAGTGTGTGTACAGTCACTGAAGTACATGGATCACGAAGATATCAAAAGTCAAAAGACAAGAAGTAAATACTCTGTTTACCATATTATTTCCTAAACAGAAGTACAGGGATATACCGTGAACATACACAAAACTGTAATTTATTTCATGTTTATTCAGTTCTTTAATTTTGTCGGGAAAAACCACGGGAGACAACCCACTACAATGTTCAAGGATTACATGTACATAAAGGTTGTTTATATAGCCAAATAATCTGAATCGTAGAAAGCAGGACTACGAGACATGATAGGTTAGGATTTGAGACATATTCCTAACAATTAGTAGTGCTCTATTTTTCCTTTATGTACATCATCTCAGTTTCCTTTATGTACATCATCTCAGCATTTTTATGTTGACATCAAATACACTAGTGAAGATTCGAACTGTGATTATCATTGTATTCGCTTTTCTCCTGGTGACTTCAGGATCTATGAGAGGGAGTAGCCCATATGGAACTCAAAGTAGCACCGCAGAGAGAGAAAATCCATTAAAATTAATCTTGCCTCTGCAGAGAGAGGAAGGTATGAGGTTACTTCTACTAGAGCAGATTGGCACCGAAGGAATTTAGAATAACTGACGAATTGAGTAAGAGGGGGAACTTCTAGTTGTGTTAGCAAGATACTGCACATGAAGAAAAATTAGGGATCAGGTTTACCTTCTATTGGAGCGAGGTCGATCAGCTGCAAGGGAGGACTGTCGGCTGCGCGCTTGGAAGATGTTCTACCTTTTGGTCGCCAGTCGCATCAGCCGCCACCGTTGCCGGGAGCCACGGGTCGCCTCCTTCGCCGCCTGGATCACGCGCGCCGGCGTCTGGAGCACGCGAGTCGGCTCCTGGATCCCCCGCGAGGTGCTCCCTGGAGCCTGCAGCAGGAGGCCGCCGGCGATGCCTGGAGTCTCAACGCCCGCAAGAGAACCTGTGCAGGGAGAAGGCATCGGGGAGATCGATCGATGGAGAGATGGAGAGATGGAGGAGGTTGAATATCTGGGGAGATGGAGATACCTGGAACGAGGCGTACGTGTGGCCGGCCGGTAATTAAAAAAATTGGGTAGAGATGGATGAACTGGACCGAGGCGTGGGCGTGAGCACGATCGTCTTGCCTTCGCGACGTCCTCCTCGATCGTCTTGCACCTCGATGCCAGGTGGGTGACCGTGGGCAAGGATCGAGAGCTGGCTAATTGTGGTCCGGATGAATCTTGCCTACCGTGAGCTATTGGAATAGATGGGGAATTGCGGTTTGGTTGTGACGGCGTAGAGTTGTGGGGGGGTATAGCTAGCGTAGAGAGAGTTGCGTGAAAGTTTTTTGGAGGGTGATCTGTGCGGGAAATAGCGAGCGAATTAATTCGCAGGAGCGCTAGGTTGCACTATTTGCCGTGGTAGTTTATTTATGGTTATTTTCTTTTTTCTATATTATTGTTTGTTCTGTTTCTAATTTAACATATGGCGTAATCTACACTACGTTGTAATAAAGTCTTTCTTTTTAGTGTAATGTCCAAGGTTTCAAATTTCTTTTTGGATCACATCTAGGGCATCCGAAAATTTCGATCGAAGTTTAAAAAACAAAATTCAAATCTAACATTTTTAGGAACCCTACACTAAATTTTCCTTTTGTGTGTTCTTAAAAAACCACCTAAAGGACCTATCGATGATTTTGAAAGTTTCAGGGATTTTTTTTAAAAAAAAGTTGATGCGCCTGCTTCCTTGCACTTGAAATCTTCCACGCATAAGAGAGTTATGTGCCTGCTTCCTTGCACTTGAAATCTTCTGCGCATATGAGAGTTAATAATTTGCGTAATCACGGGTCATTTTTGTAAAAAAATGTTTTCTCAGATGGTTTTTTTTTTTAAATATGATGCATACGAGTCGTCGATGAATTTATTTAACAACGGGTCCTTTTTTGAAAAAAAAATGAAACATCAACATAATTTCGATTTTCTCGAAGAGTGTTTAAAAACGTGCTAGGAGCCGTTAATGAATTTGTGTAACTACAAGCCCTTTCTTTAAAAGTCCTTTTTTAAAATCAGTGGAAGTACCTGTTACGTGGTTTTTTTAAAAAAATATGCTATGTAGGAGTCAATCATCATCGAATTTATATAACCACATGTCCTTTTTGTAAAGATAGGTGGAGGATCCGTTCGTGATTTTGCGGAACCACGAGTCCTTACTTGCACATGGATCTTTGTTCTTTGCAGAAGGGACAAATAGTCTTGCGTACATGTCCAAAGCCTATAAATACCCATGTAACCTTGTTGGAACTCGAACTCTCTTGAGCAATTAAAAAGCACATTCAAACTAGTGAGCCCTCGAGGATCTGTTCCTCAAAGACGCCCTAGTAGCTCCAAAGACGATTCTCTCGAACTTGCGAACTTACAACAATTATTATAATGGACAAAGTGTGTTTTAGCAAACACGAGAATTAGTAATAGTCCATGTTGCTTTTTGGTACCGTAATAATAGCTTGCTGAAGATAAAATAAACCGAAAATTACTAATAAATTCCATATTCTATAAGATACACTATATCATAAAAGAGAAGATCTCACACACATTATCATTTGAACCCTCGTACACAGGGGTGCAAATGGAGCAAATAATTCTCGACCGACCTTCCGTTCGTAATTATTCTGATCTATCCGTAATTTTATTCGAATTCAGATGTATCCTCAATTTTATTCAGATCTATCTGGTTAATATCCGATGAAACGCTCACCGGTCACCTCATTCGCCTTTCGCCTCATCGCCTGACGTGGGGCTCGAACCCGCGTCATGTGCATGAGAGGGAGTGCTTCTCTTGCTGCGTCACACGGCCCGTGTGGTCCACTGTAGAGGATCGGAAATCCATTTAAGCTATCGATCAGGAGAGCTGATTTGGATTGTTGGAAGGTGCGATCAGATGGCTAAAAAGCACGGAGCAACGTGGCCATCGTGAGAGTGCTAGAAACCTCCAAACATTGTTATATGAAGTGTTACTCATTTGATTTAGTTCATAAGTCAAATTTATATAATATAATATGAATGGACTAAGACAATAAGCGCGGCGCGCTTAAACGAAAAACAAATTTGAATGGATCATATGAAATTTTCGAAGAAAAAACAGATGAAGATATATTTTCTAAATTTTGGGAGGTCTTTCGGAGTGCAATTTTTTTTTTAGAAAATGTTTTTTTAGAAAAAATGAACCGAGATGAAATAATAGACCAAGATTTTTTGGCAATCTCAACAGTCGGAGGACGCGATCGGACGGACGGGAAGCAAGCGTCGACGTGGACACTCTCCGGACGCTGGAAACCTCTGGATTGTAATATAGGTATAACTAGTTACATGCCCGTGCGTTGCTACGAAAAACAAAATTGATAACGAAAAATAAAGATTAAAAATATATATATATATATTTTACAAAATCAAACATCTATCTTTAACGCTTCGTTTTTTGCGAAAGCTGGCTAATTAAAGTAACGCTTCGTTTCTTGCGTAGGGCAATTAAGCAGGACAATTAAGCAGGGCAATTAAGTAGGGCAATTAAGCGGCAATTAATGACGTGGAAAGAACAGACCACTGCCACCAAGTGCTGCTTTAGAATAGTAGAGATTAGATCTATTATTTTATACGATTATGTGAGAATTTATTTTTTTTCTTTTTCTGCCATTAACATAGTAATTTCTAGCTTTTTCACCCTCTAGAATTAACATAGGGGCTTCTAAGAGACCCTCAATTAATATGATTATATCTGATAGAGTTAACAATGCGCTTATTGGGCGAGAGCAAACACCAATACGCACTCTCGTAGGATTTGAATCCTCGTATACATCCTTAACATGCATAATGTATAAACCAAAATTAAAAGAATTAAATTTACATGACTATGGGCTTTACTATCAGATATTTAGTCTACAGCAGTTCCTAAAAATTTTATTTCACCGCTCATGCAAAATTTCTTCCTGCTTTTCCGAGGGAAAATTTCGCTCGGATATGACCCGATTCTAACCCAATTCCCATACCTCCCATAACACGCCTGTTCTTCAACCTCCTCTATTTCTCTCAGGTTCCTTCTCACGCATAGGATGGAGCTCTCGATCTAAGTTGGTGAAGCCTGCGCAGGTGCTCTCTCTCAACGGATTCCTTCCAAATTCCAATCCGCAGGCGCTCTCTCCCCGGTCCTCATCCGTTGCGGGGTTGCCCTGCTCGTCTGGCGTTGCAACTCGCCCCCCACGGCACAGCCGCCGCCGTGGGCCCTGGTATTTCATCCTTGCTTCTTTCTTCCCTGCTTCTTTCTTCCCTTCTATTCCTTGCTGCAATGGACTTGTGTTTTCTACTTGCTTTAATTCTGTGATAAGTTCCAGGCATCTCAAGTTAGTCCGAATCATGCTGATGAGCTTTCAAAGCCATATGACAAATCAAAAGGACATAATAATGCCTTGTTCTGAAAAATAGTATCTACTCATTATCCAAGTAGGATTTCTTGAAGGCATGTTTTGCAAGGGAGCTTATTCTCATGAAAATGAATGACTTAACAAAAGCTGTTCAGATAGGCAGGTAGAAAGCTATCTTTTGGAGGAAAGCGCAATTGATACATTCAAACTACATGTACCATGTGCAGTATTAGTTACAGATAGAAATACATCAAAAGCTTGACACAATATGATTTCTCTATTTCTGAAAGCACGACAGTTAATAAAATTCTTCTGTTACTATGGTGCTTGCAACAAATCCTTTGCACTAAAGATTGATGACTTTAAACTCCTATACCACATTTAAATCTGCATATGATCAATCACTTTGAAATTTTAAGTGAACTGTAGCATTAATATAGTTTAGTTGAAACTAATGTAGTATATAGCTTTAAGTGTGCTCAAATGTGAAATATTGTAGGGATTAGGGACTGAATGTGCTTAACACTCGGAAATAGTAAACTCTTGGACCATATCTAAAATCTACACTAAACTACAACTACAAAAAGTTAGCACACTGGAAGCTTGCGTAAACTGCAACTACAAAATCTGCACTAAACTGTAACTCTTGGGCCATATAGTTCGGCCACTATATGCAATTTATGCACTTCGATGCTCATGCTTATATAATTACCTGTAGTACAACACCACAGCTAAAGAGTATGTCTTAGAGATTTTTTAATAAAAATTAATGGAATTTACAATTTAGATGAAATAAAAGTCTCTTTAATTGAGTTAGTAGCTTTTATACAAAAAGAATGTAATATCATTAAACCATATCAAAGCATACAAGGAACATCAATTTTTTTTCTTACACATGTATCAAGCAAAACAATCAAGCTATCACTTATGGCAACATAATTCACATATCTTCTAATCAAGCAAAACAATCAAGCTATGACATGTAGTATGTTGCAGTTGAACATATCTTCTAATCTATTTATGTGCCTTTTCTAGATTTTCAGATTACCATCTATTGGCCTCTTCAAGTAAGAAGTGTTATTTCTGCGGTGAGACCAAGCACTATATCTCCAAATATAAGGCTAAGTGGCAAGATTAATCAGGTTACTACTACAGATGCTTGTAAAAATGCAAGTCTGGTTGAATGGTTTGTTCATAGAAATTTTGATGTTTGCAATCTGAATGTTGGGCATCCTCTTCAGGTCATCCTCTTCAGGTCGATTCATATTCATTTCACAAAATAGACCGTAGAAGATAAAATAAACAAGCATCTTCAATTGTTTTGTGTTAGTAAGTAGTTGATGATTTTTTTCCCTTCCATAATGTTTTTTTGTCACTTATCAGTTTGTTTGAATCACACACTTACAATTTTCAATACTATTTAAAGTGCTTGGCATTTGAATAAGACTAATATCTTTATTTGTTATTCTAAGATAGATAATCAATGGATTTGAAAGCTATTAAAAAGATATTGCTTTCCCCTGAACGAAGTGATGACCACGAGGATGGGATAAAGGGTTTTCTTGAATTTGCATTCAAGGGAAAAAGTCCTAAAGCCAAGATCAGATGCCCATGTTGCAAATGTGTCAATAAGTGGTTATTGCAACGGGATGAAGTATATGATCATTTAGTGTGTGATGGAATGCTACTTGGATATACTATTTGGGGCTGTCATGGTGAAACTGCGGCGTATATCTCCGCAAACAAAGATTCACAGTCACAATCTCGGATAATAAACACTAATATGCGCCAGCTAGTACAGGATGCTATTGGCAACCTAGACAATGGACCTCCAATGAATGAACCCGATGTGCAAAATTCTTCTAAAATTGGACCAGATTTTGAAACCCAAGCTTTCTATGATTTAGTTAGGGATGCTGATGAACCTTTATGGGCAGGGTGTGAGCTATCGAAACTTTCATTTCTTGTACTTTTGTTCCACATCAAATCCATTAACAAGTGGAGCAATAAATCTTTAAATGATTTGCTAGCAATTCTGCAACAAGCAATTCCAAATGGTAAGAACATACCAAGTACATTTGCAGAGGCCAGGAAGATAATTGGAAAGCTTGGGCTTAATTATGAGAAAATTCATGTTTGTCCAAATAATTGTCAGCTTTATCGAAAAGACAAGGCGCATGATGACTTCTGTTCAAAATGTGGAACTTCAAGGTGGAAAAACAAAGCCGATAAAACTACTTTAACCAAGAAGGAAAGAAAGAAGGCAACACCAAGGAAGGTGCTACGGTATTTTCCAATTAAACCAAGGCTTAAGCGGTTCTTTATGAACAAAGAATTAGCTACAACATTAAGATGGCATGATGAGGGACGTACAAAGGATGGGGCATTACGTCATCCAGCTGATTCAGAGGCTTGGAAGGCCATTGATTCAAGGTATCCAGACTTTGCATCAGATTCTCGGAACATTAGATTCGGACTTGCCAGTGATGGGTTCAATCCATTTGGGATGATGAGTTCGACTTATAGTTGCTGGCCTGTCGTCTTAGTTCCCTACAATCTTCCTCCGTGGTTATGCATGAAGGCTTCTTCTCTCATGCTAACTCTAATAATTCCTGGTCCATCTTACCCAGGAAAGTATTTCCATGTATTTATGGAGCCTGTTTATGAAGAACTAATTGAGTTATTTGAGATTGGAACACCTACATATGATGCATCTCGAGATGAGATGTTTCAACTTCGTGCTGTTGTATTGTCTACCGTGAGTGACTATCCTGGGATTGGGATCTTTGCGGGATTTAGCGTTAATGGTGAGTATGCTTGTGTGAAATGTCATGAAGAAACATGCTCTAAACGGTTGACACATGGGCACAAGTATTGTTTCATGGGACATCGTCGATTTCTACCTCCAAATCACGAGTTTCGATATGATGATAATTCTTTTGATGGAACTGAAGAACATAGATCAGAGCCTATCGCTTATTTTGAAATTTCGATTCTACGAAAGATAAAAGCAATTAATAATTTTGAAAAGTCAAAAACCTGGAAGTGTGTTAGTGGCCTCTTTTCTTTGCCTTATTGGGACTTCAATTTACTCCGTCACAATCTTGATGTTATGCATATTGAGAAGAATGTTTGTGATAATATATATGGGACACTTTTAGGTTTAGAGGGCAAGTCGAAGGACAATTTACAAGCACGACAAGACCTGCAAGAAATGAATATCAGACCAGAGTTGCATCCGCAGAAAAGAGCAAATAATAAGTATTACTTGCCTCCTGCTTCCTATACCATGTCTAAAAGAGAGAAGCAACAATTCTGTAAAGTTCTTCATGATATCAAGGTTCCAGATGGCTATTCTGGAAACATTTCGAGATGTGTAAATGTTGATCAAGGAAGAATTTCAGGCCTTAAAAGTCATGACTGCCATATTCTAATGCAGCAACTTTTGCCTGTTGCTTTGCGAGGTGTACTTCCAGATAATGTTACATCTGTCTTATTTGATCTATGTGGATATTTTAGAGAACTGAGTGCAAAAGTCCTCTACATAGATGAGCTTGAGAAGTTGGAGCAGCGAATTAGAATCACATTATGTCATATGGAGATGATATTTCCGCCTGGATTTTTTACTGTTATGGTGCATTTGGTTATTCACTTAGCAACAGAGGCAAAAATAGGCGGTCCTGTGTCTTACCGGTCTATGTACTTTGTGGAAAGGTATGTTTAACTTAAAAAGTTAGTTGCATTTCCCATCTATTGCACTTCTAGAATGTTTAACAATTTTTTTCCTTCTGATTTATTTAGGTACCTGTGTGTGTTGAAGTCATATGTGCGTAATAAGGCTCATCCTGAGGGATCTATCGCTGAAGCATACTTGGCAGATGAGTGCATGACATTTTGTTCAAGATATCTTGAAGGTTTTGAGACCAAGCATAACCGGCCTTCAAGGAACGACGATGATAACGACGAGTCAGTTGGATATCCTGTTGTTGAACAAGTACTAACTCTATTTCCTCATATTGGAAAGCCACTTGGCAAGCCCAGTAATTATGTTATAAGGGGTTTGGCTAAAGTACAGGCACATAGATATGTGCTGTTTAATTGTTCAGATGTTAATGCGTACCTACGGTAATATCTCAAGCTCAAAGACAATTTAGTTATCCTTTTATTGACATGACAATTTATTATAAATTACTTTGCAGAGTGCATGCTGATGAGATCACTAGAACATATCCCAGACGCCATGTCAACCCAAAAATCATTGAGCGTAAGCAAAATGAGAAGTTCCATGAATGGTTTAGAGCTCATGTAAGTTCTATATTTTGCATCCTTCACATGTACTACTCAAGCCACCAACTAAATTAATTCCAACTGTACAGATAATGCATTTGGAGAGGGAAAATGGCATCCAAAGTGTTAAAGAAGATATTAGATGGCTAGCTCGTGGCCCAGTTGAAGCAGCAAAAAGATATCGTGCTTTCAACACCCGAGGCTTTCGTTTTAGGCCTAAACGTTTGGACAGAGTGACACAAAACAGTGGAGTAGTGCTAACAGCAAAAACATCTAGTTATGCTCGAGCAAGTGATGCAAGTCCGGTTTTAGGTGATGTGACTTACTATGGGAGAGTGATCGATATTATTGAGCTGAACTACTCTGGAAAATTTTCCGTTGTTCTTTTTAAATGTGAATGGATTGATGTTATTTCTGGAAAAGGAATTAAAACAGACAAATATGGCTACACGCTTGTGAACTTCTCTCATTTGATACACTCGGGATCAAATATTGAGCATGAGCCATTTATTTTTCCTAACCAGGCTGACCAAGTGTTTTATGTGGAAGATCCAACTAACCCAGGGTGGTCTGTTGTAATGAAGATGAAACCAAGGGATATATATGACACGGGCAATGAGGAAGGGACAGACGACATAGAAAATGAGCCATTCCATGTTTCACACCTTAGGGAGATGTTCACCAATGCAAAGAATAATAAACAATGGGTCAGAACAGATGTTGAGGGAACAACAGTGGATGCTAATAATAATGCTTTGAACAATGAAGCTTAGTGGAGGCCTGGAGGGAAATACTTTCAAGTCTAATTTGGTTACTTCAAGGTGTGTGCATTTTCCACTACAACAGTACAAGAAAATTTCATTTATGCCATCTCAAACCTTATTCTTGAATTATTTTTGGTTAATAACACTGCCCCTGTAGTGTTCAATTTGATCTTATACCTTCTCCTGGATGATTTTATCAACTATATAAAATAATCTTATTCTTTACCTTTAACTCTCTCTTTTCAGGTATGGAATATAATTAACTGTAAGTAGGATAAAAGCCAGCTCGAGATACTTCAAAGACAAGGAGATAAAAAATCTGGAAACTGCAACTTGTTTGAGAAAATGCTATCAGAAGCTATATCTATTGATATGTAGCACTTGTGCAAGTGTTTTTGGTCTTTTGTGTGCTCTATCAGTGAAAATATTAGTTTAAATTCGTATAAATGGCTAATATGTGTTCAAATTTCGGTAACAGGAAGAAAACAACCTCAACTTGTAGCAAGCATTGCAGAACACTTGCAATAAGGATATTGATACGAGCAGACTCGGCGAGAGCTTGCCAACCAATTCTTGGAATCTGACTGAACTCCTCCATGATGAACTTTTGCCCAAGTGTAGTCCAATCTATCATGTCGATGTAGTGTACAACTGCCTCATCATGCATGCACATGCCCCCATTTCTTCGGCATCACAAGAAGCAATATGTCATCCACTATACAATAGAGACATGACTGACAATGCAACCTACAAAGTGACAACTTTAGAACACGAAAGAACATACATTAATTCCAACCATCTAGAGTTGATGAGGCCCTTGACTGTATCCTTAATCATGTCATTTTGCTGCATCCACCATCTTTGGAAGAATGCCTGCATACATAAGCGATTGCTGAAGAAAAATCACACCATTGAACCAAAAAAGAACCCACATTAATACATTATAGCTGCATCCATTTGGATGTAGAATTGCTGATCTAATTATGTTAGAACAAATGATCAAAATTTATGTTTAAGTAAAAGTTATGTTCTTTCGATAACCTAACAACATATAATCTAGAAGGTAACAACGTACAATAAAAAAATACCACAAAGATCATCAGCATCTCCTGATACAAGTAGTCATATTACTCCACAAGTTGCATCTACAAACATTAATTCAAAGTTTCAAACAAAAACTATAAGATAAACTATGCGACACCAATCGCCATAGTTCCTCACGTTTAGGACAATTCCAACCCAATGGTCTGCTGAAATTATGTTACATTAGGCGATTTATGATCTTCTATTCGATTAATATAGGATCTTTGATTTGAACTAGAATAGAAAAGCTTAATTCTCTTTGATTTGAACTGGAACAACAAAATTTAAATCTCTTAAGTTTTCCATCGTTTGGATCATGCTTCTGTGAGACTATATTTCTTTTTCTAGATACAGCTAACGTCTGAATTTTTTGATTCATTATTCTTCTGGTTGTAGATCTATTGGTGCTTACAAGAAATTTGCAAGCTTAATTCATTTGCAGTATAGTTGGGGGTTTTCATTTAGTTATCATAGATGGGGGTTTTCAACAGTACAATCCCTAAGTTTATAACAGATTTAACACTAGTCACTAGATTAAAATTTACAATTACAAACACTTGTCTGATTGTCTCAGTGGAGAGGAGAGATCAGGGGGAAGATAAGGACTAGAGGAGGGTCGGCTGATCGGCTTACTGCCATGGAGCAGGGGATCGAGCAGAAATTTTCAATGTGTTAAGGTCAAGGATCGAGGGGATTACTGACCATGGAGCAGGGATCGAAGGACCCTGGTGGCTGATGCCCGGTGCCGCCTCATTTTTCCCTTCACCGACCCACTGCTCCGGCGCTCCGCCCGTGAGCCACTCGGCCCGTCAGCTCTCTGTGCCTCCATGGCAGCACGGCTCCGGCCTTATTGCCCTCCGACCGGCTGATTTGGAGCGGCGACCACGGATCTGGAGGCTGAGCGGCGCGTCGACGCCCACGCCCGACCCCGACTGATGTGGATCTGGAGGAGTGGAGCCATGGAGGTCATGAGGAGGTGGAGCTGGAGTCTTCCAGTCGGGACACGCTTGGGAGAAAGCTAGTGAGAAGAGAAGATGTGAGGTGGATTTGGGGCTGGCCTGCGGCGCAAAGGTTGGGGGCTCGGCTGGGCCATGAAAGACTATGGCTGCAGCGAGGAGCTGGGTGAGGCTGGGGGAGGCGCTCCGACTGGGGGTGAAGTCGCTCAATCGGTGGTGGTGGTGGTGGCGGCGGTGGCGAGCGCAGGATCGATGACATCGATCTGGGACCGACTGGACGACTGGCGGCCGGCCGGGTGCGAGTGTGTGGCTGCAGCTGGCAGCTGGCAGCTGGCAGCTGGAGACACAAGCAGAGTGATCGATCGGTACCGATCGAGTCCCAACTATCCAAGGCAGCAATTGATGTATATCCGCAATTGATGTATATCCGAACGGATAGTTTAAAATATATGACAATATACTATCTATTAAGCGTGAAAGATTTGCCGGCCTCCCAGCCCATCCACGTGCGTTTCTTTTGAAAAAAACCCTCCAGGCCCGCTGAAACACGCAGAGGTCCCTCCGAAGCCCCCCGCGCTTAAACAGTTGCCGGCTCTTAAACCCGAACTTTGCGTCAAAGCCCTCGCAAGTTTGTCGAATTTGTCCCTCGCCTTGCGAACTTCGGTCCGTCTGATCACAACGGTGGGACAATCCGGCGCCCGCGATCGCATGCGGTGCGGGACAAAACCTAGCTGTCCGCTCATCCTCTCCCAATCCCTCGCGCTTTGCTGTCTCCCCTTTCCTCGATCGCTCGTCGCCCCTCGCCCGGCCGCGTTGGCACGCTGCTCGCCCCTAGCCGTCGCCGCTACCAGCGCACCTCGCCTTCCCTCTCGCCCACTCGCCCGGTTGCCTTTGTTATCGTGTTCCTTGTTCGAATTTTTCGTTTGTTATTGTGTTCCTTGTTCGGCGGTGCCCTTGCCTTATGTGCTTCACCGGTGTTGGATCTCTCTTCTATCGCTTTTGTTGGCTCTGGATTCATACTTCTTTGTCTGTTTCATGTCGGCGACCCATCGTTCCCCGACCGATTTCATAAGATTTTTCGATTCACGCCGATTGTATGCAGATCGTGCTTACTCAATCTGTCACCACGGACTCTTTCTATGTTTAGGTATGTCTCTCATTCTTATTCTATCCTTATCTTGCTAATCAGTAATATACTTGAATGGTTAGCCTTTTAGCCAATCAAACAATACAAGGTTCTGAACAATACAAGGTTCTGTGTGTGGTGTTGTTTATTGTAATTTAAGAATGATGAGGGTAATTATGTTTGGTGTTTTGTGAAGAAGAAATAGCGATGCCAACAGATTATAGAAATTACGCTAATTAGGCCGATGTGGTTGAGCCGTCAAGGAAACCGTCGGTTTGACCATCGTAGTTACGTGATCTTTTGTGAGTACCCATTTAGTTTAGGTGATTAGTTTTGCTTTCTTATTGTTATCTGTAAAACAAACGCGTGGACTATACCTTGAGATTGTTCCCAGATAAATTAGGTTAAAAATTATAAGTATGTTAGACAAGTCAGTTTGAAGTATCTAACTAGATAACTGTATACACTTTAAGCATATTGACTATTCCCTTGCTGCCATCGTTACGGCTTACAAAAAGATAGCTTCTTTATGCAGAACGATAAGGGTATGCCTGGTCCGGCATTTTTGCTACCATCGTTGTTCTTTTTATCATAATCGTGACCTATCGCAATACTCCAAGAATATCTGATGATTCGCCCATCACATTGATTCTTCTTGCAGATCGCACGCACATAGCATGCAATTCCTATGAGGATTTGATGTGCAATGTGTGTATCGTATATTTAGATTCGATTGACATAGTTTAAGGTGCAACTATGTAAGCTGCATAGAAAGCAATAGCCTAGCTTTGGTTCCTGCATATACCTTTTTATCGCCTACGTTATAACGTTTAGTTCATTATTATAATACAGTTTGTGTATCTTTATTGATTTGGTGTCGATTCTAATACATTGTCTTGATTTAGATGACATCTATTGCTCTCGGTTTGTGTAGCTACATCATTTGATGCCTATCTGGTGTGTTTGTTAGCCCGCACACGGTGGTGGCGCGTGATCAATGGCCCTGGTAGATGGTCGCTTTGTGGTCTTTCAATTAATGAATGGCATGCATAGCTACAAGTAAGGTTTCGCCTTGCCCTTTCTTATGAAGAATTTTCACTTTGCTTACCTCATGTTTTTCCTTTGTGTATCAAAGTCTAAATCATTAAGAAGGAAGGAATTTCAGAGGCCTTGAATGGATTGAGGATTTATGTAGCTTTAAGCGAAACTTGGTTTGTGTGGTGTTGTTTCTTCTTGCTTTGTCTGATTCCTTCCAATTGAATCTATCCGTATTTACCTTACCTATTTCTTTTACATTCTATGCTTTCGATTACAATTTACATTCTATGCTTTCAGTTACAATTTACAAAACTATAAGTTACATTCTATGCTGTAGAATTTTGGCTCCCTCAAGTTGCGTTTAATTCGTATGCTTTTGGGATATATCTTGAGCTTAATTTTATTATCCACCCTGCATTTTGCATAAGTTAATTCTTTCATTTATACTGGCACTTATGATATTGTCAAAATGACTTAGAAAGCTGCTACGTGTCCGGTCTTCATTCTGACACCTCGCATAAGAATCGCTCAATAAAACAACATAACAAGGTGTCGGACTAAACGACTTTTAGAAGATGCTGAGATAAGTTCTTCCTTTTCCAAATTTGTGACTTTTATGTTCATTAGTAGAATGTAATTGTCTATAATAGCCCAAATGAATATCTTAAATTTGATTTTGTTTGTATGAGATTATATGTTGGATCTTTATGTCTATCGAGAATAGAGCCTTTGTTCATCTTGTCTGTTAAGGAGCATGTTTTATGTTTTATTTATTAGAAGTTTGTTTATTTGATCCATTCTGTACCCTACCATAATGTATTCTATATTCTCTCATTTGGGCACAACCGATCTATATCGAGGCAATTTACTCGGTTTCTTAGAACTGATTCTGTTTGATCGATTACTACATACATTCTCTCTTGTAATAGTGTGAACCTGTTCATTTATCAAAAATATTGAGCCTAAAATCTGTATGGGCTCTTAGGAATATTATGTTCCTTCTGAACCCAAAGTATAAACACTTCATTCTTGAAGAGCTGAACGGAATTTTCTCCTCTCTATACTTTATAATCCTTTGCTCTTCCTAAACTAATTGCATTTCCTATGCTCCTTAGAGCTTGGACTCTGGACTTCGTCTCGCCTCTTGACACTAACATTCTGTATCCAGTCTTCATTACGGCACCTCGCATATGAATCAGCCAAAGAAACAACACAACAAGGTGTCAGACTAAACAACTTTTAGAAGATACATGTGAGATCTCATCTACTAGAGTTGATTTACCCAAAATGCGAGATCTCATCTACTAGAGTTGTCAAACTCCAAGGTGAAAAGCATGATAAACGACCCCTGTTTGGATTGCAAGGTACTGCCTTCTCTTTCAAGGCAAGTGATCGTGAGATAACACATATTATAATGAGTGTCACAACCACGCATTATTGTTGTTTAGCTGTTAATGTTCCATCAAAGCTTACTATTTCTTATGTAACATTGGCCTATAGGTGCTTACACTTTGCTAACTCAGTTTGGAGCCTTATCTACCTTGGTGGGTAGACGACGTTTTTGGATGGCACATGTATTACCAATATGCTCAACATATAGGCTCTTAATTATGGCAATGAAGGCATAATCTTGACCTCTATCAATTCTGAGTCCCATTAGATTTCATCGTTCTTCGACCTTGTGCTATCATTTATCACTACATTAATGGTGGCATGGCATAATTTTGACGACTTGCATTGAGTAAGGATACATCTGTATTATGGCATGACAAATTTGAGATCACATCATGTGTAGATTTGTGGCCTCTTTGTTTAAACACTTTTTTTGGTTTCATATCTATATGCTTATCATTTTGTTGCTTTCCATATTGATTTTTACTGATTGGCAGGTTGCCTCTGGTGTCGATGGTGCAATGACAGTTTCTACCACTATGTTTTTTGCTCATAAGGTCTTTCCAAAAAGCACTGCTAATATCATCTTAATTACTGCCTTATTTATCTTGGTTTGATTCAATAACCATTTTCGTGTAATTATCTTGGTTTAAGATTTCAGCTCCTGTTGTAATTAGACATCATTGTCGTACCGATTGTAATCTTTTTCCTTGATCTTCTTCCCTGCAGCTATTGGGGATTGCTTTAGTCATGAAGGTATAACAAAACTTAAAGCTTGCTATTGTCTTCTGCATGCTGTTGTCTCATGAAACTGAAACCCTAATATTACAGAAAATTTTCCATCATTTTCTATATGTTATCGTTACCGTTTTATTGACATTTCAGAACAGAAAAAGGCACATATGAGACGAATGAACTGTGCTAGCAGTTTGTCATCAGACAAAAGCCTAAGATAACTACCTTGCATATATTGTCATTTGGAAGAGCTTAAGACTAATAAATAGGAGATGAATTGTTCATGCACCTATTTAAGTACAGGCCGGTTACGTCTCAAGGGCTTTTTAGCACTAATTTTTGTTTGTTAATTTCTAGCCCTGTGGTCGATAGAGTTGTAATTTGTTTATCGAAATCTGAAGAGATCTCATGTCTTGCTGTCTTGCTTTCATGTCAAAGGCATTTATTGGTCTATAAAATGTTATTTTTTTTCATACTTTCATTTAAGATATATTTGTACTCCTATAATTTTTAAACTCTACATTCTGGCAATATGCCAATGTCAATATGCCAATGTGATCATCAACCATAGAGGTGATACAACAATGATGCTGTTGTTAAAGCGATTAATACGTCTAGCCAAACTAACCATCGCCTCACCCCAACATTTTGACATACTTTTTCCCCTCACGGAGTACTGTACGGGCGCAGTGTAGCGCGCCCTCTCTATCTAGTAAATTCATATATGTCATTCTATTCCAGCAACTAGTATACATATATTTACTTTTTTTAAGATGTGATGCATAATGTAGTGTCAAACAAATTTGGTTATGTATAGAGAGGTTGTTGGTTTATATATATATATATATGTTTTAATTTATTGTAATTAAGTTATGTGTTACAATCTGTCTCTAAATATGTTACTGCAGTATTATTATTCACACCTTACAACTATGTGTTACAATGTTCCTCTGTAACATATATTATGTGTTGCTGTTATAGTTCACTGTAACACTTTTCGCATCTTATGAAGTATGTGTTACAACATGCCTTTGTAACGCAAATTATGTGTTACTGCAATATCTCTTTGTAACACATTGTTCAATGTGTTACAGAAATGTGTTACAGAAGATATGTTTTGTAGTAGTGAATAGATATGGGCTTTCTGCTCAAATTGTCCCGACAAGGAGAGATATTCCATATTTGAATCAGATTGGATTTCGTAGTATACCAATGAGCCAAACTATTACTATTTCATCTAACTTGAATAACCAAGGACTGAATTTGACTATGGATTCTGATAACTCGAGAAGTTTTGATTTGGTTATGATCCAAAGAGAAAAAAGAAAGGTTTAACAAGCCATGAGAAAAAATAGAGTAAAGTAACCATACGTTCTGTTTGCAGAACGTGTATACGCCACGCCATACAATCGAAATAGAAACATGGGACGATTCCAGAATTTGGAATAGATCCGTGGGGATGAGAGAAGTTGTTGTTGAGAAATATGAAATTGGAAAGGAAGTCAAACTCCCTATGGAACCTGTGATCGGTTGTACCTGTACTTTAGTGATACGAAAACTCGCTATTCACTCAGTTTCTGGTCAATAATAAGATTATGTAGGAGAGATGGCCGAGTGGTTCAAGGCGTAGCATTGGAACTGCTATGTAGGCTTTTGTTTACCGAGGGTTCGAATCCCTCTCTTTCCGTTTCTGTTAATTCACCAACGTTACCGACCACAATGTATCAAATCAAATAGATTTCAGCAATAAGACCTTTATTTGATAGAAATTCATTATTCAAAATTAATTACTTTGGTACGACAAATGAGCAAAAAAGAAAAAAATCCTACTGTAGATCCATTTGTGATACATGAATGAGAAAATACGGATTAAGGCCCTTCCGCGAAAAGGGGAAAAAATTCTATGAACCTTTCTTATTTTCGTTAGGTTCAAGCAAGAAAACTACTTAAGTGCTAACGCGCAACGAGCAAGAAAACGGCTGCGCGTTATTGTACTAACGCGCAACGGCTTTCGCGCTAGTGCGCTCAATCCGTTGCTTGTTCTTTATAGCTAGCTCAATCCTAAGCTTGTTCTTTATAGCTAGTGCGCTCCATCCGTTGCTTGTTTGTAATGAACCAAAAATACTTCGCTAAGGTTCAACCGTTTCGCTACGGTTTTCTTCCAATTTCTTCTAAGGAATCCTGATCAAATAAAGGCCTTATAAGCGAAGGCACCTTTCTCTGTATGGAAAAAGGAAGAAGATGCTGCTTCGGCTTCCGTTTCTAGCTCTGCTTGAGCTGCTTCGTCTGTTTCTCTTGATGTGGATGTCGGTGAGTCAGATCTCTTCTCTCACTTTGAACCTGATTGGTCCTCAATTTGAAAACCGACAAAGGTGACTTCTTCCTTATTCACGCCTTGATGCACCTTTTTCGTGTTCAATCTCGCCTGAGAGCAGTGCATCGATACCATTCGTCTTGAAGAGCCTATATAAGCCCTGACCGAAGAGAATCCTTTGATATCCGTCTTGCCTTCTCAGTTCTCCTTAGAATCTCATCCCATAGGTCTCAGGGTCCCCTCCACCGACCCTTGTACTATCGGTTTCCGGGCGTGAGCCAAACCTAGGGCTTGGATCGAAATATAGCTTTGCTTCCTTTTTTTCTTTAGTCAGAAAGAGTTCCTAGCTTATAGTCAAGGCTATAATAGTTCTAGTTTTCTTTCTCATTAGGGAAGGCGGGCTCGCAAGCCTAGCCTGATTTTTAGCGGCCGGGAGGTCTTTTCGCTAATGTGAGAGGCATCGGCAGCCTCAACCACGGTTCAAGCACCGGCTCACGACAGGGCTTGATCATACCTGGACCTACTTCATTTTCGACTCCTGTAGGTTAGGTTACCGATTTTCCTCCGACGAATCCGACGATGACTCTAGGTGAGGGACTTAGGCCTATCAACGGCATTCTGGACCTGCCTTTCTAGAGAAAACATACCATAGCTTCCACCATTACCCCTAGTCATACCCAAATAACACCGCTTATGGAAGAATTAAAATCAATATCTTGCCATACTGGTAAGCTCAGAAAGTACCTAAGATACTGTAAGCTAGTTGCTTTCCAACTTCTCCGCGTATAACAACTGGACATGCCACTGAACCAAAAAGATCTTCATCTTATAGCCTTACCCTGGAATGAAATCACAACTTCAAGCAGCAAAACTTAATGTTGTTAGTTAAATAGAAGTGTTTGAAAATAGAATAACGATTGACAACCTAAGTATTTCTTTGCATGTTAGTTTTGAGTGCAATCTTTTGTATTGTTATTCATTGTGATGAAATTCTGTGTACTAATTTAAGGATTGCTCTCGCGAATGCTAAACCTTCGGGTTGAAAATTCACGACGAGACGATCTTAGTAAATAGTAATAATGTGAACAAATGGAGAATAGACCCTAAATTAGGTCATTCCTTATAACTACTTCATCCTTTCTAATTTGTAGAAATTTTAAATAATAAAATTTTTAAGGAACGAAATGTTGCCTTGTAACCTGCTAAATCTTATCTAAACAGTCTTATTGTCATTACTGCAGAATGCCTATGACAAAATCCCTCAGTAAAATACCTAAAGGAGAAACCGGGCATAGTTTACAATCCCTCCTTAAACCACAAGAGACCAACCCAGAAAAATCTTTGCCAGTATCCCAAACCGGAATTCAAACATTCTCTATGATGGAACAACATTATCTAAATTCCACCCCTCTTAGTCAGCCGATGGGGCAGAACGCTGCCAATATGGACGTAGCTCACGCCAGAAAAAGAAAATACTCAGCTCAAAGAGCCACTCTTACATCTTATTCAAAGCCTAAAAGCTGCTCTTTGAAATGTTGCCAACCAAATCAAATGGAAGACCGCGCATGCATTCGCTGTGGAGAAATAGGTCATACCGCTAATGAGCATGCAATAAATTGTTCTAGTTGTGAAGGAAACCATTCTCCGGGAAAATGTCCCATGAATGATATTACTTGCTATCTTTGTGAAAGTAAAGATCATTGCCCATCTCAATGTCCTCTCGATCCAATAGTCACCACTATAGTTCGACTTCAACAAGAAAATCTTCGAGCCTTAATTGCCCAAAAATTTTCATGTAGAAAAGAAACTGCACAAGAAATGGTGGAAGAAGAAATGGAAAATCAGCATTTCTATTCTACCAGCCATCATCAAGAAAGTAATAATTGGCAATCACCAACAGCCTGTTTCTTATGTGATAAAGAAGGCCACTGGGCAAGAAATTGCCCTAAGCAACGACAAGTTAAAATCCAGAAAAACAATACAAAGCACCCGTTTACACCCAATAAAGCATCACGGAAGGCACTTAAGTGCTTCATCTATCGCAAAACAGATCATATTGCTCAGCAATACCCCCAAGGAAACCAAACCTCTTCTAACACCATAGCCTTGCCAGAAATCACTTCCGTCAAGATGATAACCCCGAGAATAGGAAAAACAAAATCCGAAACAATCTTTCCAAAGAATCAAGGAATGAAGAGGCGTCCGAACAAAGATGCTTATTCCCAAGAAGAATTCTACGCAATTCCATTCTCAACTCCAACCGTCGTTTGATCAACCATCCAATGAAATCAATGAACAGTTTTCTGATCCTCCAAATCATGCAACACATGTTACCTGCTTCTGTTGTCTTGAACATGGACACTATGCCAATAAATGCCCAAAGAGGAAGAAACAAAATTTACTTCAGCTCTGTGAAGCTACACCGCAAACATGTGGACAACCTCAAGAATTTGAAGACCAACAAGTTCTTAAGTCTGCATCTACTTCAATTCAAGACGTCAACCGTGGCATACCTAATAAAATGCCAGGTACATTCTTCGTAAATACAGTCTCTATCAGAACTTGGTTTAAAAGCTTAAAGCACTCCGTCTCTTTAAATTTACCTTGGGTCCACCTTGCATCGATAATTGAATTTCATGATTATTTGTGAGACCTAAAGTTATACTCGATAATCTTTTCTTCCAGAATAATCCTACATATCACTTTAGAATCCAACTCCCACTCACCCTTTTAACCCTGCGAATCTCGGGGACGAGATTCCTGTTAAGGGGGGTAGTCTGTAACATCCCAACATTTTCAAAAATAAGAAAAATGCAACTCTAGAATTTAAAAATAAAATCAAATAGAAATTTTGATTGGAATCAAAATTTCACTTAACATTTATTGATTCCACTACATTTTCTTGAATTCTAGTAAACAAATAACTTTAATTTAGAAATTCTTTCAAAAGAACAAATTATTAAAATGAGATTCAAGGATGATCTTAATTTTGAATAAACATCTTTTCTAAATTTCTAAAATCATTTATTGATTTTTTTCCTTCTTTGAAAAGGGAATTGATAAAAAGATAAGAGGTAAAAGATAAAATGGTAAAGTGGTAAAAGATTAAAATTACCATAGTAATTTTAGGATAACCTTGGAATACCCTAGAAGACACCTTTGGCTGGTCAAAAGCAAGGTGTGAAATCATTTGCAAGTTGATAAAATCAATTAAATGGGAAATCTTATCTTTGACCAAAACCATTGCCAGAATTTTGGAGAAAATTGTGGACCTTTCCAGAACCTAGGATTTTTACCATGTGAGATCAGTTACCTTATACTTGTCCACGAAAATTTACAAAAATTAATAATTAATTTAACTATTTCTTTTCATTTAATCAATACATATTTGAAATTCTGCAAAACATAGTAAAAGAATTATTAGAAAATAAATACTAGGAATTTGAAATTGAAATTTTTATGGTAGTTCCCTGATACTAATTTAGACCTTGTGTAAAAATATCAAAAATTAATAAGCTAGTTTCTACTGTCTGATAAATACTTTTCCGAAAAAGTTTTCCTGAACAGTTCATAATGTCGGAATTTTATAAAATAAATTACAGAGAATTCCAACCTCAAATTTTTACATTAGGAATGAAACTTACTTGGGTAACTCAGTAAAAAGTTTAGAAAATTCCAGAGATGATTTGACCCATGCATTAATTCGTTTAGTGTGCTGTCTGTGAGGAAAGAACTGAGTTTTCCCTTCCTATTTCATCTTCTTCCACATGGGGGCCACTGTAACACCCCGGCATTTAATATGCCTGAATGCTACCAAACATAAGCTAAACAACATCTAAATACCACATTTAACATAAAATTCCAGCATAGGTGCATAGGCTAAAAACCGAGATTTCGGCAGCACCTCCTTTGTTTTAACATGGATTTAAGGAGCAACAACAGTATAGCATTATAAGGCAATATGAGAGACATCTAAAACAGCAATAAATGGAGTCTTAACGACAATATAAGACTAACATCAAGCACTTAAAGTCTCCAAGTGTCAAACGAACAATAAATCTCTCATAAACAAAGCTAAACCTTAAAGCAATAATCATCACACGCAATTTATTATCAAACTAATAGAATGACTTGTGGAATCAATATGGTGAAGCTATGTGTGGGCGTGTGACTATTTCCCTTCCCCGCATGCCGTTCTCATGGTACCTAAAATAACAAGAAAACACAAGCGTGAGTTGAAACTCAGCAAGCATATTGCAATGGACAACAAGAACAATATCATGGCAATAACTGTAACATCCTCAAATTTATAAAAATTTAAAAATCAAATATTAAAATGTGAAATTATTTTCATGATGCATTTCTTGATTTTATGTGCATTCAGTGAATTAGCACTTGAATGGAAATGAATATAGGAATTAAGAAAAAAAAAGAGAGAAAAAGGGAAATAGTAAAATGGTAAAAGATTAAAATTACCATAGTAAATTTTGGATAACCTTGGAGTACCCTAGAAGACACCCTTGGCTGGTCAAAAGCAAAATGTGAAATCATTTTGCAAGTTGATAAGATAAATTAATTGTAGAGGCTTATCCTTGACCAAGTACATGTCAGATTTTTGTAGCAAATCCTAGACCTTTGCAGCATCTAGTATTTTTACCATGTAATCTCAGTAACATTATCCTTGTCCACGAAAATTTACAAAAATAAATAACTGGTTTTACTATTTATTCCTATTTGTTTATTCCAATTCTGAAAATTAGCAAAATGGAGTAAAAGAATTATTAGAAAATAAATACTAGGAATTTGGATTTGAAATTTTTATAGTATCTCTCTGACACTAATATGAACCTTGTGTAAAAATATTAAAAATTAAGAAGACAATTTATATCCTCTGATAAATACTTTTCCGAATATAAATTCCTGTGCATCGAACATGTCAGAATTTCTATAATTAAACAGTAGGTCATATTAACTCCAAAATTTTACTGTAGGTAGTAAACTTATCCCTAAACTCGGTCAAAAAGTTTGGAAAATTCCAGTGTTGATTTGACCCAACGATTAATTGTGTTATCAGCTGTCGGAAGAGGGTAACACGATGAGCTCATTTCCTTCTCTTCTAATTAGACTTCCACGTGGGCCTCCTTCATTCAATGCGCCACCCAGGATACTTTTGACCCATGTCTCTGTCGGCAGGACCCATTTGTTTTTCTTTTATACCGGATGCCCCACCTGTCATCCCTCATCTCCCTTTTCGCAAGCTATTTCTGCTCTCTGTTCGTTCTCTCAGCCGGTCATTGCCATGGAAAAATCTCATTGCACCGCCTCCGGTCCTTGTCGTCTTCTAGCCGCAATTTCTTGAGTACCTCGAGGCCGCACGTCATCCCTCTGTTAGCCCTCACCGTGCACATGCCCTGGACGAGGAGAGCTCCAGCGAACGCCCGAACCAGCCGCCCTCTTCATTCTTCCGTTTAAACCCTGTAACAACCGCCTCAGAGCTCTATAAAAACGCTATGCCATCTCTGGATTCAAGTCCCACTTTTGCTTCTCTATACCGAGCTCCAATTCCTTCTCTTCCTTCGTGTCCGGCCGAACTGCCGCATGCCAATTCCTCAATCCCATTTCTCCCACATGCAATAAAATCAAAATTGTCTTCGGCCGAAGCCTCTCCACTCACTGGCGACCAAATCCCCTCGGTCAATTTGAACAAAGATCCACCGTAGTTCCCCCGCACCGGCGCTCCTCCTCCTTCACTGCCGGCGACCGCTGCTAGTCCATTCTGAAGCTTAATCTGCACGGTGAGATGTCAATTCCAGTTACTTGTGCCTCATGGATGCTTATTTGAGCCTTGGTTGAACTCGGGATGCCCTAGCTCGCCGTCGCCACAATCGTGACCGTGGACCGCCGCCATGGACTGCTGTGAGCCCAACCGACCAGCGTCGAAGCCTGTCTGGGCATACCCCTAGAATCCCTTAGGACTCCTCTAGCTCACCCCGTCGTTGCCTGGGTCTGGTCGGCCTTCCTCGCCGCCGGCAAGCCACAAGGCCGAGCTCCCCTGTCTGGAGTCGCTGACCACTGGGGCCTTTTTTTTCCAGTCTGTTGCGCACCGGTGTTCCGCCGACCGGCTGGACCCATCAGTCGGCCACTCACACTCGCACCCTCACGCGGTCACTGGCTGATGGGCCTACGTCGTCAGAGCACTAATCGATCTCAAAGGAGCTGCGCAGAACGTTGGAAAATACGTTTCCACTTCATGAAAACGTATTTTCCGTTTTTTCTGATTTAGCTGGAGCCGAACCGATTCAAATTGCCATATCTTTTAAGCTATAGTTCCAAATCGACTGAAATAAGTTCCTAAATTCATGTTAAATCATCTAGTTTCATAATATGCAAAAATATTCGAAGTTTGATTAATAGTTTAAATCAGTTTCGAATTTAAAAGAATAGGATTCAAATAGGCATCATGTAAATTTTATGCAAATGATGTCCAAATTGTATGAAACAAATTTTGTTAGGTTCCTTATGTCATAAGGTCTCTGTATATGCAATTAGATTTGAATTTAAAGTTAGTTTGTATTAATTCCCTTTTAAGTTTGATTTCAATGTATAGAATATTCAAATTGTTATAACTTGCTCATTTTATATCTAAATAATGTGAAACTAGTTTCTTTGAGCTAATTAGACAGTATAGAACTTGATTTCACAATAATACTTAGGGTGCATCATGCAATATTTAATTGAAACCAATCATGATGCTTTATGTCCGATTATACCTAATATAAACCATAGCTCTTGGAATCATAAAAATGACTCCTAAAATGTTCCTAGGGTCATATAAATATTTCTAGGATATAAAAATATATCATGATTAGTTAAGAATGAACTAAGTTAGTAAATAACCATACTTGTATGACATATGACATATGCTTAAAATATGATGCATAAATAAAGATAGTAATGCTTATGAAACTTGTTTAGTATGATTCATAGTACCGAACTATTTAATCTTACAAGAATAATTATACTTAACCCTAGCCATGTTAGTTCTCATGTATAAATTAGATCTTAATGCTCTTTTAGTTGAAAAACCTCATGGTTAAAATGAAACATCACGGAACTAACTTTAAAACCCTATTAGAGATATCCCCCATCATTTCCTAAAGAATCATTAAATAACTCTTTAAGGTGCAAATAAGTATAAAACAAAGACAAACCGTTATCGTGTAAAGTTTAGTAACACTTAAGCCTTTTCGCCAGCCCGTAGAATATCGCGTCTAAATAAGAATTTTAGGATGAATAGCTCAGACTTGCTCTCTAGTATATGGACTACCATATTCTAAGAAAATATTTAATTTATAACTTGCTTTGCATCTGAATCCTATTAAAGACGACCCTACGTAAGACCGATTATAAGATCTGTAGTATCGATACATATGCCAAAGTTTAACCATGCAGTTTGCATTTACTCTTTCTCACCTGCTACTTTATATACTAATTAGTATTAGTACAAGCAGCTACATACCCTGAAAATGAATCATAGTATATTAATATTACAATCTTAGCTTCCTGAATTCGTAAAGTAAAATAAAGTGAATCACAAAGAATAGGTATCGTAGGCGACACAACCCTTAAACCATTGATCAATGATAACGATTATAACATAAAAGTGACACACTTATACGTTCACAAACCCAAATCCATACCCGTGATTGTTTTATGTAATGTTTGTTATTTGATTTTTTTTCATCTGATTTCCTTTTGCCCTTATTGAGAGTGTTATTTGCTATTTGTTATTCTGTTATACGACGTGTAGAATCCGACGCCTCGGACTTCGTCGTCGACAACTTCGAGATTACGTCTTCGACTTCGTCACTGAAAACAATGGATAGCAAGGCAAGCACCCCTTTGAGCATTTTGAACCCAGATTTCATAATCAACTAAAATGTGATTAACAATCTGCCTGCATGCCTTATATTCTAGCAAATCCTTATTTTCTGTTGTATGGTAGCTATAACCCATATTGGAGGATTTCCTGAATATTGTTGACATAAGCTCCATGATAACCCTAGGAATGGGTAGATTCATATGTCAGATGGGAATAACGCTTACTAATTGCATTTGCTTAGTAATGCTTAGAAAATGTCAGCGACATTTACACCCACACATCTTTCTTTATGAAATCTTTTATGGTTTATTTAAGCGAGAAAGGATCTTGGTAGTTTGATAAAAATGAAAATAAAACTACTGTTTTGATGTGGGTGATTATTGGCAATAGCGGTTGTACATGTTTTAACGCATTAATGCGTAGCTAGGGTGGAGTTATCGCCCATGTCACTTTGAGGACCGAACGTAGTGTTGCATGATCCAAGTAAACCGTACATCCACAAGTACTGGACTGGGACAGTCTTAACTTATTAAATTATTTGGGGATTAGCTTTGCACATTGGTAGGCAGTTGTAGCACGGGCATTCCGAATATTGGTTTGCTCGAGGGAGGTGTCATCACCGAGGTGTTGGCATCTGCCGTTGTAACGGTGTACGCTTGGCTATGAATTTGGGGCTGTTATTATTCCTGGTGGGTCACTAACTCCGGAATTTCTATTCCTGGTGGGTTACTGACTCCGGAATCCCTTTTACCTTTTTAGCTTCCATCATAGTCAAGGGTAACGTCATTGGGCTAGTGCAAAGTTAAGGTCCAAGTAACGAACAGTTTCGTTATGAACTCTCTGGCGGCACACCAAAGGAAGTGTGCTAATGATCTGCCACAAAGGGAGGACATATCTTGTGGGTAAAGCTGTACAACTCTGCAGAGTCTAAAACTATTCGAATAGCCGTGTCCACGGTCATGGACGACTTGGCGAATTGACACTAGTTAGCTGTTTCTGTTTTCAAAATCTTTGATTAAATGATTTGGGAAATGGTTTACACCCTTTAATGTCACTTATTGTTACATTTGTTCATATAAGACCATGGAGGGTCTTTTTCGTTAATTTACTCACAAAGGGCCGTGAGTAGATTGTTATATTTCATCTTACTACTTGTTATTTAAATTACTTATTAAACTGTTTTAAATTTCTAGTTACGCTTTCCATTATTATTCAGTATTACTTCATTCAAAACTTTCGCTTTATGCAAAACAACCATAGAAACCCACTTTCTATTCACCTGCATATATTTCGTGTATTGCAAACACTACAAGTCTTCTTGAGCACGCAACGTACTCACCCTTGCTATTATTGTCGCTTTTAGACAGAATCCTCGATGTGCATCGCGACGCAGGAAAACGGGATTATTAACGACGTTCCTTTCTAAGGCTTTACCTTGTCAGTTGCCTGTGGATTATGTGGCAAACTACAAGACATCTGATTCTTTTGCTACGTTTAGTCGACCTTGTCGGTCATAATGTATCATTACTTCCGCTGTAATAAAATATGAAACTTTTGTATGGTTGTGATTCCAAATTGTGTTTTGTGCGTGCCAGCCACTGATCATGGGAATGGTACAGTATGCACTTAAGAACCTCATATTTATGTTACTTAGTGACATAAAAATGAGGGTCTCACAATAACATCTCCCATCATATATATCATCTCATTCATGAACACTTAACAATATCATCATCATTATGTATGCAATGTAATGCAATGCTCATGTCTCCTTGGAAACTCATACCGGTATGGTTGAGTACACACCCGTCGGTGTGCACCCTCTCCCCCCTTCCATCCCGAAGATGGAGGGTGCCTACTCCTCGCTTCCGTTCACCGCGGTGAATGGAATCACGATGTAGGACTTACTCATTGGCTTTCCGGATTAGTCATAACTTTCTCACCGACCTTCCCGGACTAGTTATGACTTTCTCACCGCCCGAGCCAAGTAACATGCCATGTATGCATTTATGCCAACATCATATTTAAATCACATATTAACACATGGCATCATAACATATTAAACATGCTCATCATATCATTGGCAATCATAAAAGCATGGCAAGTGATCATATATCATGTAGTCAATTCCATCTATTCTCAACAAGCAACCTACAAATCGCTATCCATCACAACACACTTGCCTCAACCACGGGCAACGGATTGGCGGGAAGTAGAGGGCACTCCCGGGGTTGCACCACCTTTGCCCGACGCACGAAAACTCCAACAGATCTCCTCGCTCTTCGCTCCTCGCTCCTCGCTCCTCGCACCTCGCTCCTCGCTCCTCGCTCCTCGGATGGATCCATGAGGATGCAGGGGTGGGGAGGCCACCCTAGGGCAGCAAGGGGTGGAGGAGAGGTGGTGGAGAGGTGGGGACCAATGGGGCAAGGGAGGGGGAGGCGCACGGCCAAGGGAGGAGGGAGGCGGCTAGGGCAAGGGCAAGTGGGGGGAAGGGCGCACAAGGGGCAGGGGTGAACGCCCAAGGGCTGGTGGGGAGCCCTTTTACCAGCCCCCACACCCAATCCTAGTCCGTTACGGAGACCTAATCCATCCCACCTGTGGGGGCTCCGGAATCAGATTAGCGGTGCAGGACATTACTGTTGCATTGGTGAGAAGATTAATGCAACCCGTAACGTCTCCTGACCGTTGAACCGACTCCGTACTCGGATTGGGGCCAATTAATCGGCAAAACTCGTGAGGAGTGTACATGCCAACTGATTGATCCCAACTCGAGCTTCCCGCAACCGCGTGCATTATCTTGGTTCCTGGATCAAGAGCCCAAGTACTCCAGCGTTGTCATACAAGACAGGTCTCAACTATGCAAGAGTAAATATATTACACCTGAAAGGTAACGTTATTACAATAGTTTAACTTCACAAGTCTCGACTACAGTGGCACAAGTCCAAAATAATCCTCCAACGCCAATGAAACTCCAAAAGAAGAACACGCAGGTGCCTCCACCCCAGGCAATCGGGCCGGATGATAACCAGCTAAGCCCACTGAATCGCTGGCCAACAGAGAATCGCGACTGCCTGGAACATCTGCATCATTACCTCGCTTCTTCTCCTTGACCAAAGTCCGTTAGAGCAAGCGGTGAGTACACGTATGTACTCGCAAGACTTTAGTGTATGGAATATAAACATATAAAATGTAGGTTAAATCAATGAATAATAGGTTTCTACACTAGTCTTTTGAGCACAAAGCAGATTTCGCTTGCAATATGATAATAGATTCACATTCGCATTTTTACAAAAGAAGTTTGAAGAAAACATTTCAAACAAATAGTAATAGATAAACCATTAACCAAATCAACCATCCAACCGTTCCTTTCACCAAAACAACCAACCACCTGCACCTTATCCGAATCCAAGATCCACACCCACACCTGACCAACATAATCTAACCTCAAAACCCATTTCCCCAAAAGTCAACCCAGACCCAAAATCTATACTTGATAATACTTTCCAAGCTGCTCATGACCGTGAGCACGGCTAATCGATTAGTTTATTTATCTCTGTAGAGATCAGACATCGTACCCACACGACACGTTCTAGCAATCATGTCATCCATGCCTCGCGATACCGAAGTACCCGATTTGCTAGACAGTGACGGAACCTTTCGAAAGATTGGAGTTCTAATCCTGCACTGGCCCGGTAACGTGCATCCCTAACTACAGCCACAGAGGCCGCCAGTGGTTCCAATAGGCACCCACTAGCCCACGACCTCCCTGTAGTAGGCATTACCGTTGTATTGGGTAAACTTTCCTTCGATGCCTCGACAAGAAAGTCCCTAGAATGCACCGACACCACAGGTGCATCCAATCCTCTTTGCCCTCCAATAATGCAGGGTCAGATCCCTTTTCCCCGTACTAGGCTGAGGCCATCCCATACTGGCACGTGTGGTTGCACGAATTATACCCAGTAAATAGCACCAAGTTCGGTCCTTAGGGTGACTCAGGCAAGATCTCCCAAACCCACTTGCTATGGCCACAGAGGATCGACACTAGCGGCCCCACCGAGCACACACTAGCCTTCAATCTCCCCATAGCAAGGGACCAACTCAGACCAAACCACTCCAAACCAGCCAACGGCCTGACAACCAATCTGCACCTGAAACCAGCCTACCAACCGGAACCATTACCCGGTCAAATACCACCAACTCCGAACCACCAAACATCTCGCCCGGTCTAAACTCCCCAAGTTTTTTCATTTTACTCACGCAACCATTCCCTTTTTCCAACAAAACCCCAAAACCTCCAATTCCAACCTAACACCCTTCACCCATCCTATAGTTCCAGGAGTTTATGAATAAGAACGTCATGATCTCCTGCAACCAATTCTATTGCTGAACTAAGCATATGCAATTATTATTCTTTAATACCCTCTGACACTTACTAATGTGTCTAAATTATTCTTAAGTCTATCAAGGATTGCATATTCAGATTAAATTGAGGTAATCCAACAATTTTCGGCTTAACTATTGCTTCCCACAAATTATCACTTTTAGTAAACTTATGAGCATGCATAGTAGTTTTGGCAATCAAAAGTAAGAATTTGCAAATATGGGATTGGAAATGCTCAAGGAGGCGCTTGCCTGTTTGCTCTTCGGTGAAATCGGTCTCCGGGACGTAGTCGGGATCGTCGGCGACGTTCGAAGCGTCTACGTCTACACGAAAAGCAACGAGACCCAAAATCATCGATCAAAATAGGCAAAGAAGCAATCAAAATCCAAAAAGAAGCGAAAACGGAAAACGAGAACCTAGACGGAAAAAGAAATTATAAACTTTCTCCCAGAGGCCGGCAGTACCGCTGTTGATTGGGCGGTAGTGCCGTTCTGGCCGGTAGTACCGGTTGGATTTCCCGGTAGTGCCGCTGGTCAGAGACCGAAATGGGTCGCTCTCTGGAAAATAACTACCGGCGCTCTAAACCCGGTAGTGCCGGACCCTCCGGCAGTACCGCCTTCACACCAGCGGTAGTGCCGCTCTCCCCGAGTCCAAAATCCCAAAAATTGAGATTTCGCCCAAAAGACTTCGGAACTTCGACGTAAGTGCATGGATAGGTTCCTGGGGACCCATGGGACCTATTCACGCAAGTTTAAATCAAGTTTCGAGTTCGATTGCTCAAAATCTCACTTTTCGGATTCTTTCTCTCCCGATACCGGCGCGAAAATGGATTTCGACCCAGAGGGTGTCGAAACTCGAGTTTCATCGCGGCAACGGGTTCTCTACTACTCTAGGGACTTAAGTGCGCTAGACCTGCGAGCTTTGGGACTTCGGAACTTGAAATCGTTAGAATGCCCAGAGTGCAACTTTTGCAAATCCTACGGGAAAACGGATTTCGCAACACGCGCACTAGGCCCGCTAGAACACTAAGGTCCTACGTGATCTAACTACTGATTGGAACCTCCGGAATACGCTATTTGACTTCTACTATCCGAAAACCTAAATATACTTTCCGAATCCAACTTTCATCCCGAATCGAGTTCAAACTCGATTCTCCCACAAGAAACGACTTACGAGGCTCTAAGAAAACATCCGCAGGTCATTTCCCGACTTCCCGGAGTTAGGGTTCCGAGAGGAAGGACTCCGGAACTCCAGAAATGACTCCTTGCAGCGAATGAGTCCAACGAAGCGTAGATCAGGGTTACAGAAACTACTCGATCACGCGGAAGGATTCTTCTACCCTTGACCTAGGTTTAACCACTCGGAAAACGACTTTGCACCACAACAACTAGGGTTTCTAGAGTTTAACTAGGACGTAAAGAACAATTACAAGTCAAAGAAGAGCTAGGGTTTGCATCTGCAACTAGGGTTTAGGTTTAACTCTAACACCTACCTCGTGTAAAGCTCCTTGACTGCTTGGAGACGCTTCTCCACCCTTGCTCCTGCTTCTACTCGGCCTCCTGGAGCTCCAACCAGCTGGAAATGACAAGGAGGGAGAGAGAGCTCCAAGGGAGAGAGAGAAGGAAGAGGAGAGGAAGAAGGAGGAGGAGAGGAAGAGAAATGAGGGAGGAGAGGGAGAGGAGGTGCTCCCTGGTGTTATTAAAGAGCTGGGACGTGCACGCAAACCGAGGCAAAGAGATAATCACGAGCACAGGACCACAACTTGTCGCACGGCCGGCAGTACCGCCCGGAGCGGCCAGATCGCCGCTGGCCGGTAGTACCGCAGCAAAAGTGCAGATCGCCGCCCCAGCAGAAAACTCGGGAAAACTACAATTTTCGCGATGGTTCTCCAATCAACTAACTTGAGGACTATTGGAATAGGTTCGAGGGGTCCTAATAAAGGTTTTAAAACTTAAGTTTGGGATCTAGCTCTCACGATTTTAGATTTCACCCGATTTCGGATTCTGAGACTCCAATCGGGGAAAACAATCAAACGAAACGACAAAACCGAATTCAAAGGCAAATAACTCCAAATTCAAACTGGAAACTTTACAGAGCACTAATCCACACCTAGTTAGCCTAATTAAGCTTAATTATAAACACGGGTGTTACAATCCTACCCCCCTTGGAATAATCTCGTCCTCGAGATTAGCTAGACTCTGCGAAGAAAGAGGGAAACTCAATTCTAAGACGATCTTCTCGTTCCCAAGTAGCTTCGTCCTGGGTATGATTACTCCACTTTGGATTTTGAGCATTCGATGACTTGATTGCGTAGTAAGGCGCCAGCCTTCTTCAAGTACTTGAATCGGATGCTCGTGATACGATAGATCAGTGAAGATCAATCGCTTCCAATGGGGTAAGTTCTGTGGGCTTAGAAGACATTTCTTTAGGCTGCGATACGTGGAATACATCGTGTACCTCGGATAGCCGAGGGGAAGTTCAATCTGTAAGCAACTTCACCTTTCCTCGCAAGAATGCGGCACGGTCCGACGTAACGCGCGCTAATTTCCACTAACTTGAAAGCGACGAGTGCCACGTGAGCGGCGACACCTTGAGATAGACGAAATTGTCTACATCAAAACTCACTCGCGCGACGAGTATCAACGTAACTTTTCTCGCCGATCGAGCTTCCTTTAGTCGGTCTCGAATCAACTTGACATGATCTTCGGCTTCTTGGATTACAAAGAGGTCGAAGAATTGTCTTTCGCCGACTTCGCACAGAACAAAGGAGTTCTCGCACTTTCTCCCATAAAGTGCTTGAATGGCGACATCCGGAGACTTGCACGATATTTGTTGTTGTAGGAGAATTCAGCGAAAGCTAAACATTTTTCCCACTTTGCGTTGTAAGCCAACACACAAGCTCTCAAAGATATCCTCCAAGACTTGGTTAGTTCTTTCGGTTTGGCCATCGGTCTAAGGATGGTACTGTTGTCTTTGAAAAACAACTTAGTACCAAGGAGTTCATGCAGATTTTTCCAGAATCGCGACGTAAATTGGGTCCCACGATCGACACAATGACCTTAGGAACACCATGCGATCGGACTATGTGATTCGTAAAGTTACGCAAGTTTAGGCCCATTGTAGGTGGTATGGACTGGAATAAAATGAGCCACTTTGGACAATCGATCCACGATTACCCAAATGGAGTCATGGCCACCAAGATTTCGGCATCAAAGAATAAAATCCATGCCGACTTCATCCCACTTCCACTCTGGAATTTTTAAAGGTGGAGCAATCCACAGGCGTTGATGCTCGCTTTCACCAATGACACACATCGCAAGTAGCGACAAATTCAGCGATCTCCTTTTCATACCAGGCCACGAGAAACTTACGGAGATCCTGGTACATTTTCGCATACTTCCAGGGTGGATCGAAAGAAGAGTATTGTGAGCTTCATTCAAGATCAATTGTTTGATCTCCTGGTCATTCTAACGCATAATCGCCGTCCACGCATGACCATCCCATCTGCTCTTTCCAAAAACTCCGAAGGCGCGCTTTCCTTCAAGCTACGCTTAATTTCAACCACTTTCTCATCAACGATTTGTGTGGCTAGAATTTGGGACTCAAGAGTGGGCTCTAAGGTTAGGGCCGCCACAAACCCTTCTTGAACCACTTCCAAATTGAGTCTCCGAAACTCATCCATTAGTTGAGGTTGACTAACAAAAGTTGATGCACTAATGGCATGCGCTTATGCATCGAGGGCATCTGCAATCACATTAGCTTTACCTGGATGATAATGGATTCCCAGATCATAATCCTTGATCAGTTCCAACCATCTGCGCTGCCTCAAGTTCAGATCTGGTTGGGTGAAGAAATATTTCAGGCTCTTGTGATCGGTAAATATCTCACATCTGTTTCCAATGAGATAATGACGCCACAGTTTTAGAGCATGAATGACCGCTGCCAATTCCAAATCATGGGTTGGATAGTTGGCTTCGTGAGGTTTCAGTTGTCGTGAAGCATAAGCTACCACCTTGCCGTCTTGCATCAAAGACACAACCGAGACCACGACGAAGCATCACAGAAAACGTCAAAGCTCTTATGTATGTCTGGCAAAACAAGAATTGGGGCAGAGGTGAGTCTTCGCTTCAACTCTTGAAAACTTGCCTCACAACATGATGACCACTCAAATTTCTTTTCTTTTTTGAGTAATTACATCAACGGTTTAGCGACTTTGGAGAAGTTCTCGATGAACCGTCGGTGTAAGGCAAGACCGAGAAAACTTGGATCTCGAGAGCAGTCGTGGCTGCTCCCAAGCAATTACATCCTGCACCTTACTTGGATCAATCAGAACTCCACCTCCAGAAAGAACATGCCCTAAGAATGCAACTTCTTTGAGCCAGAACTCACACTTGCTGAATTTTGCGTAAAGCTGGTGCTCGCGGAGTTTGTCGAGCACTAACCGCAAATGAAGCTCATGCGTTTCTTCACTTCCGGAGTAGATGAGGATGTCATCAATGAACACCACCACGAATTTGTCCAGGTATTCCATGAATACCTTGTTCATGAGATTCATGAAAGTGGCAGGGGCATTGGTAAGACCAAAGGAAACCACTGTATACTGCATAATCCGTAGCGAGTAGTAAACGCAGTTTTCTGAATGTCCTCCGGTCGAATTTTGAGTTGGAAGTACCCAAGCCTCAAATCGATTTTAGAAAAGATTTGAGCTCCGCTCAATTGATCAAACAGATCATCGATCCGCGGAAGGGATACTTATTCTTAATGGTGACTTCGTTCAACGAACGATAGTCGACGCACATCTTGGCTGCCGTCCTTGTTTTTAACGAAAACCTTTGGACTACCCCATGGCGAAGAGCTAGGACGGATAAAACCCTTTGCTAGCTGCTCCTTGAGTTGCTTCTTGAGTTCGATCAACTCATCCGAGGGCATCCGGTAAGGGCGCTTGGATATTGGTGCTGTTCCAGGTAGCAAATCTATAATGAACTCCAAGTCTCTGTCTGGAGGCAATCCCGGCAATTCTTCAGGAAAAACATCGGGATACTCACAGACAACCGGTACTTGTTCCGTCTCAAGAATAGACAAGGAATGAAGAGAGGGCTTTTGCACCGATAACGGGCTGGAGTTAAATTTGACTTGGATGCCATCTGGATTCACCAAGGAAATGGAACGCTCAAAGACAATCGATGCGTCCTTGGTTCTTAGATAACCAATCCATCCCTAGGATTACATTAAGTCCAGGTGTATCGATCTGAATCAGATCTCCACTAAATCGCACTCCTTCAATCACAATCGGGACTCCTAGGCAAATACACTGAGCCCGAAGGACTGAGCCAGGGGAATGAACTAACATGTAATTGCCTAGCAAACTAGTCTTAATCCCTTGATCCTTAACGAACCTTGAAGACATAAAGGAATGGGAAGCTCCCGAATCAAACAAAACCACAGTAGGAGCTGAATGCACAAGGAACATACCGAGGACCACATCTAGTGCATTACTTGCTTCCTCCGCTGTTACCAAATTAAGACGACCACTGAAAGGGACTCTGCAGAACGAGAACCCGCTCACCCAACTGATGACCACCACGCCCACTAACAGAGCTTGAGGACGAACAGGGCGCTTTGAACTGAGGCGAGTCGGTAGGGGTTGACGATGAGGGCAAACATTGGCAAAATGGCCAACTTTGTCCACATGCAAAGCATGAAAGCGGCGTCCCCTTTGCTGTCCTCCTTGCATCCGCCCACCGCGGTTATGGGATTGAACCGCAGATTGAGAGGCACGAGGAACAGTCGTTGAAGTTTTGGAGGAGAAGTGATGGGTGAACACTAACTGACCTTCCTGTGGCGAGACCTTGACGGGCCCGCACCGGCTGCTTTTTGGGCCAGCCACTTCCGTTTTCGATTTTTTGCAACTGCCTTTGCACTGTCTTCCACCCGAATCGCCTTATCCACTAGCTCTTGGAGATTTGGAAAATCAAGAGCTGCGAGCGAATGTTTAACTTCATCATTCAAATGCTCCCGGAACCAAGCAGTTTTCCGGGCCTCACTCAGAATCTCATCAGCGACATAACGAGTCAGGTAATTAAACTTATGCAGATAGTCCATAACGGACATGGACCCTTGCTTCAAATTATACAATTCCCTCTTCTTTATCTCCATCAAGCTGGAGGGAATATGGACTGCACGAAAAGCTTCTTTGAAATCTGCCCAAGTGGTAACTTGTCCAACAGGGCGAATAGCCTTAAAACTGTTCCACCATGCTGCTGCCGCTCCTTGGAGATAATGTGCAGCATACTGGACTTTCTCATCATCCGTGCATCTAGCCAACTCAAGTTTATCTTCAATGTCGCAGAGCCAGTCGTCCGCGTCCAAAGGATCAGTGGCCGTGGAGAAATTCGGTGGGCGAGTCCGTTGGAACTCGCCCGGTAAGTGCAGGGTTGCATCGCTGCCACACCTCCAAAAGCAACGGCACCCAGATTCTCCGAATTCTGCACCAATCTCTCGAGTAAACGAGTCTACATCACCAGTACTTGGGCCATGGACGGAGGAGGAGGTAATTCCTCACTATGCGCTTCCTGACGTCCATGTGCTGACGCCACTGGATCATTAGAATGCCGCGAAACATGGCTATGGGATCCCTGCTGCGGCGGATCACGAAGTGAGGGGTTCGGTTCATCTCGCACCGTACCCTCGGCCATAATCGCACGGACTGGCCGTCTTCTCGGCATCCTGCTTAACACAAGGTTCAACAACGTGAACAATAGGTGACATACCAGAAATGAGACGACACAACGTGATTACTGCAGGATTCCTATGCATTTAATAGGATTCGCAGCAATACAAGGCAATGAAGCATGCATTGCAGCGAAAGGATTGCATACACGATAGATTTAAGGACGACAACAAGGCACTTCCTTGCGCGCTACAGTTGATTCATATTACATCATCACTTCCACTTAACACGAGTTCCCACCTAACCTCTGTACAGCAAAAGTACATCACCAGCCAGCTCGTATCTATGACAAAAGCGAGCTTCAGTACTACCTATTACACAGAGGACTCCTAAAATCCAGGTCTACACATCCCCACCATTCTCGGCAGGAGCATCGAAAGGGCCTGGAGCTGCAGAAGAAGTAGATGACTCCACCGGGTACATCAGCTCGTACTCACGACCGCCAAAGACGAGGTTACGACCCGGTGCTGCACTCGACGAAGCTCCAGCGCTGGTGAGGCAGCGGCTGCTGCCTCGCACAGACATCCTGGCATTGCGGGAGACCCGACGGTAGGATCCGTAAGGGCGAGGAAGCTCCTCTGCCGGCTCAAGCTCATCGTGCTCCCCGTAGATCATCTCATTGGTGAAGAAGCCATGGTTGACGAACGGTGCCATATGGCTCTCTAGCTCGGAAATACGACGGCGAGCGACCAGAAGCTCGTCCCGAAGCGGCGCAGTACTGCCAACAGCTCGCACGTACCCAACCTGCCAAGCTTCCACTAAATCCATCTGCGGATTCACCTGTGCATAGAGGTTTACCTGGCCGTCCGGCTCACGAGAGGGACAACCCGAAAACATCTGCGACAGCTCGGGAAGGTCGAAACGGAGTCGAAGGATTGCCATATACGCCCCATCTAGCAACGCTGCGAGAGGACTCAGAGCTGTGCCATAGTAGAGACGTGTCTGCTCTCCTGCAAGACGACCTCGAATGGTGACCTCTGCTACAAAAAGAGAGGATGCTGGGCTAAGTCCAGCGCTTGAGATCATGAACTCCGGTGGCTCAGTGAACCCAACACGGCGCATCATCTCCCAAAGGGTGGCCTGAACAGAACCCTCTAGGATAGCACGCGTGTAGAAACGAGGTTCCCAACGCCCCGACATCTAAAAGCAAGAAAAGAACTAGTTAGCAAAACCTCAACGGAGACAAACCAAAAGAGAGGAAACCAAGCAACTACCACACAAAACAACTGCGAAAGCCACAGCCCGAAGCCTTAATCTTGTCCTTATACAACGAGTAACTAACTGTTGAATAGGTAAGACTTCCCCAAACTCTATCTTTAGGTTTTGAGTGAGAAAGGGAATAGAATGAATCCCATTTTTCTACTTCACTCCTGTCCCAGAAAACAAAGTTTGAAAATCAGGTAAGAGGAAATTCACTTTGAAGATTCAAATCGTAAAAGAAGCTATAGAGGGGAAAAGGCTAGCATTCTACCATTTCACAATTAAGAATACTAAATTAAAATAACTCACCTGGGAAAACTCATTCCTAAGTTCTATTATCTAGCGATCTACTTTATCCTTTCAGTTTTAACATAGCTCTGATACCACCTCTTGTGGGGGCTCCGGAATCAGATTAGCGGTGCAGGACATTACTGTTGCATTGGTCAGAAGATTAATGCAACCCGTAACGTCTCCTGACCGTTGAACCGACTCGTGCTCGGATTGGGGCCAATTAATCGGCAAAACTTCGTGAGGAGTGTACATGCCAACCGATTGATCCCAACTCGAAGCTTCGCAATCGCGTGCATTATCTTGGTTCCCTGGATCAAGAGCTCCAAGACTCCACGCGTTGTCATACAAGACAGGTCTCAACTATGCAAGAGTAAATATATTACACCGAAAGGTAACGTTATTACAATAGTTTAACTTTACAAGTCTCGGCTTACGGCCGGCACAAGTCCAAAATAATCCTCCAACGCCCGGTAAACTCCAAAAGAAGAACACGCGGTGTGCCTCCACCCCAGGCAATCGGTTTGGATGATAACTCAGCTAAGCCCAGTAGATAAATCGTCGTCAACAGAGAATCGCGACTAAATGCGGAACATCCGCATCATTACCGCTTCTTCTCCTTCGACCAAAGTCCGTTAGAGCAAGCGGTGAGTACACGTATGTACTACGCAAGACTTTAGTGTATGGAATATAAACATATAAAATGTAGGTTAAATCAATGAATAATAGGTTTCTACACTAGTCTTTTGAGCACAAAGCAGATTTCGCTTGCAATATGATAATAGATTCACATTCGCATTTTTACAAAAGAAGTCAAGAAAAAATTTCAAACAAATAGTAATAGATAAACCATTAACCAAATCAACCATCCAACCGTTCCTTTCACCAAAACAACCAACCACCTGCACCTTATCCGAATCCAAGATCCACACCCACACCTGACCAACATAATCTAACCTCAAAACCCATTTCCCAAAAAGTCAACCTGCACTCCAAAATCTATACTTGATAATACTTTCCAAGCTGCTCATGACCGTGAGCATGGCTAATCGATTAGTTTATTTATCTCTCAGAGACTCAGACATTGTACCCACACGACACGTTCTAGCAATCATGTCATCCATGCCTCGCGATACCAAGTACCCGATTTGCTAGACAAAGGACGGAACCTTTCGAAAGATTGGAGTTCTAATCCTCAAGATCGCCCGGTAACGTGCATCCCTAACTAGAGCCACAGAGGCCGCGGTGGTTCCAATAGGCACCCAGAGCCTACGACCTCCTGTAGTAGGCATTACCGTTGTATTGGGTAAACTTTCCTTCGATGCCTCGACAAGAAAGTCCCTAGAATGCACCGACACCACAGGTGCATCCAATCCTCTTTGCCCTCCAATAATGCAGGGTCAGATCCCTTTTCCCCGTACTAGGCTGAGGCCATCCCATACTGGCACGTGTGGTTGCACGAATTATACCCAGTAAATAGCACCAAGTTCGGTCCTTAGGGTGACTCAGGCAAGATCTCCCAAACCCACTTGCTATGGCCACAGAGGATCGACACTAGCGGCCCCACCGAGCACACACTAGCCTTCAATCTCCCCATAGCAAGGGACCAACTCAGACCAAACCACTCCAAACCAGCCAACGGCCTGACAACCAATCTGCACCTGAAACCAGCCTACCAACCGGAACCATTACCCGGTCAAATACCACCAACTCCGAACCACCAAACATCTCGCCCGGTCTAAACTCCCCAAGTTTTTCCATTTTACTCACGCAACCATTCCCTTTTTCCAACAAAACCCCAAAACCTCCAATTCCAACCTAACACCCTTCACCCATCCTATAGTTCCATGAGTTTATGAATAAGAACGCCATGATCTCCTGCAACCAATTCTATTGCTGAACTAAGCATATGCAATTATTATTCTTTAATACCCTCTGACACTTACTAATGTGTCTAAATTATTCTTAAGTCTATCAAGGATTGCATATTCAGATTAGATTGAGGTAATCCAACAATTTTCGGCTTAACTATTGCTTCCCACAAATTATCACTTTTAGTAAACTTATGAGCATGCATAGTAGTTTTGGCAATCAAAAGTAAGAATTTGCAAATATGGGATTGGAAATGGTCAAGGAGGCGCTTGCCTGTTTGCTCTTCGGTGAAATCGGTCTCCGGGACGTAGTCGGGATCGTCGGCGACGTTCGAAGCGTCTACGTCTACACGAAAAGCAACGAGACCCAAAATCATCGATCAAAATAGGCAAAGAAGCAATCAAAATCCAAAAAGAAGCGAAAACGGAAAACGAGAACCTAGACGGAAAAAGAAATTATAAACTTTCTCCCAAAGGCCGGCAGTACCGCTGTTGATTGGGCGGTAGTGCCGTTCTGGCCGGTAGTACCGGTTGGATTTCCTGGTAGTGCCGCTGGTCAGAGACCGAAATGGGTCGCTCTCTGGAAAATAACTACCGGCGCTCTAAACCCGGTAGTGCCGGACCCTCCGGCATCGCTTCACACCGCAGTAGTGCCGCTCTCCCTAGTCCAAAATCCCAAAAATTGAGATTTCGCCCAAAAGACTTGAACTGACGTAAGTGCATGGATAGGTTCCTGGGGACCCATGGGACCTATTCACGCAAGTTTAAATCAAGTTTCGAGTTCGATTGCTCAAAATCTCACTTTTCGGATTCTTTCTCTCCGATCTGCGGCGAAAATGGATTTCGACCCAGAGGGTGTCGAAACTCGAGTTTCATCGCGGCAACGTGTTCTCTACTACTCTAGGGACTTAAGTGCGCTAGACCTGCGAGCTTTGGGACTTCGGAAGTTGAAATTGTTCCGAATGCCCAGAGTGCAACTTTTGCAAATCCTACGGGAAAACGGATTTCGCAACACGCGCACTAGGCCCGCTAGAACACTAAGGTCCTACGTGATCTAACTACTGATTGGAACCTCCGGAATACGCTATTTGACTTCTACTATCCGAAAACCTAAATATACTTTCCGAATCCAACTTTCATCCCGAATCGAGTTCAAACTCGATTCTCCCACAAGAAACGACTTACGAGGCTCTAAGAAAACATCCGCAGGTCATTTCCCGACTTCCCGGAGTTAGGGTTCCGAGAGGAAGGACTCCGGAACTCCAGAAATGACTCCTTGCAGCGAATGAGTCCAACGAAGCGTAGATCAGGGTTACAGAAACTACTCGATCACGCGGAAGGATTCTTCTACCCTTGACCTAGGTTTAACCACTCGGAAAACGACTATGCACCACAACAACTAGGGTTTCTAGAGTTTAACTAGGACGTAAAGAACAATTACAAGTCAAAGAAGAGCTAGGGTTTGCATCTGCACCTAGGGTTTAGGTTTAACTCTAACACCTACCTCGTGTAAAGCTCCTTGACTGCTTGGAGACGCTTCTCCACCCTTGCTCCTGCTTCTACTCGGCCTCCTGGAGCTCCAACCATTGGAAATGACAAGGAGGGAGAGAGAGCTCCAAGGGAGAGAGAGAAGGAAGAGGAGAGGAAGAAGGAGGAGGAGAGGAAGAGAAATGAGAGAGGAGAGGGAGAGGAGGTGCTCCCTGGTGTTATTAAAGAGCTGGGACGTGCACGCAAATCGAGGCAAAGAGATAATCACGAGCACAGGACCAAAACTTGTCGTGACGGCCGGGCAGACTGCCCGGAAGCGCAGATCGCCGCCGGCAGGTAGTACCAAGCAGCAAAAGTGCAGATCGCCGCTAAGCAGCAGAAAACTCGAGAAAACTACAATTTTCGCGATGGTTCTCCAATCAACTAACTTGAGGACTATTGGAATAGGTTCGAGGGGTCCTAATAAAGGTTTTAAAACTTAAGTTTGGGATCTAGCTCTCACGATTTTAGATTTCACCCGATTTCGGATTCTGAGACTCCAATCGGGGAAAACAATCAAACGAAACGACAAAACCGAATTCAAAGGCAAATAACTCCAAATTCAAACTGGAAACTTTACAGAGCACTAATCCACACCTAGTTAGCCTAATTAAGCTTAATTATAAACACGGGCGTTACACCACCAAAGCCCACTTAAGGCCCAGACTCCCCCGGGAAGGCCCAAAACCCCGAAAACGGCCCGGAAACGGCCCGGAAACGTTATTAACCTCCATACCTTATGGTTTTAACCTGCCATACCATATTTCATAAAGTTTTTGACCTTAACATGCACCATTTAAAAGGTTACGACACTCCGTGGTGACACATCACTTCAAACAGCCCAAAAACGCGAGTAAACCTCAAGCCGAAAGGTTTTATTCTCTAATTTCACATTCTCTAATGTCACACCATACCGTAGTGTCACAGCCACGTGCCCAGCGACTCAGCTGCTGGCTCAAGCGCCTGGTGCACTGCCACTGGACCCTGAAACCATGTTGGACCCACACGTCATTCCCTCTTTCCTCCTCCTTGTTTCTTCTCCAACCTTCTCCTCTCTTCTTGTTCTCTTTTCTTTCTTCTTCTTTTCTTCCTCTGTACTCCGGTCAAGCTGACATTTCTTGAGCCTCCTTCACCGACTCAACTACGCCGTATGCTACCAAATTCATTACCACGCACTGCCCTTCCACGCCTATGCAAGCCACTAATGCTTCCAGGTAATTCACACTGCCGACTTGAACTGTCAGCCCATACCTCTGTCCTGCCCTGTTCAACTGGCCGAGAGAGCTCGAGAAGAACCAAAGCCAGTCGTCGTTTTTCACCTCCAGTTCAAACCCTATTTTGCCTTCCCTTCCCTCTATTTAAGAAGCAATACGGGTGCGCTTTACTCATGCTAAACCAGCACCCACACACCCATCCGCCCACTATACTTTGTGTTGCCCAAATTAGCCCTTCTTCTCCAGAACCGGCGGAAACCACGCAAGCTCAATATTCCACTGTGGATCAAATTCTCCAAATTGCTCACAACCGAAGCATCTCCATACACTCACAAACCAAATCCACCAACCAATTCCAAGCTTTCATCGTTGTAGCTCCCCCGCACCGGCGCTCCTCCTCCTTCATCCCCAACGACCGCCGACAACTCTCTCCGAAGCCCCAATCGCACGGTGAGATCTCCCTAAATGATCAATAGGCTCCATGGATGATTTTTGATAGGTTGATTGAACTTAAGGATCGCTAGTTCATCATCTCGTCCAACCGGCCATGGACGCCGCCGCCTGCTCCTGTTGCGAGCTTGCTCGGTTGCCATTAAAGCACATCCAAGCTCTCACACGAATTCCACTAGGGCCCCTCCATCTCGCCGACCACCGGTCGCCGCCAGCGCCGCTGTCGCCGGGCGAGACCTCCGCCAAGCAGCCTCTGCTTTGTCTCACCGCACCATAGGCCCTTAGTCACTTTGTAGTTGAGCCACTTCACTTGCCAACCGGGCCCAGACCGATCGATCCTGCCGCCCTAAGCCTCTGCCGTCCGGGCCCGCACGTCGACCTCTCCATGCAGAGATCGACCGTGGTCCCTGATTGTCAGTGGTTGGGTCCGGTTTGACCTAGCATGTGCTAAAGGCAAGAATACGCCTTTTATCAGTAAAAGCGTACTTTCAATTTCCTAGGATTTGTTGGAACCGAGTTGATTCAAATGGCTATAACTTTTAAACCATAAGTCCAAACCAAGTGAGACAAATTTGTAAATTCATGTTAAATCATCTAGTTTTAGAATATGCAAAAATATTTGAATCTTGATCTCTATTTTAAATTCAAATCCAAATATAAGTTTAGGTATCAAATATGTTGCATGTACAACTATTGCAAAACTTGTCCAAATTGAATGAAACTAATTTTGTTAGATTCCTTATGTCATAAGGTCTCTGTTTATTCTATTATATTTGAATTTTAAGTTACTTTGTATTAATTTCCTTTTAAGGTTGATTTCAATGCATAGATTATTCAAATTGATATAACTAGTTTATTTTTCATCCTATTGATATGAAACTTGTTCTGCTATGCTAGATAGACAATATAGGACATGATTTTACAAAAGTACTTAGGGTGTATCAAGCAATATTTAATTGAAACTAATCATGTTGCTATATGTCCGATTATAATTAATATAAACCATAGGTCTTGGAATCATAAAAATGAATCCTAAAATGTTCCTAGGGTCATATAAATATTTCCAGGATGGAAAAATATATCATGATTAGTTAAAGATTCAACTAAGTTAATAAATAACCATACTTGTATGACATATGCTTAGAATATGATGCATAAATAAAGATAGTAATGCATATAAAATTTGTTTAGTGTGATTCATAGTACGGGACCATTTAATCTTACCAGAATGATTATACTTAACCCTAGCCATGTCGGATCTCATGTATAGATTAAACCTAACGTACTTTTGGCCGTTAGTTAACGTATGTTTTCATATAATAGACATTTTGTATAAAGCCGTAATGCTCTTTTAATTGAAAGACATCGCGGACAAAAGTGAAATGTTGCGAAAATAACTTTAAAACACACTTAGTGATACTGACTAGTTCCTGAAAAATGGTTAAATAATTCTTTAAGTTGCAGCCAAGAACATAAAACGAAAACTGAATTGTTATCGCGTAAACTTTAATAACACTTAAGCCTTTTCGGTAGCCCATAGAATAACTCGTCTAAATGCAAATTTTAGAAGGAATGACTCAGAACCACTCTTTGGTATATGGACTACCACATTACAGAAAAATATTTAAGTTTAATCTTGCTTTGCATCTGAATCCCATTAGTGTAATAACCTTAAGTGTTATGGTTAAACAGCACATTTATTGAATAGTTTCGCACAAGGGAACTTTAGTTAAATTACTTGCACCATAAGAATGATGGTGCAACCATGCAAATACAACCAATAGTCTCATTCGGTAAACCCGACTTGTATAAATCATTTATCTGTATAAAACATACTTAAGACTAAGTACTACTCATATAAACACCTCTCTAAGATCATAAACTTATAACTAATACCTTAAGCTTCACATACACTAGTATTGGAGCATTAGTGTCTAGTATTCACTTAAATTTAACAATGCAAGTTATACTTGCACTAACCCTGTTGTTTTATGTATTGATTCATAATTACATATACAATCTTAGCTTCCTGAATTCGTAAAATAAAATAGAATAAATCATAAGAAATAAATGTTGTGTGCGATGCGACCCTCAAACCATTAACCGGTAATAAGACTACGATGTAAAAGTAGTACGTTCGCTTATACGATCTTGAAACCCTAAACCACGACCCATGCCTGTTTTATGTAATGATTGCTTATTTGATTTTCCATCTGATTTCCTTTTGCCCTTATTTAAAGTGTTATTTGCTATTTGTTATTCTTTTCTGTTATACGATGTGTAGAATCTGACGTCTCGGACTTCATCGTCGACGACTTCAAGATCATGTCTTCGGCTTCGTCACTGAAAACAATGGATAGCAAGGCAAGCACTCATGTAGATCCCAATTTTCTTTAACAAGAAGAATCTAATTAAAACTTGCATGCATATGCTATATTCTGTATACACTGCTATATTATGGGAAGAATGGTAGATATAACCTTCATTGATGGTTTTCCTTAATCAACAGTGATAGATGAAACCCTAGATTGTTGTTGGATACACAAATGGGTATATTCGACTATTACTTGCATATGCTTAGTCCTGCTTAGATTGGGAACACGAACGGATGGTTATACTGTTCGTGATGAACTAAAATTGTTGGACATAATGAACATTAATCTTGAACCTGTTGGAATAATGTGGTTATTGACACTTTCTTTTTCTGGAAATAAAACTATGATTTCGACGTGGGTGATTATTGGCAATAGCCGGATGTACATGTTTTAATGTGTACGTAGCTAGGGTGGAGTTATCGCCCATGTCACTTTAAGGACCGAACGTAGTGTTGCATGATCCAAGTAAACCGTACATCCACAAGTACTGGACTGGGACAGTCTTAACTTATTAAATTATTTGGGGATTAGCTTTGCACATTGGTAGGCAGTTGTAGCACGGGCATTCCGAATATTGGTTTGCTCGAGGGAGGTGTCATCACCGAGGTGTTGGCATCTGCCGTTGTAACGGTGTACGCCTGGCTATGAATTTGGGGCTGTTGTTGTACCATTTGAGCCGCGGGCTCCTGAATACTATTGCTTCACTGTTTGTTTGCTTCCATCATAGTCAGGGGTAACGTCATTGGGCTAGTGCAAAGTTAAGGTTCAAGTAATCGAACAGTTTCGTTATGAACTCTCTGGCGGCACACCAAAGGAAGTGTGTCTATGTGCACTGCCAAAAAGGGAGAACATATCTTGTGGGTAAAGCAGTACAAACTCTGCAGAGTCTAAAACTATTCGAATAGCCGTGTCCACGGTCATGGACGACTTGGCGAATTGACACTAGTTAGCTGTTTATATAAAATGTTTTGGTGAGCTTACCCTTACAGATGATTCAATACTTGACATTACGTTGGCAAGGTTGAACTCATTTGTTGTGCCTAATGTGGACAAAACTTTAATCTTGAGATAATATTTCATATGATGGACCGACGTTTTATCACTCACGAAGGGTTGTGGGTATTTTGTTACATTTTATTCGCGAAGGGCTGTGAGTTATCTATCTCTTCGCATTACTTTTAAGTACATACTTGTTACTTTACTCATTTATTTACTTTTACAATTTTCGCTTTCACTCTACTATTCAGTATTTAATAATTCAATTTGGCTCCAAGCAAAGAATAACTGTAGAAGCTTCATTCTGGGATCAGCCTGCATTCCAAACACACAACTCAAGTCTTGCTGAGTACGAAATGTACTCACCCTTGCTATCATTATTGTTTTTAGGTGAAGTTGCAGGTATCTCGATGAACTTTACTTTGACGCAGGATTGCGGGTTTGTTAACGCTTGTCAGTTGCCTGTGGATTATGTGGCAAACTACAAGACATCTGATTCTTTTATTATGTTTAGTTGACCTTCTCGGTCATAATGTATCATTACTTCCGCTGTAATAAAATATGAAACTTTTGTATGGTTGTGATTCCAAATTGTGTTTTGTGCGTGCCAGTCACTGATCATGGGAATGGTACAGTATGCACATTAGAACCTTGCTTTTATGTTTGCACTGTAGCATAAAAGTGAGGGTCTCACACTTTCCCTAGGGAGGACAAAGATTAACCAATAGTAGTCCCGAGGATTGTATGAGCAAGGTCCGAACTGTTTCTATTAGTAGCAACATGAGGAGCCCCGAAGGGAAGGGAGAATAAGAAAGATTAACCGACGCCGCGTTTTCGGAAGAAGCAATTGGATAAGAATCATACGCTGTGAATGAGCGCATTTAATCGACCGAGGGCTTACACACAAGAATGTAACCTAACTCTACTTCTTTTTCCTCCTCTCCTCTTTATCGCCCCGCTTATCCTATCAACAGTCACCAATATCTCAGAGTGGAGAAAGAAGAGTAGCCCCAGTGTCATCAATTAGTAATAGAATAATCCCAGTAGTAGTCCTCTTGCCTAGCGGAGTCAGCCCTTAATTTAATGGGCGGACCAAAGATTGGACATCGTTGTCTAAGCGTGCTTGCTTTGCTTATGACCAAGACACCTGAATGAGAATCCGCTGGCTCAGATTGAGTGGCTCACTTTCTTGAGAAGGGCTTTCTATAACTAAGAAATGAGAATTGTTGACCCATATGATCTCAGGCTCATAAAGAGGACGAAACTGATAATTTCATTCACACTTTGAGATTGAGCTCGTCAGTGATCTTTTCCAAGGTGTCTAGAGAAACCAGCTTTGAACATGACATTCGTACCCAAGGAAAGTTTTGGCAGGCATTACTGTGATCTTGAAGCCCTTGCTAGGAGCTAGTCGGTACGGCTCACTACTAAAGAAGGTTCTGGCATGCTTCGACTTAGCCCTGTGATCCGCTAATTCATCTCTTGATCTGGTATTCCGCAAAGGAGAGCAGAGCTGAAAAAGATGGACAGTAACGATATGGGATATGGATTCTTCTCTTTGTCGGATATGCTGCATGTCATAAATTCGGATTCTCCTCAATTTTTTGTTGGAGTATTTGTGCCCGAAAATGCAAATTATTCTTGGGCTCCTGCGGTGTCCTTGTTCGGATGGCGGTGATCTCATTAGTCTCTTGTTTGGTGTCGCCAGCATCCCATCAAAGCCTGCTTCCTTTTCAGAATTTGGGAAGAGCAGAATTAGATGATTGGGAGTCCAGCTCTCCTTTAAGATTGAGGAGTTGTGGGAGTCGTGATTTACGATCTGGGATCGGTGATACTGATAGTGGATCTTTTAGAAAAAGGCGTCTGTCTTGTTTATCTCGCTATAGATCAGTATCCGGACGAAAAGATTGCCCGCTTGTGCTGCTGGATCCTCGGTTTCGCACTAATAAGGGTAATGAATTTTTATTTCATTTCTGTCCTACTGTGCCGAGGGCAATGCTCTTAAAGCGGAATGAAGTAGACTCTTGCCAGGATCCTTTCGAAATCCGTCTTTCTCCAAGATTGATTGACCGTGCGCGTCCCAATGATTTGGATATTCATTTAATATTCTCATTCATATAGTAGTCTCCACCTCTTTGAGGCGTGTTATGCGCGGAAAACCTCACTCAACCTGATTCCTAACTTGGTGGTGATCTACGATCAAATCCGGGTCAACTGAGCCGCAATAGAAACAGTGTTTTTCTAGATATGAATGAAGGCTAATGGGCTTGTAAAGTCTTCGCCCTGTGAGGTTCATAGCTCACCCTTTCTACTAGTAGTGGAAGTATGGGTAGAGTTCCATCTTTGCTTAAGCGAGATATGTGCAATTGCTTGAAAAAAGAAATGAGTTGTGGAGCGATGCTCGACTTAGCATATGGAAATGGGAAAGCGACGCTACGATCTAGGTATTTTCTCCATCGGTGCACCAAGGAAATGGCTGTCTTTGTGTTAGCACAATGGCTTTCATGCTAAGTTACGTGTTGAGTCAAGTATGGTACTTTTCTCGGCGGTGTTTAAGAAAGGTGCCTATCTATGTATTCCCTCCCAAGTAGCAAAGGTCTTGCTCAAAGATGGTCCCAACCATTAGAGTTAGAGGTGGATTCCCTGAACGAACGGGCTCTCCGAAAGGTCGTAGCAAGTAAGTTGTCTTACCTAGGCCCAGATAGCCTAAGGGGGCGCTTGATTGAAGGGATATTGAGCGTGCCGTCTTTGTTTAAAGCACGAGGGTGGTTATCCTGCAGCCGCAGAGCCAAGTCGATAGTTTATTCAAGTATTTGTTGATTTCTCTGCAGGCTTCGGTGAACGTCGAGAAGTAGATTTTAGAGCAAGCAAGCCAGGGAGAGTTGATTTGATCTCTCAACTCTCGCTGCCCGCATCGCAAGTAGAAGGATCGATGAGAAGCAATGTTTACGAGTTTTTCTAAGGCATCCACATTTTCGGTGCGGGATACGATACAATACACGCTAGGCTCGGAAAGGGTGTTATATGCTTCTTGAAAAGGAACATGATGCTCCAAGAGCGGTACTCAAGATTGGGCGGGCCCATTTCTTTATCATTCGTGTTATTTCAGTTGGGTAGGCCAGCCTAGTGAGTTAGGTGGTCGATTTATTGGTCAATTCGAAAGCGATAAAGTGGTCTTCTCGCGCTATAGCCGTTGGTTAGGATTCGAACTAGAGATGTCAAGGCTGCCTTTGCGGGTGAAGTATGTGGTATCTTATCGGTGATTTAGCCATCAGAGAGAGTATCAACATCGCTTTCTTACAATATTTAAGAGGAGGTCCGTCATCCCTTTTATTTGAAAGAAATCTACTAGTGGAAGACCTTTATTGAGAAACATCAGGGTGTCGGCACTATTTCTCTTGCTCTGACCAACTAGCAAGCCGGGCAGCACCATTTATATACTTCCTTGCATCAATATCTGGGCAAACTCTATTCTGAGCGATCCCGGAAAAGAATGATCCACTCCTTACGATTCAAGGGTACGGAACCATAGGGATGAGCTCCCCATAGCTATGTTTGTACTTTTCTGCCATAGCATAGAAACCAAACTTCAGGGCCTCTTTTGTGCCAGTGCCAGGAAGTAGATGCTATGTGGGTAATCAGACCCATGGCACCCTCTTCCGTTGGTCGAGCATATTTTATCCTCATACGGAGCTTAAACATGCCGTTTCCTAGTGAGAAGAGTGCCAAGCACTAGATTGCGGCGGGGGATTCTCCTAAAAAGACCAAGACTTTGTTCCGCTTATCGGTCATTGACCAACAAGTGAATCGTCAGAGGTCAGCAAATAGGCAGTTTCTCATTTTGAATGGGGAGATCCTCGCCACGTTGACAAGGGGCACTATAGATCGCTTCTATTTCTAGAAAGTCTTCTACTTAAAGCTCAAGATTTATTGCTCGCCCAGTGGTCCGTGATAGAAGTTACGAGTAGCTCGGCCCTAATTTAAGTAGTTTTCAAGCGGAAGAGTAGTGGATTTTCTCCAATGTACATCGAGGGATTGAGAATTGCAACCTAGCTTCGTCTAAGAATTGGCTTCTGCTCAAGCATACGATTCTGACAAAGAATCCGCAATGACTAGAACGACTTTTGAGTTTCAAGGGAATCGGCTAGTCATTGACAGGAGGAGTGCTCTTTCCGTTGTCTACTTTCAGGGAGAATGGCCCAGATTCCGTTCTTTGGAATAAGTGATTTTTCTAAGCTGGGTTTGGGCACGTGCCCCAAGTTTAGGGCTGTGGCCACTTCCCTCTAACAACGAAAACTCAAACAAGCTGCATTCTTAGATCTAACAACTAAGACCTTGTTTCCCTCGAAGAGGGTCCAGGCATAGGACTCAAAATCTATCTCGCTAACTCGAGAATTAGAGAAATATACTAATAGATGTTGATGACTCGGAATAGTTAACACGGAAAGGAAAATGTGGGAAGTCTTCCTCTGGCAGGGCACCCTTTAGAGCCACTATTCCTTCGCCACAACAGGATAGCCGCGCTTAGTTCATTCGGAGAAGGCGGGCGGACTGGAAAATGTAGAGAAGAGAAGTTGACTTCTACAAGAGGAGCTCACAGGCAATCGATCACGCGGGTTCCTTATCTTCCGACTCAAACCTGCCATCCAAATAGATACGATACTCGAGAATTGGAGTAGATGAGAAAAGTATTTGGTAAGCCTCTCTCTTCTTCAACTCGGTCAACAAAGAATGGGAGGGACCTACGCCTATGATTTCGATTTCGCATTTCTTCTCAAGAGTTCTATTCGAGGGAACCATGCCACTTCCTTTCATCGCAAGGCGTAAATACCTTCATGATTTCTATGACTATGAAATTCGAGGCCAAAAGCTATCTCGACCGACCCATAAATCTATAAACAGAGTTTAGAGAGCCATTACTTCTTTCTTCCACAGGATCGATCCGGAGGCAGGCGACTTTCGACTTTCCTCCCGATGAGGAACCCCTATGACTCGATTCCTCTGGCGAACAACTTCCTTCTTTTCCCAGATATTCTTGATATGGAAATCCAATACTTTCCACTGCTCGACTGACCTCTTCGCGACTAAAGACCCTTTGTTCTAAGAGGATACTACTTACTTAAAAATAAGCCTCTCAACTCTATGGAAGCATAGATCTCTTTTCAAGCTCCTATTTAAGGACTGGACTTCCCACACTACTTATATACTGCCGATGCCCAATAGAATTCATTATTCTTCCTCTCTGACTTTCTAATGCGAGCATTTTCTCCTCTTAGCCACAATCACATTTGAAATCCTACAGAAAACTGGAAAACAACCCAACCTATTCCTTCTTGGGCGCTTATGCATTCAATAGAGTCGACTTCTTTGTGACCAAAGATCGATGCTTAAATCTGCTGCGATCGGACGATCAATACAGATTACAGATATAGAATGTGACACCGTCGACTCTGCTGCCTTACATTCTATTAAAGAAAAATGCACATATATATCATTGAGTCATACTGGCAAGTTTTCATGCTCGTAGAACTGTCAAATCACTACGGCACCTTTTGACGACAATCCCTTTCTTTGGCACCGGATAGAGATCCGACCTTATGGCCTTATGGAAATTGCCCCTTTCTCTTCGTCTCAGATCGATGGATCTTCTCGATTGTAAGATCTCCCATATGGATAATACACATTCCAGTTGACCGAGCCTAATGCTAATTGTTTAGTTCCGAAGCAAAGATATCCGCGGAGGCCGTTCGTTCGTCCTATTCTTATATTCAGGACCTCTTGGTCCTGGATTCTCTTTCGGATAGGCCCTGAAAGGAGAAGAGAAGCTGAAATGCCAACGGACCTCTGTCTATTCTCTAATTCACCCGATCCGATAGTACCCGTTTTTGGAACGTCCAGTGCCAAAGTCACTGAATGGGTAAGTCGCCAATCCAATCCCTTTGAAAAATCGGGTGTCATATTATATACATATAGACACGTATCAAAAAAGAAAAAGGTATAATACGACAAAAACGGATATGGTATTATCATATGATCCAGTGGGTTTTCAAGTTCGTTTTTAGGGGGAGCTTCTCTGCTTTCGTGCTATACTAAAAAACGGCACCCCATTCGGTAATCTTACGGCACACTGGACGCCTTCGAACTCAGGGAAAGACTCTCTGATTCGTGTTTTTGCTGTATAGCGAGAAGCATTCCTGTTCAAGACGCCCTTATACTCTGGAATTGAAGCACCTCTTTCCCAACCACTACTGATTGGCAGTCGAAGGTCATTCAAAGTTCCCTTACCACATATTTACTAACTTCTCTTCGTTCCGCATGATAAAAAGTTAGAAAGACAGATTTTCGAATAGTTTTTATAGTCATGTTAGCACCACGCCGCTTCCGATATCGGTATTATGGCTTTGGCGCAGATCGACCACTACCTGTTATAACATCGGCGACTCAATGTGAGTGTGTCGGCCAACGCCCAATCGAGGCATACTTTCTAATCACTTTTCCTTCGGCCATTCATCGTGAGTCCTCTTAATCGCGTATTTGGATCCGATTCGTCGTCTTTTCTTACCATACCGATTTGAAAAGGTAAACAGCCTTCAACTTCCAGAAAGAACTGGTCCATAAAACCCCCTTTTACCAAAGACCGTAGAATTGGAATCGCAGGAACAACGGTTCCATGGAAGTCGAAATGGCCCTCCTCCTAGAATGCCAAGAGGAGCAATGAAAGTAGTATATACTAATTGTCAATGGCACGATACGGTCACCCTATGGCCACTTTAACAGTGGACTGCCACTAGACATAGGTATTACTCCTGGTCAGAAGAGCATTGGTCCCGTGCAATATACTATAGCATATCCCCAGACTGGAGAGTACACCATATCATCTAAAAAAAGAAGATTTCGAGGATCTACGCTATGGATTGGGTACTAATACTATTGATAATAGGAATCCTACACTCCCACGAGGAATGAATGTGACACCCTATAGAAAGAGTCCAGATAGAACGATTCTTTCTTACCTAAAGTCCCACTTGCTGACCTGCTTCCTAAGGGAATAGAGTGACGTGCACTGGCACTAGATGAGCTTAAGATTCTCAATATACTTGCTTAAGACTTTCTTATACAATTGGCATTCCAAGGGAAGATCAAGGGATAAGCACTCACTATAATCGGGGTGAGATCTCGTAAGAGTTGGCACCCCCTAAGCTGGCTTACTAGATGTAAGAGAACTTGCGGTGAAAAGGGTACTCCCAATTGCTGTAACAAAACTCGCAGGTAGAAGAACGAACTTCCAATGCATCGAAGCTTTCTACTCCTGCTTGAATACTTGCTCTTGCTCAATGGCCGAAAGAGAACTTTCTTTAGTAAAGCACTTTAAAAAGCTTTCCAAAATTGGCTAACTGGATTGATTGTCCCTTGTTGGGACTGGAGAGACTTGTGCAATTGGAGGGGCACTTTCACCCACTGGCTCGTAAGGGGCAGGGACAAATACCTTTACTCGGTCTAACAGTCCAAGAGCTCTCACGGTAATTGGATAGCTGGAAAGCGTGCTTGAACCAAGCCAAAAGGCGGTGTGTCATCACCTTGAACCAATGAATTCTCGATATACCGGCAAGAATCGTTCATTTCAATGAAAGAGCAGTAGCTATAAGTTTCCCCACTCTAATAGTCTTTTTTAGATTCAAGCTTATTTCCTTGAGGATCGCAACCCGAATCTTAGGATAGTCTACTTTCTGATAGTATAGGAATAGCGGACATTGGTTCCAACAGGCACATTTCATGACCGGAAAATCGGTTATTGGTATGCGTGGAAGATCGATTACTCATTTAATTGATCGGCGTTTATCAAGTGATTCATATGTACGCACCCACTACTACCTCGTAGTCAAACTATTAATTGTATACCGTCACAAATTTGTTTGTCCACGACTCTATCACGAAGTGGTTCTACCGAACCCCGAAATTCGAATCCCAGACAGGGGTTGAACCCGAAAAAGTCCGCTGGACCTTTCTCTACCGCTGAGAAACAGCGACGGAAGGCTTTTATATGCTAAGCACAATGTGCTACTTGAACTATGGCGTTCAAGAATAAAAACACTACACTAAGACACAGAAGACTGATTGTTAGGGCATCTAAGATGTTACTATGAAAAGGTAAATCCTATCATTTTCTTTTCCAAAATCAGGAACAACATTTGAAATGAAATGTTGAGGAGCTAGTCTTTCCCATAGTCTTTCAGGCATGGGTGCCCTGAAGAACGTTGTATGTCTCGCTTATAAAGAATCGAATAGCAAATTGGAAATCCATCATAAGTGGAGGCACCTTTAAAGGGAAAGATAAAGGTGCTTGCTCGGTTATGTGCTCGAAAATCATCCAATCGAAGCTTGTTGCAAATAGCAGTCACAGAGGGAGGATCACAAATAAGTGTATTCTTACTAGATGAGACATCTTCTCTATTCTTACTAGAAGAGACATCTTCAGAAGATTTCTTCCAAAAATGCAAAAGAATTTCTCCTGTCTTCTTTCCAAAAAAAGTGAGGGGGCCCACCACACCACTTCCCTCGACCCCTTACCACGGAAGTCACTAAAGATGAGACTGACCATGATAAGGGTATGGGGCATTGATTGGCTTGGAGGATTAAGGGGAATAGATTCGGGTAGTGGAGCCAACATATTAGGTCGGCCACTGAGATTTTGCCCCTTTTTCTCCACCTGCGCAGGAGGGATTGCAGCGGGATTCAGATGCCGCTCTTGACTGAGCCCGGGTTTAGGGGCTACCTGGGTTTGTGCCCAACCTGGGGGCGCCAAGCGCAATTCGAGATCGGGATAGAGGGTTCTAGGGTAAAAGCAATCCATGCTTCTTTACGGCTCGGCTCTATAGTAAGCTATGGATAGTTCGTGGAAGCCTCTATCGAGACCAGGGGTAAATCTATCATAAAACAACTGACTAATATCTTGATTTGTGTCGATGACCTTGAGGTCCTACCTAATCATAAAGGACCAAGCAAGTAAAAAGCTGGATCACCTATGTGGTGCAGTATGCCTTCCCTCATCCACTACGCTTTTTATGGAATCAGGATAGCACTACCAGCTTCCCTGGCCATTTGTTGATTGACCCTGAAGAGTCATTCGACATACTTCATTATTCATTCCTCCACGGATTCAATCCTGCACCAAGCGTACCGTACCTGAGACATCCCCAACACCTTCACAAGTGGGAGAAGCTACTCGACTTTACTTGAACACACCCGGAAAACACACTTCAGTCCCTTCGGACATAAACAAAAAAATGACACTGTCATATGCAGCATTTTTCCTCATCACCAATGCCTTATTTCTTGTCTGTCGCTATAGCTAGCTATACATACCTCTTTCTTCTATCTTCCTCTCCTTTGACTCTGATATGATTTAGCTGAAGCACCCAAAAGTTCTCCTTAGACTGGAGATGGATTTTCTTGACTTCTTGGTGGCCATTTGCTCTTGTTCGATTTCTCTTTCTTTGATCGAGCGCAATGAGAAGCAAGTCTGGCGAACCTTGTGCTAAAATTCCTTCTTTTCTTTCTCACCAAGCGTCATTGGTTGATCCAGCTCCTCTTGCTACAACCCGGTGGGCCAATAAGCTAGTCACGCTTGTGCGCTGTTCGGGGCATCATACCTACTAGGAAGCATAGCGGGCGAAGGACGAGAGGCAGCGGATGTCGGTGAAACTGGTCATAATACTCCCTACGCCTTGACTACAGGGAGAGTGAGAAAAGACCGATTGCTCTTAGGTTCCTGTGCTCGTGGTCGTGGTGCTACGTAGCGATTACTTGTGGCAAGCGGGAAAGTAAGCACGGCTTTCGATAGCTAATACGAGTTGGGATGACCAGCGACGTCAAGAGGACAAAGCAAAACTCGCTATAAGCTCCTTAAAACGAGCTAGAACCACGTCAATCGAATTCAAGGAACGCTACCCGCCTAAAAAGGGAAAAAACGCTTAGCTTAGTATAGCTCATTTTTTGCGTTAAGCTCATAAGAAGAGATAGGGTCTTTATCTTTGGACCAAGAACGAGAGACTAGAGCTGACTTGGAAAGAGCAGAGGCGGTTTCGATTGTAGTGGCGGGGACAAAGCGAGTAGCCGACAGGAGACAAGTCGAAGAGCTAAGAATAAAAGAAAGAAGCAAAGACTCATTCATATAATATTCCCGCTGTCACTTTAAGCGGGTTCGATTGCCGATTTTGATTCAAAATACGAGGCTATGGATATAGTGACGTCTGTGCGGAAGCAAGGAAAGACGAGCTAATCGTTCAATCAATACAGACTCGATACTGGTAACCAAAGCGAGAGGCTATAGACGATAGACCTAAGGGGCTAGTGACCGAGACGAGAGGGGAAGAGGAATCACGCCAGTGATTAGGAATAATTCAAAAATAGCAAACGGACTCAGCAATCGGAAAGTAAGTACAGTAAGCCAGGCATAACTCACCTTTTCAGCCTTTGTTGCTTTGTTACCAGCTGACTTGCTTTCTCCAGCTTCAGCTACTAAAGCCAATGACCTTATTTATAGCTTTCTTTCCGATTCCTAAGCCAATACTCCTATTCTTGGTTCTCATGCATCCAAGGAATTGATTTTAGTAAATATTGCCAAAAATGAAGTGAAACTTTACTTGGGCTTGGTTCAGAGGTAGAGTGACTACCCCCAACGCTTTCTGAGAACTCTGGTTAAAGCCTAGAATTGAAACCTTTTCTGTAGAAAGTTGGTGTTAGGCCAGTGCGCAATGGCATGAGTGTAAAGGTACGTATGTTAAGGAAGCGTTTCTACTCCCGTAGGAGCCGCGTCTGCATGTTTATATAGCCCTCAACCGGCCAGGAGATTACATGGAAGATTACATCCTTCAACGGCAAGGAAGGCTATTTCTAACTATACAAGATTTATATATGGTAGGTATTGATTTGATTTACAACTCAATCACAACATACTCTAACACGCCCCCTCAATCTAAACTTTATCAAGATTTAGATTGCGTTTAAAATCTTCCAATTGTCGCACCGTAAGAGGCTTAGTAAATCCATCTGCCACTTGATCATGAGAAGAAATAAGCTTTATATCTAACAGCTTTTGAGATACTCGTTCTCTGACAAAATGATAATCAATTTCAATATGTTTTGTTCTTGCATGAAATACCGGATTCGCCGAGAGATATGTGGCACCAATGTTGTCACACCATAGCCGAGCAAACTGTGGACTTGGAATGTCTAGTTCATTCAACAATGATTGTACCCACATAATTTCTGTAGTCGCATTTGCAAGAGCTTTATACTCTGCTTCTGTGCTTGACCTGGACACAGTTGCTTGCTTGCGTGCGCTCCAAGATATGAGATTTGATCCCAGGAAGATAGCAAATCCACCAGTAGATCTTCTATCATCAAGACATCCTGCCCAGTCTGCATCTGAGAAAGCACTTACAAGCATAGACGAAGACTTGCATATCTTTAGACCAAGATTAACAGTGTGCTTCAAATATCTTAATATTCGCTTAACAGCAATCCAATGAACTTCAGTTGGAGCATGTAAAAATTGGCAAACCTTATTTACTGAGAAAGAAATATCTGGTCTGGTCAGTGTTAAATACTGTAACGCACCCACAATACTTCTATATTGAGTTGCATCTTGAGGCCCTAGTAATGTTCCCTCATGAACAGATAGCTTCTCAGAAGTTGACATGGGAGTATTAACAGGTTTGCAATTAGACATTCCAACCTTTTTTAACAGATCAGAAGCATATTTTTTTTGTGTAAGCAGAATACCATTAGATATCTTACTAACTTCAATGCCAAGAAAATAATTAAGCTCACCCAAGTCCTTAAGTGCAAAGTCTGCCTTCAGATCATGTAACAATGCTGAGATCGCCTCCTGTGTTGAACTAGCAACAATGATATCATCCACATAAATTAGCACAAAAATAATAGTCTTGCCTTTGTTGTAGAAAAAGAGTGAAGTATCAGCTTTGGAAGGTTGAAAACCAAGATCATGCAATTTAGTACTGAGGCGTGAATACCATGCTCTAGGAGCTTGCTTCAATCCATATAAAGCTTTATCTAATTTACAAACATGGTGTGGCACAGACTGTTGTTCATAACCTGGTGGTTGTCTCATGTATACCTCCTCCTCCAGAACACCATGAAGAAACGCGTTCTGTACATCTAGCTGTTGAAGGCTCCATCCTCTGGATATTGCAATAGATAGAACAAGTCTAATAGTAGCTGCTTTAACAACAGGACTGAAAGTATCCTCATAATCTATGCCATACCTTTGCTTAAACCCTTTAGCAACTAGACGAGCCTTATATCTGTCTATAGAGCCATCAGCTTTTCTTTTGATCTTGAACACCCATTTGCAATCTATAATATTTTTCCCTTTTCCAGGTGGTACTAAGTGCCAAGTTTTATTCTTCATCAAAGCCATATATTCAATATCCATAGCATTCTTCCATTTTTCATTATTTAATGCTTCTTCCAAACTCTGGGGTTCACTAGTTGAAGTAAAACATCCATATCTAATTGTACCATCAGTATATACCTTTTCCTTTCGAATGCCACTCTGCATTCTTTTCTTCTGGCACAAAGTTTTCATCAAATCTATGCCAACAAGTAATGACAGTGTGTCCATTTTTACCACAAAGTTGACAAGTTGGACGCTTTGAAGTGTTGGTGTTGATGCGGTTGTTGCTGTTGCCACCCTGCCTTGGATAGCCTCCACTGTTGCCATGGCTACGGTTGTTACCGCGGCCACGGCCACCTCTTCCACGGTTGAATCCACCTCGTCCGCCACGGTTTGCAATGTTGGCAGAAGACAAAGAGTGGGAACCTCCTTGAAGGAGATCCATTCTCATCTCAAAACTCAGAAGCTGTGCATAAAGCTCAGCAACTGAGATTGGTTCTACCCTGGCGACAAGGGCAGAAACCAAGGGGTTGAAGTCGATGTCGAGGCCGGCAAGGATGTACGAGACCATCTCTTCGTCATCAAGTGGTTTGCCGGCAGACGCCATCTCATCTCCTAGCGCCTTCATCTTGCTGACATATTCAGCAACTGTCATTGTGCCCTTTTGGGTGGTTGCCAGCGCTATGCGTGTATTCACAGCACGCGCGCGAGTCTGGGAGGAGAACATGCCTTCAATGGCCGCCCAGACTTGGCTCGCGGTCTTCATGGAGACTACTTGACTGAGCACTTCCCGTGAGAGTGAGGACAGAATATAACCAAGGACTTGTTGGTCCGAGGCAATCCACGATGCATACTCTAGGTTTGGCACCTTCACAACTTTGTCTCCTTGCTTCTCGTCGATTTCTGTAGGAGGCGGCTTAGATGCGCCGGTGAGGTAGCCCTCCAGGTGCGCACCACGGACAGCAGGAAGCACCTGAGCTTTCCATAACAAGTAATTGTTTTTCGCAAGCTTCTCCGAGATGGGATGGCCAAGTATCGGTGCCATGGCTGGGCTGGTCGACGAGGAGGCCATCTAGATGCGATCTGGCTAGACGTGATGAGGAGAAGGAGCTCTGATACCATGTAAAGGTACGTATGTTAAGGAAGCGTTGATGAAAACTTTGTGCCAGAAGAAAAGAATGCAGCAGTCGCTACAAATTCTTATGGCGTGGACACAAATTGGTACGTTGACACTGGAGCCACCGATCACATCACTGGAGAACTTGAGAAGTTGACCGTTCGAGACAAGTACAGCGGCAACGATCAGATTCATACAGCAAGTGGTACAGGTATGGATATCAGTCATATTGGTCACACTGTTGTTCATACCCCTGGTCATGATCTTTATCTAAACAAAGTTTTGTATGTTCCAAAAGCTAATAAAAACCTTGTTTCTGTCCATCGCCTCGCTACTGACAATCATGCCTTTCTAGAATTTCATCCTAATTTTTTCTTGATCAAGGACCAGGCCACGAAGAACATTCTACTTAGAGGGAGATGTCACCATGGACTCTACCCTCTTCCTTCAAGGCCCGCACAGAAGCAAGCTTTTGGAGTTGTCAAGCCATCTCTCGCTAGGTGGCATAGTCGTTTAGGTCATCCTTCATCTCCCATTGTCCAGAAAGTCATTAGTGATAATAATCTTCCTTGCTCAAGTGAGTCGAATAATGAGTCTGTGTGTGATGCTTGCCAAAAAGCCAAGAGTCATCAATTACCCTATCCCAAGTCTTCTAGTGCATCATCCTTTCCATTAGAGCTTGTGTTTTCTGATGTATGGGGTTCTGCTCCAGACTCTGTTGGGGCCAAGAAATATTATGTTAGTTTTATCGATGATTATAGCAAATTTACTTGGATCTATCTTCTGAAACTCAAGTCTGAGGTGTTTCAAAAATTTCATGAATTCCAAAACCTTGTCGAGAGGCTCTTTAATCGAAAAATCATCACCATTCAGACTGACTGGGGAGGCGAGTATCAAAAGTTGCATCCTTTCTTTCAGAAAATTGGAATCTCACATCGTGTTTCATGTCCTTATGCTCATCAACAGAATGGCTCTGCTGAACAGAAGCATCGCCATATTGTTGAAGTTGGTCTTGCTCTGATACCATGTAAAGGTACGTATGTTAAGGAAGCGTTTCTACTCCCGTAGGAGCCGCGTCTGCATGTTTATATAGCCCTCAACCGGCCAGGAGATTACATGGAAGATTACATCCTTCAACGGCAAGGAAGGCTGTTTCTAACTATACAAGATTTATATATGGTAGGTATTGATTTGATTTACAACTCAATCACAACATACTCTAACAATGAGATTGATGGAGCTGGATCATCAAGAAGGTGAACCTGAAGCCCTTGGTGCCGGTGATTTATAGGGGTCTTTTGTGGTCCGTTGTTCCCACCAGCAGGTCATTGTTGGTGAAGGAGATAGTGGTGTTGCCTGAGGCGTCTGATTACCTCTTGTGTCGGTGCATGTCCGGGTCTCAAAAAGAAGAAATTGTTTAACTTAGTGTGGTAAAAAAGAGGCGTGATAAGTCTGTGGTAGAAAAAACAGTCAGGTCAGTCTTTACCATTTCATTTCTTCAAAAAGTACAAAATGCAGGAACCGCATAGATATCTCCAGTTCATGTTCCCCAAAGAGTGCACCAGGATCCACATTATCAATGAATGCCCTAACATCTATTTCGCCTGGGAGTGCTTGCATAAGCGCGGCCTTCTGTGGGCGCATTTTAGAGGCAAATGATATAAAATTCTTCCACTTTTTGCTTCTCGCTAAGCCCACTAAAGAAATATTGGGCAAACGAAATACCAACGAAATGAAGAACGTAACTAATGCTTTGTCGAGGATTCGATCCACTCCGTGCCTTGCGTAAAAGAATGGGATTGAGCATCCTACCAGGAAAAGACAAAAGAGGGAATTGCTAAGTCGAGGAAAGAAGAAAGACAAATGTAGCCAAGCCTTACCCAAAACCACATCTCATTATCCGAAATGGACAGCTTTGTCTAGCCATCCACCAAATGACATGGCAGCATAATCTTGCTGAAAAACTAAAAACGGTATACCGCTGCAACGGTATACCTCAAACTCATGAAACTTATGATTTTTGCCTTTGAAACACATAAAACTTAGCACTAAAAACTAATAAAACATGAAACTGATGAAACTAAACACTGAAACTCATGAAACCAGCACTGAAACTGATAAGTTTCATAAGTTTCATGGCTATACCGTTGCAACGGTATACCGTTGCCTAGTCACTCTCTAATCTTTATACTTAAGCAGTGACCGACCCCTACCACCCCTCGACTAGGGCGCTATTTAAAAAAAAAGATCACTATGGCTCCAAATCTTCTATTAAATTGATCCTTACCTATCCCAAATCAAAGCACCCAATCTACACGTCTTATTTAGCATCTTCCTTTGATAGACCGCACTGCCACCACAACCAATGGACACCGTGACGACCTACTCCCGCCTCCGCACAACACCACACTGAAATGGACTACAAGCGAGAGAGCACTGCCTACACCAAGTTACTCTTTTTTTATTTCACCACCATTCCTTTACTAAAACATAGTATTACTATCTCTCCCTTCTTTCTCTTCGCCTTCGTGAGGCTTTTCTTCCCTATTCCTCAAGTCATCTCCAGCGCAGATCTTTCACATATAGAACTCGAATTTTCTAACAAAGCCACTTCATCTCAAAGCAGCAGAATCAGATTTCAAATAAAGTTTGTGGCTGCAAGGTGGTTAAGAAGGATGCAACGAAGATCAAGAAAAGAAAAGAGAAAAGGGCTGATGAAAATGATGAGGCATTGATTAAAAGAAGGTTGGAGCAGATGCTTGAGCAACGATGGCAACCATTGGCGGATCGGTGGGAGAAGGTAGACAAAAAGCACAAGCAACAAGAAAAGGTGCTTCTCATGAAATCAGAAAGCAATATTCTACACCTACCTCTCATTCATAAACTAACCAATCGAGACAACAGCTTTTATTGCCATCATGTATACAAGCAACACTTGAAGAAGAGGCCACTCTAGTTCAGAACAAATCGGGTGTAAAATATTACCGATGGATGTGAAGGAGGTAAGATGAAGGTAAAAGAGCTCATTAAAAGAAAAGAGAATGAGATTGGTGCACAAGAATATGCATTACCGGTGCAAACAAAGCAAATCATCAATCTGAAAAGGAGGCAATTTAAGGCCGCTAAGGGCATCACCGGTATAAAAATAGAAGGGAGAAGTTGACATGATGATACATGTTGGCGACCTCACCGATACAATCCAGCAGCTTTCAAGGGTAATCTTGTCCAACCTCGAAAAACCTTGCAAAACCATGTGCCAAGTATTACCGGTGCTAAGTCCAAAACATAAAACCATATTACCAGTCACTAAAGAATCAAGCTCCCAAAATAAAAGAAACCAAAATATGTCTATAACAATGGCTTCTGCTGGTAATGGTGTCATTTCATACATTTGAAAAAAGAAATCAACATTGAAACCCCTCCCAAATACTCTGAAAAATACAGAATTCGATAACACTCTGCCTTGCTATAAACTTTTTGGTGACTCTCATCCATATTTTAGCTCTCATACCAGTTTCTTGTATGGACATCAAACTATACCACCAAATTCACACATGAAATTTCTCGCAACAAACCAGAAGCCACAATTTGGTTCTAGAAAACTTGAGATAGAGCTGAAACCATCAGCTTTAACAAGCACAAAGAAACACAGCACGTGTTACAACTGTGAAGTTGATGTCATGCACTTGGTAGAAGTGGAAAAACGGATAATGTTTCGTGATAAAAAAAGAGAGGAATTCCAAATCTATTGGAGTGCCCTGGAGCTGGAAATAAATAAGTTATTTAATGGCGCCAGAGTAGGGGTGGCAATCATACCCGCGGGTTCGGGTACCCGCGGGTTCTGCACCCGTCGGGTTCGGATTCGGATCCTATTTTTTACCCGTGGGTTTTTCGGGTCGGGTACCCGCGATGAGTCGGATCGGGTTCGGGTTTAGAAGATCACCCACGGGTACCGTCGTATCCGACCACTGGTAAATTTAGTGCATTTTCTAGTAGTATGCTTTCACATTGCAATTGATGCTTTGTTCTTTGCAATTGATGATCTATTGCTCTGTTCCTTGAAGGCTTGATTCTTGAACTGTCTGTTTGCTACCCAGTATTAATTGTTTCAATTGTTTCAATTGGTGCATGGACAGACTAGTAGATGCACTCAATTAGTCCATTTTTTCTTTTGTGCTGATCTTGCAATCCTAGTAGATGCCACCGTCTACTAGCAATCACGTCTAGCCACCTCTGTACTAAAATTCAAGCCACATACAGATGGATGACCTTGGGTTGATTATTGATGTTTCATATGTTTGATACGTCGAATTGCAGTTGGGTTTCGGGTACCCGTCGGGTTCGGATTCGGGTATATGTTTCTACCCGAAAGGAAATTCGGGTTCGGGTCGGGTATTAGAAATCGGGTTCGGGTTCGGGTCGGATTTTGTAAAACCCGCACCCGACCCGACCCGTTGCCATCCCTACGCCAGAGTTGGCATAGGTTGGAGTGCGAATGACAGAGTATTGAAGAAGGATGAAGTGTATATTGGAAAGAACGGAAATTGAAAGTGCAAGATGGTAAAACCGGCGCACGGGTTGGTTCTGCGATCTCATCTCGGTCATCATGCAACTTGCCGAGGGCGTGAAGAATTCCGCTTACCCCCGATTTATTATGCGTGCACTGTCTTGACCTCCATCACAATACCAATATGGGTTGTACTGAGCTCTAAGGGATATTAGCTGCTTATCTGAGTTTGTTTCTATTTTTGTGTAAATTGCGAAATTTGAGCCATCTGTCTTGTCTTTTGGGCTTATAGCTGATTGGGTGGATCAGTTGCTTTTATATTTTCCCCGTGAAATGGAGATGTTGAGAGAGTCGAAAATGGAGAGGTTATGTAGGTTTACTTCTTCCCCAAACCGATGGATAATCCCTCTTGGTTGACTTCCTAGGTGAAAAATTTGGTGTGGAACCAAGCGAGCCAATGAGGGTTCATTAAAAGTATGGTTCACGACATAGCCTTAGAAACTTCACTAGCCCTGTGATTGCTTACCTCCGATGAAATCATCCTCTTTCTCAAAAAAGTGCTTTTATTTCTTAGAACTAAACACCCCACAACGCAGCAAAAGCATCTTTTGGAGATCTGGCAGAGCAAGTTTCGAATCTCTCATCACTGGCACTATCCTTTCTCCGAAATAATCAATTTCTTACAAAGACCGTTTAGCGATCCAGATCTTTGGATTGTGAAAAAGATACTAGTCATTCAGAAAAAATGAGTCAAGCAAGGAAAGCAATGGACAATAAGCAAGCAAGAACATCCTGCTTTTGGATACGCTTTTCCATGCTACATGTTATGAAATGCGGAAGGAAGGAAATTCCACTCGATAAATGCAAAGGAAATTACAATCACATCTACTTGAGTGGGGAGCTTTTGATAGTAAGTCGGACAAGTGATGAAGTCCGCTCACGATCTATCCATTTGTTGCAACAATGCACCTACCACTAAAGCTAGGAACATTAGTACGTACCTCGCTACGACGAGAGAGATAATATCTTACCAAGTAAATCTAGTAGTTGAGAATTCAAGTCTCTCTTATTAAGCTGGAAAGAAAGCTCTTCAAGCAAGGTAGGAGAAGAGCAGGGTAAGGAATTCAATCAACTAGTACCGTTCGTACCAAATAGTACTGCTTCGTACCAAAGTCGCCAACAAAGATATGAGCCTAACATGAGGGAAGTTCGCTAACAACTATGAAATTCAATGTTGAAATCGACCCCGGCCTTTTTTATTGCACATAGCCCTCCACTTAATTGCCGAGACTTTGACAAAGGTGATAAACTAACTAATTGCAAAGTCGTCGGTTTATTCGGCACATAATAGAATACTCTACAAAACCTAGTCCGAAATACTTGACTTTCCCCTTCCTTTCTCCGCACCGGGGTGTAAGATGCGTGTTCGAGGAAACAACTATAGGTCTTCTTTGCATTGCCTTACTTAGTTTTGTCCTACCCTATTGGCAATTTCCATCATTGATCATTGTTTGGAACTTGAATCTTTTTGGGGAAAAAAGGCATTATTCAACTATTTCTGGCTCGAGGAATTTGGACCGATGGGTAGACGACCAGTGGCAACGCTTGATTCTCCAGGGCATACCAATTCCACAGAAAGAGTAGTTCCATCCTTACTATGCCGAGTGGAACTTACATAGATAGCTGAGACGTAGATGTAAGGGTCTCGTCATTGCTAAAGGAAGTCGTATGCGCTTGTGGGCTTGAGCTCAAGAAAATGCCTACAAAGAAGACATAAATCGTCCGAAAAGACCGGTCAGATCTTCGGAAAAAGGAATGAATCGGGCGGCATGGCTCCGCAAATCTTTCGGTCTCTCTATCTTTCCGCCAGATAGATCTTAGGCCGATCATCACAGGAAGTTCTATTTCGCTTAAGCTCCTAGGCGGCTAAGTAAAGACTGCAGATGGTTGTGTAAAAGAGCACTAAGCCAAGTAAGATCGAGCAAGATCCAGCGACTCTGGAGCCACCTTTTTTTTTTTGAAGGACGGAATCTTTATGAAAAGCTGGTAGATCTTCGTATGCCTGTTAGTTGTCTATGTTCGTGCCGAAGCCTCTACCTATGTTGCCTTGTAGTTCAATGAGTCATTTTGCTCAAGGCTCTGGGGCGGGAGCAAAGAGAGAGTCCTTGGTCCGAGTAGATGAAGTGCAGGAAGACGAAGTGCTAGTGCTATATTTAACGGATTCGTCGGATTATTATATGGCTGCTAAACAACTCTTATCTGGGGATTATAATGGTGAGTCTTTCCTGTCTCATTCAGTAGCTAGTGATGCCGCTCGGTGACATGATCTGAACTTAGGGCAATCCTCTCGCTTTTGTTTTCATTACAGGCGGAGTGCTCTGGAGAAGAAGAATTGGCAAGAATTTCACTAATTTCTATCAAAGATGGCTGGAGTGAAAGAAATTCACTAATTGCCTGAAAAAAACACCAACACGGGGTTTCCTGCATTTCGTCCAAACTGGAGTGCCCTAACGAGGAGGGGAATTTGAGGTTAAGCGGTCCGGGGACATTGTTGGAAAAACAGTCATGCGCTCAAGAGGGGAATGTGCGGTTAAGCCAAAAACACGGTGTTTATTACTGAAAGCAAAAGCGCCAAGGCTATGAAGACAGAGCGGCATTCGTAGGTAGCCACAAATACACGGGTTCATACTTTCTGAATACAAGGGTAATTTGAAGCTAGCACGGTTTTCACGGTGTTACAACAAAGCAAGGTGCTTCAACGAACGCAGCATGGTACGAGCTCTTTTAGGAGTTTCTCCCTGGAACTACATACTTACTCCCATTAGACAGACTACTTCTTACTTACAAGCCTGCGGCAGGAATCAGGTTATACTTCTTTCTTATACGTCCGGAAGCTTCACTTTAGTAGTAGCTTACCTAGCCAACACCCACAGCCGAGTCTAAGCCCTCATCTTCTGTCTTCCTTTTTATGAGAGATCTGAGGAGAATTCTACAGCGCCTTTGGACTACTAGACTAGACCGGACCCTTACAACGCAACGCCTGGAAAGATATACGAAGCCTTACCCTAGTGATCCTCTTCCTGGGACAGACTAGTTCACATTTTCGGCGAAATTTCGTCGAAAGTTCCGAAATTTCGCATTTGTCGGTGGGGCCCGAAAAAAACTCTCTGCCGGCCAAAAAATTCAGCTGAATTTTACTCCCGCCCGAGCCCGCGCCAAACTGGCCCACTCCCCCGCCGAACAGCCCATTAAAAATCGTTTCTAACCCTAACACAGTAACACCCACGATTCACTCACTCATTTTCCCAAATTCCATCACCCGAGTACCCTACTGGCGGCGGCGGCTCGCAGGCTCGCAGCCTCACCTTCGCGGCGCGGCCTCGCCTCCTATCGTCGCTCGTCGGCTCCTGAATCCCGAGCTCCTGGCCACCCCAGCGCCGAGTCCACGCTGCTGTGCACCCGCTCTGCCGCGCGGACGAGGCGCGCGCGACGGCGCGACTCATTGCTGCGTGCCGGCGTCGTTCTTGTTGGCTGGGCACCAGGCGAGCAGCAACGACGTGGCGGTGAACGGCTGCGCCGAACTTGTGCAGAAGCTTGTCATCTCGCCCTTCCAATTCCATTGCCCAAGGTATGCACGTCCATCTCATCAATTGATGCAAACACTGATTGGTAGATTAGCTAGTATTGGCATTTTGATGACATCGGATTTCATTGGTTGCTTGGTCACTGATTCCTGAATCCCGATTTCATTTTCATGCAACAAAACCAGTGGTATGATATATGGCATCTATTAGCATGCAGTGGGCTACCAGAAATTAAAGAGCTATCAGTGTAGAGGTTAGAAATTTCAGTCGTCATCAGCGCAATCTCAGTCTGGTTTCAGTTTAGTTGCTTATGAAATCTCATGAAATTTCCTGCGTTCCTGTATCTTGTATTTTTGTCCATTTGGAAGGTACTATATGGGGCACGTATTTTAGCTGTAAGGATGGAGTGAAAAAATCAGTCCTACAGTAAATGCTCCATGGCGAAGAAGCAAACAATAGCAGAGCAATAAATTGTCTGTCTGATTAACAAAATATACAAGTAGGCAATAAAGATCAGATTACTGATCAATTTTCTGATTAACAAAATATACAAGTAGGCAATAAAGATCAGATTACCTCTAAAAGGTTAGCTCATGAACCTGGGTATCATACATGCATTTTGTTGCTTTCTGGTTGTATTACTTGATTGGTTAATTGTTTACACCATTTTCTATAGCTTTGCCAGATACACATTTGTCAAGAAATATTCCCTGTACATGAATCTATATAAAGATTTCAAGGTAACGTGATGGCTTTAGTTCCAAAATTGTCCTTTTTCCTAAGGAATATCTTTGGTTCTAAAATCTCCTCAGCGACATGCACGAGAGGGAATAAATGTTACCATCTTCTTTTGTGGTACTGTCGCATGCAAAATAAGAGAGCTAGCTAGGGGCAAAGAAAAGCTTCTCATGTCTCTTGTCTTCATTTAATGAAAAGCTTAATCTCACCTCTTACTCCTATATATATTTTTTCTCTTTGTGGCATCTGTCATGATCAAAGTTGCGAGATAATTTTTGCATGTGTAGTGGAGGAAGAATATGAGCACGGCATGCATGGTCTCCTGATATTGGCTTTTTCAGATTCTTCCAAACTGTGATTCTGCCGATGCCTCCATGTCCTTTGTGCTTGCATGTATTAATTGTATATCCATTATTGTGTTACGATTCCTTCTTATTAGTAATGATCAGGAAGTTTACAATCATCTTAATCTGGATAAGTATAGCATTGACATCTTTTGATAGTTATGCAGCACATGATGTATACACATTTTGCATGAGCATGGATAATCTAAGCTAAAGCTCGAAGGAACTCAAGAATCTGCTGGGATGTGGAAGTGACACTATTGCTGGTCATGCAAGCCTTCAAGGGAGGTGGCACTATATTGGTGCATCTGCTTCTCTTGATATTTTGTTGGTTCTGGACACCTATGTTTTGAACAGGAATTGATATTCATTCAACACCTATGTTGGTGAAATGTGCTTGTAAATTTGGGACTGTTTATTATTTTGCAAAACTATGGACTTGTAATATTTGCGACTCCATTTAGGATGACATTTGGACACTTAGTGCAATGGATTATCTAATGGGTGCTGTAATTTGTGATATGTAGTCTTATTTCTTTGTTGTTATATGCAATTGTGATGTAGGACGGCTTAGAGAGTTTCTAGGGAAATCCTGTCAAATTTTTTTAAAAAAATTTGAATTTGTTTGAATTCGATCCGATGTTTCCGAAATTTCCGAAATTTCTTGCTTATCGGTGAGCACCGAATTTTTTTTCCTACCGGAATGGTAAACCCCTGTCAGAGCCATCTTCTATGCCTGACACTTAGTAGAAAGATTAGGATGCAGAGTTACAGATAGCTCAACGAAAGAAAGCCCCTAGATAAGCAAAACAACAAATACAGCAAGTAGAGGAGAACGCCTATCCCTACCACAAACGCGGCCAAGCATGTTACTTTCCCACAGTTACTAGAACACTCTATCAGAAAGCTAGACATAGGGGCGTACAGGTACTAGCAGGAAGCAGCATAAGGGGAAAGAGAGCAGCGTAGAATACGGAATCCATTCAAGTGAGCTAGAGCAACACCAGCGGCAGAAGTTCTTATTATTTACGACGCTTCTCTTTTCTTTCTTGTATCGACCTACCTGTTTAGCTAGCCAAACCACCAAATAGATAGAGTACGTTTCACCTAGGTGACTGCTTGGGTGCCACTCGAATATGAGTGGAGTTCGGAACCAATAGGGAAGGATAGCGAATTAGGTTAGGGTGATAGTCCAGAGTTTCAACCTTCTACAGGCTCATGAGCAAATGAGTGCCCTTTGTAAGTTGCGAGCCTGTCAAACCATAGGCGCCTTACCGCCCCCCCTTTCTTTTTTGAATTAGAAAGAAGGGGATGAAAGACAAAGAAAGAGATCAGGGGGCTTTATTTATGATCGGAGAAAAGGAAGGGGTGTGGTTGATGTGTCACTGGGGAACCCGTAGGAACTAGGAAGGGGAGACGACCGGCCTCATTCACATCTGAAATCGCCAACATGAACACAAACGAAATCGTCGAATTTCGTATAGAAAGAAAAGGAACCACTTCTATTCTCTTTTCTTAGGTATATGAAGAATTGCTTTTTGGTCCCTTTCGTCCAGTGGTTAGGACATCGTCTTTTCATGTCGAAGACACGGGTTCGATTCCCGTAAGGGATAGGTACTTATTCCCGGCCGGCGGTATCATTGCTGAGTGATCGCTCGCTATCTGGCTTGAAAAGGTGGTCAGGAGCTTCTCTCTCCCAAAGCAAGCAAGACGAGATGAGATCACCACTTCTCAAGAATGGACTTTCTTGAATTCTTCCTTAGCCTTAGATGTCCTTCCTATCATAGATTCTCAAACAGAGACAGAAAGAATTTCCATGCATGCGTTCTTTCTCTCCTCCCTCACCCACACATCTTTTTCGTTCGCTCCCCATTTTTTTCTCTATGGAACCCTCTCCTTAATGAGCGTAGATTGATGGAGATGGCTTTTGTACCAGTCAATCTTTATATCCTTTACGGCATAGTTTTGTAAAAGATCGGCAGTGATCCGTCCCTTTCTCCTCTGCCGTGGTTCATGCATTCTTCCTTTTGGAAAGCGGATAGGGATCGGGTGAATTAGAGAATAGACAGACGTCCGTTGGCATTTCAGCCTTTCTTCTCCTTTCAGGGCCTATCCAAAAGAGAATCCGATTACCTCTTGGTCCTAAATATCGAGAATAGGACGAACGAACCGGCAAACAATTGCGGTTGCACGCTCGATCGCTGCAATGAACTCAGCCTCTGTTGTAGACAATGCAACACATTTACGCAACTTGACCGCCATGACACAGCTCCTCTGCATAAGTGATCAAGTACCCTGAAGTGGACTTCCTGCTGTCAACATCTCCGCCATATCTGCATCTGTGTATCCAACCAACACAAAGCTTTCCATTACCAAAGCAAAGCTTCACTTGAACTCCCACGGAGGTATCTCATGATCCACTTCACCGCTTCCCAATGCGGTCTTCCAGATTTGACATGAACCTACTTATCAGATCGTTGCATGAGCAATATCGGTCGACCACAAACTTTTCGTTTGTGGATGGAATCCCGGTTAGGAATCATTCACCAAGAATTGCTTACAATAGAAGATAAGGGCTTTTTATTCCATTTACTACTTTACAACATGTCTTTCCTAATTGAGGTTTGGGCCGGCCTACTCCTTATGTTTTTACTTTGCCCTCTCGATCACTATTGATCTTCAATTTCCTCTTCATTTGTATGCAAGCTATGGTCTTTCTCTCGTTACACAAGCACCCTAACGTTGGCCATCAACCAATCATGGATCGAGTCTTTCTACAAAGAAGATTTGCAATAATTTCAGAGTCGTCAGGCACTCCATCCCATCCGGCAATGACGACAAGCCGGTGCATGACCACATGTCAAGATGCTCCACTTCGGTGAGTTGCTTCAAGCCCTACTACGCCGACAAAGAAGATCCAACCCGAGCGAGTCGACAAGGAGTATCTTGGCTGCTAGAAGACGCGAAGAGCCTCGTCAACCGATGTCAAGTTTGCCAACTGACGTCTCCCTCAGGCTCCAGCACAAGATATGTTGGCAATCTACTCCCCTTGGACGACGTTTGCAAAATGGTCCACAATGTTAGATATAATCTTGTCATTAGCCTTTGCATGTTTATTTATTTTGCATGTGTAACTAGAAATAATGCGCAGCGGTAGATCAAGTGCATAGCAGCAAAATGTGTGAGACTAGTGAGCTGCTATTGCCTTGAGCCGGCACGTACGCATGGTGCGAGACCATGCCGTGTGTTACGGTAAGTGCATACGTGTGTGAAGTGCATAGGAGATAGACACGATCAGGAGATGTAACTGCATGTGAACGTGTGGTGTAGAGATGCATGAGCCGCAATACGCACGGAAGTGATTTTCGTAGCAAAGGAATATGGGCTCATGCATGGAAACTGCACGTTAAAATGGTAGCGTGTGATTTCGCTAGCCACATGCGGTTATTAGTCCCTTGATTAGTGTGCATGGTCATTAGTGATTCCTTGATTAGTGGTTCCCTGATTAGTGGTCATTAGTCATGGCGTGATCAGGGATGGCCAATTTGGCTGGCTCTTATTTCTTTCCTTGCATGTACTCTTGAGTCTCTATATGAATGTAAAATGACGTGAGTCTTTAGTGCGTCAAAATAAAAAAGCTTGCTAGCTTGTGCTACACAATTTCTAGTGTATTTTGCGTCCACCAGACTAAGTGCGTGAGTGTTTGTGATAAACACTTGCCTGAGTGAGGAGTGATTCCAACACACAACCATCCTCGGACCATTTCCACCCGGGGTTGGGAAAAGGAAGTTCCTATTGATCGCTGTAGACTACTTCACGAAGTGGGTAGAAGCATAAGCTTTGGCGAAGATAAAAGCTCGCAACATCGAGCCGTACTCACAAATGGACAGTGCCGGTGGTCTTGTCCTTTGATAAGGTACTTATCCTGTCAAATATTGCCTCAAATGTGCGGCATTTAACTCTTCCTTTGCCTTGGCTTTTTCCAATTTTCTCGTTATTGACGGAATAGCAAGAGCTATAGTGCAAAGATTTGCAAAGGGCTGATTTTTCTAGTAGATGTTTATCTGGCCGAAAAGTCAAGTCTCGTACCTTCCCCATAAAATTCAATGTTGCTACGGCCCTCATTTCATTCTCTTTTTCTCAAACATTCTCGCTTCTCTTATTTTGTCTGGAGACACCAGGTTCGATCTTGGAAATGTAGCCAAGTCTCGACAAGGCATCCTTTCAAGTTGAACAAGTACGGCCGTCCTAGGCGGAACTGAATTAGTCAATTCAAGTCAGCATTGTAAATTTATCCAGAACTTATCTCTTTTCCTCGTTGAAACAAGAATCCGTTTTGCTCAAAACAAAGCGCTTAGTTTAGACTTTGTTCCCTCTGTGCCATGTCTTCTTTAAAGATTCATCCAATGGAATCCCGACTCTCTTTTTTTGATTTCCATTCTATTTAGAGATAGTGTAGACCTAATTACAAAGATTACAAAGAAAATTCTTTCGTTTCACTTTGTCTCGTTTTCTCCATAATCTTTTTAGAAAATTGGGGTGTACACCTCCCGTGTTATCATTCACAGCTTCGTAGGGCAAGTTCACCATCTCTCTGAGAAAGAGGAGCGTAAGAAAAGGAGGTTCTTTTCCAAGAAGAAAACGGATGCTTGGCGTTAGCACTTAAAGCGCTTGATAGTTTTCTTGCTCGGATCATTCCATTCCTGCCAAACCATTTATCTAATTTGCTTTTCATCCCTTTTCCTGAAAAAAGGCGAATGTATATGAAGGCCAAGTCTAATTCAACATTCGACTTCTATCTAAGTCAACCTCAAAGTAAGTGAAAGTAAGCCTCCCAACCGGGAAGTTTGTGCTTCTCGTAAAAGCTGGGGGAACTCGATCCCAAAGTAAACCTGTGGCTAAGCACGCCATACATCTAGGTACATTTTTTTACCGAATGGGAAGGTTTAAATATCCCGACCGAGCCTTTCTCGGCTGTCCTTCGCTACACTACCAGGCTCTCCGAACGAACGTTTTCCTTGAAAGAGCGCTTTTATCCTCCACTCTATAAAGCCTGTGCGATCCATGTCATTTTATGAATAGGCAGCGACCATGTTGTATTTTCTTTGGTTTTGGCAGGCCAGCCTTTTCCATTTTTTCCATTGAATTCTTCGGCCTTCATACTCTAATAATAAGTGAAGTACGGCCTTCTTCGTTTCCCGAGTCAAAGACTGGAATTCCTGGATGGAGAATCTGCCTCAATACAACGTGAGCTACTATGCCCAATGGCGACTTCCCCTGCTCTATCAAAGAGGTTGACCACTAGCACACGACCAACTATCTTTTCAGATCAGACGCGTTTATCTTCCTCCCGCCACGAAAGGGATTTTTGCTTTTGGTGAAAAGAGTATTCCTTGGAAGCGAAGATCGTAATCGCTCTATTGCGACGACAGAGAAGAGAGGTATTTTGGTGTCCCCACGACTTATATACGTTACGAATTAAGTAGTCGCATCGAAACTCCTTTTCCTTCCTGGACGGTTCCTCCTTCAAAAGAAATGCATCCTTAAGCTCTTTCAACGTTAGAACTATAAGGCTTTGACTATTTTAATTCGACATCAGTAAGTTGGACCAACCTTGAGGAAAGAAGTGGTGCCTGCAGTATTTTCCCTTCTTTTTCTTGATTAGCAGGACAAAATCCATTACTTAGCCAGTTATTCGTTCAGGCGTGTTGAAGACGATAGGTAGAGGAGCGGAACCTTCCTTTGAAAAGCTCATCCTAACGTTGTTCTTACTTTCAAAGACTTCGGTTCTAGCTTTAGAGTGAACAAGGCGCGTGCGGTACCTCTTTTCGTGAAGGCTAGACGCACCGATTATCACGCATACTATTCCCTTGACTTTCCTAGACTCACAAACAACTACTGAATTCGGTGACAAAACCTATACCATGCATGTCTCTCTTTTCATAATCAACCTATACATCCGGGCCTGGTGCTACTTTGACTTCCATACGTGCTACTTTCATGCCTTTTCTATTGCAGAGAAGGACAAATTAATACCCTTCTTCTTCAATTTAGAAACAATAAGATTTGACTGGGCGGACGTGCATCTTTTGACAGCAGCCCTAGTAGCAGCACTCTTATGTCTCTTACTTTGATATCAAAGAGTACGATTCCTATGGAAAGGCATTTACTGCTTCAAACCATCTCTTAGAATGTTGACTACTGGGAATTCCTGCTATCCCTTTCCAACAACTAGACTACTTCGGTGCATCTATACTTTTTGACCGTAACTGATATACTTAACCTATTCCTAACAAGCCAACTTGACCTATTCCAACTACCTGTTGACTTATCGGTGCTTTGACCTATTCCCCATCAACCTTTCAATAAACCCGTGCATTCTTATTTTGTTCAAATTCCATTTCCCTCACCCGCAACCTTAGAAAGGAATGCTCTGTTTCACCTCTTCTATGGGGATTGCCAATCTCGGAAGACGCTTTAGGCAAGGCCCCTACTTCCTGGTCCAGTTCCGGTTCCGGAAAGCCAATTCCCTGCATTTCAAGCACCAGAAATGAAAGGCGACGTATTGAATCAAGGAGCGAGATGAGACAGAAGGCTTGAAGTCTTCGGGCAATCTGCTTCCTATCGAGTGGCATCAACCAGAATAGCTGATCGAGCTCTTTGGTACGCGTCTAACCTTCAAATTGAGCTGTTCTTCTTACTTTACTCCCAGAAACTCAAGAAATTGGGTTGGGTAAGATAAGGACTCCAATAATAAAGACGCTTACTGTCTACTCTTGATTCAACACACTTCCACGGTAGTGTTCGAGTGGATCCTGCTACCTCCTCTCGAACTATAATAGACGGGTATTATTATTTGATCATTGAATCATTTATTTCTCTTGAAAGCGGTTTAATTCTTTTACAGACGTCTTTTTTTAGGAGGTCGACATTCATTATGCGGCATAGGTGTTACATCGCGTATACAACTTAATCGTACACCACTTTTAGCAATGGCTCGTAATGCGGCATCTCTTCCGCTACCAGCACCCTTTACCATTCCTCCTTCTCTTGTCCCTATTACAACTATAGGAACAGGGGCTTCTCACAAAGATTGATTGGAAGACCTTTTAACGAGAAATGGAAGGGCTACTGGTCATGTACTGTAGGAAGATAGAATAGACTTCCCAACTATCAAATTTGGAATATCCGGAACCTAGATCTCATCCGGGCTTGGAAAGTGGCTTGGGAATTCAAATAGGTTTTTCTATTTCTGTTACGCTTCTGAAGACTGACATTCGCTATCTAATTTCGTAATGTAAAGCGTACAGCTGATGAGAGTGAGGGGCTACTGGACAGAAGAATCTCGGTTTGCCAGGTTGACCTGCCCATCTAAGAGCAAGTATAATAAGGTGATGTAAGCAGGCTGTAAGGATTGCCACATCAGATTCATGATGAGTTGGAGGAAAGAGTAGAGGAGAGAGAAGAGAAGCGGGCTGCAGATCTACAAATTTGCAAAGACGGGCTCCAAGAAAATTGGTGAGAGAATGAGAGGATGAATGTGGGCTAAGTATTAATTGCTTTGTGTGTATGTATGGCTAACTATTATATAGGTGGGCTATTAAATTGGCTGTACAATGAGATAAAGTCTACAGTTGGCTCTCTTATTAACCTTGCTCTAAGAGCATCCCCAATGGAGACATGTCAGCAGGCTATAAGGAGTCCATCTCATCTTTTTGCTTATGTGGAGGAGAGAAGTAGAGGAGAGAGACAAGAGCTGGCTCTTAACTAAGAGCCAGGCTATAGTGTTTTCCAAGAAAAATAAAAGACAATTACATGTGGACCCACATTTAATGTTGGAGAATATGTTATAGCCAACCCATTGGAGATCTTGTCTTTAAGCTAGCTATAAGTGACATGGAGCTTTCTTATAGCCAGTAGTTGGCTCTACCATTGGACATGCCCTAAGAGTTTTCTTGTCACTTTTCACACAGGTGAAGCAAGAAAACTACTGCGCTTAAGTGCGTTAGCGCTTAGAGCAAGAAAACGGCTGCGCGTTATTTTGGAAGGGTGTGAAATCTACAGTGTACCTCTTACGCATTAACTAGTCTATCACAAGAGACCAATAAGCTCAACAGTAAGTAAGGTAGATCAAATCTCAAAAGGATAGTTTATCTAAGCTTTTCAACATACCAGTAAATGGTGGAGATGGTGTCAGATCTGATCGAGCATCACCTCTTTTGCCAACCCCAATGCTAACAACCCTCATCCTCATCTTTTGGGGTAAGCGACTCGCATGTCATAAAGTCAGGGCACAGGTGAAAGCGCAGGGGGTAAGATGACGGAATCCAGAATCCCTCAGCCAGCCCTTTCCTTTTTCTTTGATTCCTCTTCGTCCGCTGCTATTGATTTCATCCGCATCTCTTGGAGGCAGGGCTATGGCATTCAAGTCAAGTCGTCAAAGCCTGATCAATCAAATGTCTAGATTGGGTAGGTGTCTGCGTAAGACCAATCTTTGCCGATCTGGGTGAGAGAGAGGTTGATAGCACGTTCTCCTGGGTACAACCCTAGTGTGAATCTCATCCCATCATAGTGGAAACCTTACCAACGAGCTGAGACTTAACCTGTTCTGTTCTATAGTGGAAGCCACCAATTGAGAAAGATGGATATGTGGCATCCGATTTCACTTATAGCTGTGGAAAAGAAGTCCAATAGAGAAGAAAGACTGTTGAAATGAGAGTTGCATTTAGTAGTCTTGCGCCTCATCCAAATGAGACTTGGAAAGCGAGATAGGGCCTAACTGGGAGGCAGGAAGAAGACTACACGAGTGGTTCGGGAAAAGATCTCCTTGAGGCCGGGCGATCCAGTCACCCGAGCAAAAAGCGTGAGCGAATTTCTTTCTTTCCCGAAGTCTCACCTCATGAGTCCGATCAACCCACCCACCTTTGAATTCTTCATTCAGGAATTGAGGTGTTCATGGCTTAAGATACAGATTGCAGGACGAGAGCTAAGAGTAGACCCAATAGTAGCATAAGCAGGACGATATGATGTGTTGCTGGGCTTGGAATGGTTGACTATGCATCATGCCACGATTGATTGTCCACGCAGGAAGGTGACATTCCAGAAACCGGGGACTAAGCCATTTTCATTGCAATTCAGAGTGATCGAATCCCGACAATCTCAGCTTTACAGGCACTGCATCTAATCGAGTCAGGTTGTACCGCCTACCTTGTATCAGCCATGCAGACGAAATCGGGGGTCAAGAACGTATTATCTATTCCAGTGGTGTCAGAATTTCCTTCTCTGAGACTCTACCTGGATTACCGCCTGAACGAGAGGTTGATTTTAGCATCGAAACCAAACAAGCAACGGATTGAGCGCACTAGCTATAAAGAACAAGCTTAGGATTGAGCTAGCGCGAAAGCCGTTGCGCGTTAGCACGCGCATCCGTTTTAGAGCAGCTCTAAGCGCGTTAGTACAATAAAATAACGCGCAGCCGTTTTCTTGCTCGGATTCAGAAAAGAAAAGCAATCTTCTTGCTCTCTTTGAACCAATAGATAAAATAGGCAATTTCAAGTGTTGAAAGAATGGTTATTGGTAGTGTACCCTAGCCCATGGGCATAAAACAGTAGAGAATAGTGCTAAGGGAAAAAAATTGACTATGTTTTCGTTCTTCGCTACTAGGTGTCAACAACTTTTCCAGTAGAGAGCCTTCCTTGCTGATCAAGAGGTGCCGCCGCCCCACACACCTCCTCACTTTTTTCCACCCCGCCTACTAACAACCCGAGAATTGCATTTCCGCTTGACTTCCCGTCTGCCGATTGGAAGAGGCCCCCTATAGTAGTCCTCCCTCCATTTTTGTAGGTAGCGCAAAGTGCTTGCTTGGTGGTTTCAAGCTGCTCATTAAAGACATCATTTCTGCCTTTTTTATTTTTCGGTCTTCCGCGACGATCTACGACACTCGACACTCTTTATGGGAGGACTCAAGACTGGAACCGGGGTATGATATATTTATTGAATCCGTGAGCACGAACGATATAACAAGAAGCGGCGGAAGCACGAGACCAAGTCGAACGTAGGGATAACCTTCTTCCTTAAAGGGAGTGAAGTGAAACGATAGTTTGAGTGTATTCTCCTTTGATCACTTCTATCCTTACACGAGACGCAGATTGCGATTTTCTTACTTTTTGACTGATCCGCGGCATTTGTCTTCCGTGCACGAACGTAAAGAGAATTCTAAAAATAGGGTCCTTGCTTACGATTTAGTAAGGCGGTGGGCTCCTTTCTTTTCTTTCCTTTACTTTACCGGAATCGGTGGTTCGCCTTTAGTTGGAACTCCTAAGTTTACTGTGATCGTAGGCTTTCACACATTAGATTGATTACGCCAGAGTGAGATCACACTACCATTTTCCTTTCCCACATTTGATCCTACTTTCAAAGTAGAGCAGAGAAATGTACTGGAATGGAGAAAGGCGAAAATGCCACGTTCTATCAAACCAGAGTATTTAACTCCTGGAAGTCCAGCCCTTCCATAGACAGACGTACTTCTTAGTTCGGATATGCAAGGATAAGGATTCGAATCGATGTACCAAAAACCGAGACCTCTTAGTTCGATACCATACATTATCGACCTTATCGACCTTTGGTATGGACGTACGCTCCTAGTTCGGATGCTTCCTCTTGGTTCTCTAATAAAGGATCCTATTTTCTTCCCTCTTCCGAGCCTTCTCTTCCCTAGCCTTGAAAGGATTTGGAAAAGAAGCTATTTTTTCGCCTAATACCAAGGTGTGGCGGATTTCTCCAGGCAAGTCAAGACCAATGGTAGCAGATATCGAATTCCTTGAAGATCGGGAAGACTAAGCGGATAGGAATCCATCTGTTTCGGATAATGAACCAACCACTCACCGCCCTTGTTACTAGTCCAGGCATAAACCCAATACCTAGCTCGGTTATCTGTGCTATCCAAATGCCTGTTTGTTTGTAATAAACCTAGCCCGTGCAGACTCAAATTAAGCATATCCTGGCTATAAAGAAACCTCTATTTTCTAGCCCTACTAATAAACAAAGCCGACCTGACCTATACTTGGTTGGTGAATGCCGAGCAAAGGATGAATGCGAAGATGGCTAGTAAATGGGATTGGAGTGGCTCTTAAGCCAGAAGTGCATAATAGATGTAGACTCGTGCTCGCTTTGGGCTGGCACCAATTAATTGAGCTGACTGGTTTCAAGTAAATGGTTAAGGCAGGACTTCCTCCGACATAGAAAAAAATAACGGATGGAGGAATGGATGCCTCGAGTCCGGTGCGGCCGAGTCTATTTCGGATGGTAATGACGACCATTACGAACATCGAGAAAAGAAGCGGAAGCGATCCATACGTTTTGTCTGGTTGGAAGAGCAAAGAAGCCGCGAAATTACGGTGCCTAAAGAGTGGAGGTTGAAGTGAGGACATGACAGAGTGTGCGGAAAGCGGGCTTGACCTAACTAAGGCTGTCGATTTTCAAGTGGGAATATTAATAAGCGCCTCCGAGTGTGATTTTATAGATGTGGAGGGAGACTTGCTCACTATTTCAAAAGCTTGAATCATCCCATTTTTGTATCCGGGGATACCTAGTAGCCAGTGCGTGCATCAAGCTTCAACTCGTAACTATGCAATTGAGCTCTTCCCCTTTCTTGGCTTTTGCTAGCTAATATGATGGTTGCCTGTCTTTCTTCCAAATATGCCGATTACTATTATTCAAAAACCGCGTGTGCGTGTTCCTGCATAATATTCCTATTATTCTTATTGCTTGCGGGCGCAGATAAGTCTGGTACTTTCCTTTTTGGCTTGACCATGAGGCCATGACTATATCTTTGGGTCGTGGATCCCCGGCCTCCTCTTTTTCGGGTAAATCCACTCCACTCCATTCCCAGACTGAACACAAAAGTATGCTTCATCGCGAACAGGATGCCCAATTGGAACTTTTTCTACGCACTTGCCCCAATCCACTGTCATAGGACTCAAACCGGTAAAGCAATCAAGGCCTAAAATCATGTCATATCCTTTGAGGACATCCAGCACTCTCAGGTCCTTTGAAAACTCAAGGCCTTTATTTTATAGTAAACTTGAGAAAGAAAAAATGAAAAAGGAAATTCGAACGTCTAGTTAAACGGAATAAGATTAGTTACGAGGACACCTGCTAACTATTAGTAAAAAAAGCAATAGTTGGGCCCTAGTCGATGTGCTCTTATTTTGAATCTATAGCTTTTTGGCCGGGTAAGAAAAGGAAGTAGTAGTCTATCGTGCGGTCTAATTCGTCTTCTCTAAGGTCGAGCGGTGAGGCATTAAGAAAGAGCAAAGAATGCGGCTTTGTCAAGCGAATAGAAAGAGCTGCTCGTCAAGCAAGGGATGGTCGATCGAAGGGATTGCTTCGGGCAGGCTCTCGAGGAGTCTATCGAACCGTCTTTAGCATCTTCCTCGTCAGGAAGGGGCGCCACAAGAGAAGGAGTAAGGAGCCTTTTTCGGGAACTTTGGAAGGTCTTGACTTTGATTTTTCGTGAGGATAGCGATTTGCGATGCCTGTCATGATCGCTATTGTGAGAATCGAATAGTAATTGGATGTCTTCCTACGACCCTCGTCCGAGATCCTTTCGATGAGTTCGAAAGCACACGTCTTGAGGTATGCCGGAAGCACAAGCGATTAGTGAAGAAAGTTGGGAGAGATTCATACCGACCGTGAGAAAAAGGGTTCTTCAACTGGGTAACATTCAATCCACGCTAGAGACTGACTTTGTATGGCAACGCTCGTTAAACATCCCACATCAGACGCCTACATTGTTCAAGTCAACTTGCCAGATAATCCTTTTCTATCATTCTAATTAGATATCGTAAGACTTTAAAGGGTGAACCCAAGACAAATAGGAAGATGATCTAATGATTGCTAGCGGTGAGAATCTAAAAATAGAAGAAGATAGCGTTTTTCCTCCAATAGAAAGAGGGCTAGCCGCGCTTATTCCGACAAGGCTGAACATGAGTTGCTCTCAAAGGACTTGACTTACAAATCTCTATTCTACGCTTTTTCAACTAATCCACACGAGAAAATCCTATCTTTCAAGCTTTCTCTCACTAACTTCGCTAATGTCCTTCGCTCCAGATGGTCAATGTCTTGAGACTAGCCATCTGTCCCTGGCTTCTGTACCCTTCTTTTTAATCAATTTAGACCTTAAATGAATAGAACTACCCATTTTTTTCTATCTATATTGCGATGTCTCACTTGGAATGGAATGCGATACGTTGATCCGCATGAATGATGCACTTTGGGCCTTTAGGAAAGAGGGTCCTCGATCGAGAGAGAATCTGTAAATGATGCAAATGGTTCGGGAAATAGGTTCCTCAGAGCACACAATTCATTCATAAGCTTTGCTTTCTTTGACTCCAAAAAAGGATGATTCTATTCTCTTAAGAGTAGGTCGAATCCCCTATACCAATCTGCCATTTCTCCCCGACTTGGTCTGCTGGATGGAATGCTGCTTCTAGTTCTAATAAATCTTGATATTGATTCCATAGAATATCGAATGGATTCGTTATGTCCGATATACGGAGCAATTCACGTGACGGTTTCGAATTTCGGTTAGCAAATTATTTCGGCACCCACCGAAATCACCGAAATTCCGAAATTTCGGAAATTTCGGTGGAATTTCGGGACAAAATTGCTGTCTAAAAATTTGAATTTTTGAACAAATTTTAACCAAAATTTGATCTTTTGGACAAATTTTGACCAAAATTTAAAATTTTGGATAAAATTCAAATGAACCAACCGAAATACAACCGTAATAAAAAAAATTCCAGACCCACCGAAATGACCGCGAAATTCAGTGAAATTTCGCCGAAATTCGAAACCCTCCGAACCACAGCTACCTATGAGTTCAGAGTGGCCAAGAGGATGAATAGGTTATTCTAATGACCATAGGAATAAGGAAGACTCGTTCGCTTTAAAGCAGCAAGACCAGAAAAAGTTCCTTCGCTAACCTGTTGGCTTAGTGAATAGTTCTGCCTTCATTAAAGAAGAGACCTATTTTCCACTTTCAAAGTCGATTCTAAAAAAGCAAAAGCTAGGCCTTAATAAACTACTGTTCTTTCCAAGGAAAGAGAGAAAGAAGTCAAAAAGCGGGGGATCGCTAAGAGCTCCTCTTCCGCTAAGACCAGTAATCTAGAATCTATTCTTTTAAAGAAAAGGAAATTACCCACTCAACAAAGAGCGGAGTCGTTGTCGTGAATGTGATTCTTCCCACCCTTGGGAAGTAGGCTAGCGTAAAGAAATAGCTTTTCTCTCATCGCCATTTATGGTTATGGCCTGGTCTGGGATTGACCCTACGGCTATGGCTATTGCGCTTATCAATTCAAAAATGAAAAGATTCTTATTCTTTGCATATATTCTATTCTAAGAGCTTCTAGGGCATAGAATCTAGCACCCTCTTTTCTTCCTTCAAAGCAAGCTTCAATCTTTCACGACCGACTTCAAGTAGCCAGTATCCTACGTAATTCATTCTTCTCCTTGCTTACTTTTCAGGGTAGTCTCGGCTAATTCGGCTATTAAGCTAAGCCTTTGACTAGTATGGTATGAGTTCCTAAAGCAGTTCACCGTGTATTAGCTTCCCCCTTGCTTCTTTCATAGGTAGGGAAATTAAGCTTGCAATTTCATCTTGATTTCAAGTTTTCAGTGCCTTTTTCTTATAGTATACAAAATAGGATTCTGGATTGCTCTTCATTTCGTTCAATTTATCCCCTTGCTTTTCAACGTATATATATTAACCCGCCTTGTTTACCTATTTCTTCTACAATTCACATGACTCATTGAAACCAACTTTCTCCTTCCTACATTTTCTCTCTACAGCAGTTATCCATTCGATAATGGCATTGTAGATCTAGTGTAGTGAGTTATTGTACAGTGTTCAGTCTACCATTGCTTGTTTCCGTTCCGTTCTTCATTTCGTTGGTAGAACCCACGCCAACGCCAACTCGGCATTAAAGTATCCCGTTTCTTTCGGGAGCAGAGCTTCAAAAGAGAGGGGTTTTATGGGATTGGAACGTTTGATGTCAAAGTTGTTAGGGAAACTCTTTTTCCATTCCAGTGAACTTTGTTCGCTGATATGTGATCATCCTCGCATTATGCAACTCCTAATTCCTATTTTGGTTTTCGTATCCCCAAGTGTCTCTCCTAATTTGTTCCAAGAAATTGGTTAGAAACTCTTGGTCGTCAACACTTAGGTTAGTGCTAGAGCTAGAAAAATAATCTTATCCCGTTGCCCACTCCTTTTGACACACTCAACCCGGCATGAAACGAATCCAAACGAGTAACAAATAATGAGTTGTGAGCGGCCATCCTAAGATACGACTCCCATAAGTAGTTATAGTAACCATTTCGATCTCATTAACAAGGGCATATTCGATTCTCCTACTATGAGTTTGCATACTTTTGAATACCTCTTCAATAAGTCTAATAAGCTTTCCTTCCATCCTTTCGTTCGGTGAGTTCATGCTCGTTCAATGCCTTTCACTCAATGCATTCCGCCCTAGAGAGAGTGTCCCACGATTGCTTCTCAACTTTTGAAACTATAGCTTGAGCCTCTATATAGCATATATCCTTACTTTGACTTGCAGTGACCTACTACTTTAGCTATTTCTAGCATGCTTATTCCTTTCCGGTGCTTAGTTCTTTCAAACGTCGTAAATAAACGTCACCTAGCAGGATGCCGATTTGAAACACTTAGTCAGTCCTAAACCAACGTTATGCATTCCGTGCTTCTATACCCGTGCTTTGTTTACTAACTTGGCTAGCTATCTCCTGTTTCTACTCAGGCTATTCGTTCATGCCTCTCTTGTGACCTTTGCAAACCTACTGTACATATCTTGGAAATATGCTTACCTCTACTCCTAATACGCCTATCTTGTGACAAGTTATGACACAACTACTTGACCTATTCCCTAAACCTTTACAACGTAACGAATCCCTCTACTTTTCCTATAAGCTTTTAGACGTACCTTGTCTATGCTTTGGACTATTAAAGAAAACCAGAATATACTTATTTCTATTACTTGTGGTGCATATACCTCTCAGCTTGCCCTTTTCAACCCCTCCCAAACTATTCACAAACACGGCGCTCCACAAACAAGTTACAACTTTTTTTTTACGTCGAATGCCTACCTAGCTCGGCCGTGGTGAATCCCATGCTTGGAATACCTTTCTATCTCGGCTATTGAAACCATATCTCGCCTATTTTTAGTAGCTTACTCGTTCATACCTGTTTCTCAACGTTACACATACCTTGAATGCCAACCAACAACTTGTTGACCTAACCTGATGCCTATACCGGTACGTGCTTCTTTGTTAAATACTATCCCTCTAAGCCTTTCAGTGAAAGCCTATTCCTTACTTATACCATACATGCCTCTTTCTAGTCCTATTACATACACATATTACACCGCATCTCCTTCCTCTAACAAATCCTAAAATCCATCTCTTCTCCCACTCCGTCCGGTGTTTTGCTTGACTTATCACGCATGCATACTTGAAATACTTTACTTAGCTTTCTAAACCGGTACTACTCAACCTATACCATTGCCATTCCGTGAACTATTCGTATTCGCCAGCCGTGTATAACAGATTCCGAGGGCTACCGACACACTTCTCAGTCGAGGGTGATTTATCTTAGTTGTCGTGAATAAAAGATAAGAAAGATAAGTTGTGCTTTTGTGTAATTCCATTCCACTTATTGTTTTACGGACAGCGAATGGAAGAAATGGAGATGTGCCACTATCCACTGTCTTGATGAACGAGAAGTGAGAAGAAATTTGGGTTCTTACAGGAGAATAAAGAGCATCAACAATTTCTGAGATTTACTTATACGGGGATATACACATGACTGGAGAATAATAATATATATTGTATTAACTACAGGTTTTGAAGGATCGTTATTTTTGATCCAGTTGATTTTGATGATGAGTATTTGAAAAAGATTTGAAACCAGTTTGATATTTCGACAAGATTTATTTTTTGGTTTCTTTATTTGAAAAGATCTGAAATCAGTTTGATTATTTGAAAAGCTTTTTGATTTTTGCAAAGGTTTTTGTTCGTGTTTTGAAATCGTGTTCTTAGAATATTTAATGCAATGCACTCCTGTGAGTGGTTGCATGGTTTAATGTGAGTCAAGTCGCGGACTTGTGCTCGGAATCGTTTTGTGGTTTGTTCATGTGCAGGTATTGCTCGAGGGCGAATGTGGTCGATGACGGGACTGGAACTAGGTTCATGGAGGAACTGAGGTTCGGGACTAGGTTCAGGGGGAACTGAGGTCTTGGTGGTCAAGGATGTCATGCGGGACGTTCGGGCTAAGAGAATGGTGCACATGAAGAATGGTTAGTCACGTGAGAATGGCATGAGGTCACTCGCGTGCAAAGTGTTAGTCACGTGAGTATGGTAGGGTTGCCATACGCGTGCAAGAGTTGTACTCGGCCAGGTTGGGCCAAGTGGAGTTGTGTTGAATACATGCTCTTTCTAGGATTAGGAGTGGGAATCCTTTTAGGATTAGGAATCCTTCTAGGATTAGGACTCCTTCTAGGATTAGGTGTGTTTGCCTTCTTTAAATAGAGGGGTTGCCTCCTGTTGAAGGCAATCAAGCTTTGAGCAAGCTTTAGGATTGTACTCTTTTGTTTAGAGTATTTTAGACAAAAGAAAGGAGAAATAAAGATCAAGTTCATCAAATCTTTCGGCGAGCTACAATTCTAGTTAGATTTATTCTCGCCATCTTCTGGAACAGTAAGCTTGCGAAGGTCATAACTTTTGATCCGTAAGTCCGATTGAGCTGATTCTTTTTGGGTTTGATTCTTATTGGAATCTAGTTTCTTGTGTCCAAATTTCAGATCGATCGGACGGTTGGATCTCCGGGAATTCGCGTTTTACCAAACCTCTATCATTCTGTTTTTTTTCGAAAACGAGTCAATTATTTGGTTCTATTTTGGGGTAAACTTTTAATAGATCAAGAATTTGGTTTTAGCTTCCGCACAATCATTCACCCCCCTCTGATTGCTATATTCGGTCCTACAAGTGGTATCAGAGCAAGGTTAAGGTATGGCGTCGTATGTATGTTAATCGTCCTCCTATGCTTGATGATTCGAATTTTTCTTATTGGAAGAGTCGTATGCAATCCTATATTGAGGCTCAAGGTAATGATGTTTGGTGCAAAGTTTCTACTGTTTTTGATGTTCTTGATATAGTCACCAATGATAATAAAGTAGACGTTGATATGAATGCTAAAGCTAGAAACTTGATTTTTCAAGGAATTTACGAAAAGAATTTGATCGAGTTTCTCATCTACGCTCGCGCTTATTCTGTTTGGAAGACATTATGTGACTATCATGAAGGTTCTACTAAGATTAAGAAAGTGCGCAAAAATATTTATCAAAAGGACTTTTCTGATTTTGCTATGAGACCAGGTGAATCAATTGATGATCTTTTCTCTCGATTTGAGAAAATCTTGTGTAATTTGCGTGGTGTTGGAGTAACTAATTCAGTTGAGGATAACGCTAGTAAAATTTTGAGATCTCTTAGTCCTGAATGGCGCATGGTTGTTACTGCGATTAATCAAACTGTTGATTTGGATACTTTGACCATGGATGATCTTTATTCTAGACTAAAAACTTATGAGATGGATTCCTTGTCACCTAGAGATGATAAGTCCTCTACACATGCACTTGTTGCTAACCCCAGCACTTCGTCTGGACTACCATCTTTTGTTTCCTTGTCTGCATTGGCTTCTTTTTCAGATGAACAGTTTGAGATGCTTCCTGAAGAAGATCTTGTGCTCATCTCCTCACGTGCTTTTAAAGCACTCAACAATGTGAGGATGAGGAGGCGTGGAGGCACAACTTCGGAGTCCTTCAACTGCTTTGAGTGTGACATTCCCGGGCATGTTAAAGCAAACTGTCCCAAGTTGAAGAAGAAAGAAGAAGCAGGAATCGACAACGCAGCTCAAGACACACTACTTCTAGGCGCCCCAATTTTCAGAAAGTTGCTAAGAAAGTCTTAGCCGCCATAGAGGAGTGTGATCTTAGCGATGTGGACTTTGAGAGTGATAATGAGCCACATGATAAGAAGAAGGACAAGAAGGGAGATTCGATGATGACTTCACCGGGATGTGTTTCATGACTAGAAGGGATAGCGACAACGACTCCGATTTTGAAGAGGTGAGGCCTTCTTATGATGAGCTTGAGTATGCCATGGTTAAATTAGCTTCAGAACTTAAAAAGTCTAAGAAGGCTCTTAAAGAAAAAGATCTAGAAATTGATAGTTCCAATTCTGAAATTGCAAGGCTTAGATCTTTAATTCCTGATGATGATTCTTGCAAATCTTGTGATGTGCTACAATCTGAAGTTATTGCTTTAAGGAGTGTTCATGCTTCCCTATTGCATCAAAATGAGAAACATGTTAAACATGCTAGCTGTTCCACTGATGATTTGCATGGTTCAATCTCTTGTCCTAAATGCTCGATTCTTGAATTGAAATTGAAAGATGCAAATGCTAGAGTTTCTCAGATGACTAATAACATGCTCACTCATGAGGTTCTTTCATGCTCTACTTGTCGCAAACAGAAAGAGAAGGTTGATATTCCTTGCAATAATTGTCTTGTGCTTTCTCGTAAAGTTGATTACTTGCAAGATTGTTTAGAGCGTTTTACTAAAGGAAAGAAAAACCTAAATATGATTTTGGATCAATCAAAAGTTAGCACTCATCACAAAGGTTTAGGTTTTGATCCTTATGCTCATCACAAATCACATGCTCCTACTGTTGTTAAAGCTCTTGAAAGTGGAAAGTTTGAAATTGTCAAAGAGCCTGAGAAAACTGCTTTTAAATCTGCTGGAACTTTATCTTCTACTATGATGAGTGCAAATGTTGCTTCTACTTCTAAAGCTAAACATCATGTTAAATACACTTGCACTCACTGTGGTAAAGATGGTCATTTAGTTCAGTTCTGCTTTAGACTAGCTAAACAACAAAGGATAGAAATGTTCAATGCTAAGTCTAATGTCAGAAAGACACACTTTGCTTCTCATTATGTGCCCAGGGTGAAGCAAACACCTTTTGTTGCTAAGAACACGGGAAAGGATAAATCTATTTTTGTGCATAAAAATGCTCGTGTTGTGCCAACTGTTGTGCGTCGTGTGTCTCAGTACTGGATTCCTAAACATCTTATTTCTAACCCCAGTACCGAGACATCGACACTTTCTGCTTCTATGTAGGCTTCTCACGCGAGGAAGGAGAACATATGGCTAGTGGATTTCGGATGCTCACGCCACATGTCCGATGATAAGAATTGGTTCTCCTCCTTCACTTGTGCATCTCGTGCTAAAAGTGTTATTTTTCAAGATGCTTCCTCCACCTTTGTTTTCGCAAAAGGCACTAGTCCAAATAGTGCAGGTACAGGTGCATATGTTCAGGGGGAGAGTATCTTTGTTGATGAAGATGATGATGATGCTGTTGAGGATGAGATAATTGGAGTTTGATGTGTGCTTGTGTGCTCGTTTTCAAGCTTCCCCGTGTGCTTTACATCGACAAGCTATCAAGAGGATTTTAAGGTATCTCCGTGGTACTCAAGATTTTGGCATTTGGCTTTCTGCTTCTTCACGCATTAGTTTAAGACCTTTCTCTGATGCTGAATTTGGAGGATGTGGAATTGATAGAAAAAGTACATCTGGTTCATGCCACTTCTTGAGTAATTCTCTTTCTTGGACACATTGACATCAGATTTCATTTTCTTAGAGATCATGTTGAAAAAGAGCTATTGAACTGAAATTTGTTGATTCGGTGCTCACTTTGTCGATATTTTCACTAAACCGCTTGATTTTTCTCGTTTTGCTTTCTTACGCGGTGAACTTGGGATCATTCATCCCCATGGGTTGATTTGAGGGGGAGTCTTGAGTTTATCTCTTTTTGGGTTACTTGACTTTGGTTCCTAGAAGTGATTTTTTTATAAGTGGTATTTTGACTTTACACCTCAAGTAAAAACCCCTGTTTACATTGCATCATGTAGTACAAAGCTTTGGCGATTATTCTTGTGTATATAGCCAAGTTAATGCTCAATGCTTTACTTATCACTAAAAGGCTAAAATAATTCAATTTGAGATGCTTTTCGAGAATATTTTGGCTCTTGCTCATTATGGTATTGCATTTGTGAAATAGGCTTAAAAGTTTCTTGTCATCTGTTGAAAGGCTAGAGCCGATTAGAAACTATGTGTGAGTTTTTGTTGGACTTCAAATGATCATTATGAGTCTCAAGCAAAATCAGTGTTTTAATGTTAAAAGCAAGTTGAAAAGATGCAAGCAAAAGCTACTTGGCTAAACACAAGTTTAGTACAATGTGCGACTTCCTTGCCAGGATTTAAATGCAAAAGATGCAAGAAAAGGCTACTTGTCTAAACAAAAGTTCAGAACAATGTGAAGCCACTTGCCAATTTAAATCGAGAAAGATACAAGAAAGAACTACCTACTCATACACAAGTATGGGCTAGTGTGCGATTACTTGTCATCCTGTTGATCACAAAGCAAAATTGTCAAACTTGCTAAAAGAGAAAAAGGAAATTCAAATGGTTGAAAAAGGCTTGAGACAAATATTAGTGAATTTGAAAGTCTCTCTATGCTCATGATAGATTTCTTTTTCGCTTTGGCAAAATCTGTTTATGACATTTTACTTGTTTGCTCTAATTTGCTTATGCAATAACTATTCTATGTGTTAGAGCCTCCATATTCTCACAATTTGCTTTCTCATTGGATAATTTGATACAAAATGAGAAAGTTCTCCTAAAAACTCTTCAAATGCTTTACTTTGATTATATACCTTGAATATACTTCAAAGCTTGAGATCTGCATTCATTAAGGGGAGTTTTGAGATCTTGATGACTATTTTGTCAAAAAGGGGAGAACAAGTCAAGGAGGTTTTTGAATTGGGATTATTTGGTCTTTTGGTTCTTGCTCAATCTCTTGTCAAATCTTATATTGTGTTTTGTCAAATTACTCATCAAGGGGAGATTGAAGGATCGTTATTTTTGATCCATTGATTTTGATGATGAGTATTTGAAAAAGATTTGAAACCAGTTTGATATTTCGACAAGATTTATTTTTGGTTTCTTTATTTGAAAAGATCTCAAATCAGTTTGATTATTTGAAAAGCTTTTGATTTTTGCAAAGGTTTTTGTTCGTGTTTTGAAATCGTGTTCTTAGAATATTTAATACAATGCACTCCTGTGAGTGGTTGCATGGTTTAATGTGAGTCAAGTCGCGGACTTGTGCTCGGAATCGCTTTTGTGGTTTGTTCATGTGCAGGTATTGCTCGAGGGCGAATGTGGTCGATGACGGATCGGAACTAGGTTCATGGAGGAACCGAGGTTCGGGACTAGGTTCAGGGGAACTGAGGTCTTGGTGGTCAAGGATGTCATGCGGGACGTTCGGGCTAAGAGAATGGTGCACATGAAGAATGGTTAGTCACGTGAGAATGGCATGAGGTCACTCGCGTGCAAAGTGTTAGTCACGTGAGTATGGTAGGGTTGCCATCTGGCGTGCAAGAGTTGTACTCGGCCAGGTTGGGCCAAGTGGAGTTGTGTTGAATACATGCTCTTTCTAGGATTAGGAGTGGGAATCCTTTTAGGATTAGGAATCCTTCTAGGATTAGGACTCCTTCTAGGATTAGGTGTGTTTGCCTTCTTTAAATAGAGGGGTTGCCTCCTGTTGAAGGCAATCAAGCTTTGAGCAAGCTTTAGGGTTGTACTCTTTTGTTTAGAGTATTTTAGACAAAAGAAAGGAGAAATAAAGATCAAGTTCATCAAATCTTTCGGCGAGCTACAATTCTAGTTAGATTTATTCTCGCCATCTTCTGGAACAGTAAGCTTGCGAAGGTCATAACTTTTCATCCGTAAGTCCGATTGAGCTGATTCTTTTTGGGTTTGATTCTTATTGGAATCTAGTTTCTTGTGTCCAAATTTCAGATCGATCGGACGGTTGGATCTCCGGGAATTCGCGTTTTACCAAACCTCTATCATTCTGTTTTTTTTCGAAAACGAGGCAATTATTTGGTTCTATTTTGGGGTAAACTTTTAATAGATCAAGAATTTGGTTTTAGCTTCCGCACAATCATTCACCCCCCTCTGATTGCTATATTCGGTCCTACAGGTTTTACACTCTGGTTTAACAATAATCCCCTTGAAGTACCTCAGATCGAATATACAGCAAATATAATACACAACCGCTACCTTTATCAAATATCACATTTATTAATGAATCTAGATCGAACTAATGGGGAGTTATTAATACCATCTACGTCCAACTTTATTTCACAAATTCCTCATCATATGTCACCTAATGATTTATCCAATCATTTCAGTTCGATTTCTATTGAATATGTTAAAGAAACATCTCTGTAGGAGATAGTTTATGTGAGAATAGTAATAATGCCGATGTTTGTAAGTATATTCGCAATATCCTTAATGAGAATGAGAGTAATAACCTATCTACACCTCTGAAGGAGGTTTTAGAGGACGGTCAGGAGAATAATGGTTGGACTACTGTAGGGAAAAAGAAACGGGGCAAGCACCCTATGAAAATAATTGGATAATGAGAGGTCTTTTTTGGAATATTAGAGGTCTTGGACAAACCGGGAAAACTCAATGCATAATGGAGATTATGCGAAATCACAGATTAGACTTCATTGGCTTACAAGAAACCAAAAGAGAAAAATTTAGTTCTTCCTTTCTTAACTCTATTAGTATTTCTAAAAATTTTGAATGGCATTGGCTTTCTTCCAAAGCCACTGAGGGTGGTATTTTGGTTGGAATTAATTTGGATATTATGGAGATTGTACATGTGGAGATTAAGGATTTCTATATTCAATGTTATATTAGAAATAAAGAGAAGGATTTTTCTTGGAGACTTGTCACGGTTTATGGTTCTCCTTATGAGGAGGGTAAGAAATTGTTTATTTCTGATCTTCATGAGATTTTCATTGCTGACAATCGTACTCCAATTTTATTGGGAGGTGATTTTAATTTGACTAGATTTTCGTCGGATAAAAATAATGGTAAAGTGAGTCATAAATGGTGCGATAGTTTCAATGAGTGGATAGATATGTGGGGTCTTATAGAACTTCGCTTATCTGGGAGACAATATACTTGGACTAACAATCGAGAACTCCCAATTATGACTGTGATTGATAGAGTTTTTTGTAGTACCTCTTTTGAGGAAAACTTTCCTTTAGCCATGGTGACCTCTCTACCTAGAGTTGGTAGCAATCATACACCTATTCTTTGGGACTCGAGGAATAGTGTGATTCATAATAAGAAAGGCTATAAGTTTGAAAAATGGTGGCTTTTACAGGAGGAGTTTAGAAATGTCATTGACAAAGCTTGGAACATCCATGTCGAAAATATGAATGCTATAGATAAATGGCAATTTAAGATTAGAAATATTAGAAAGATTACAAAGGGTTGGAGTATTAATGTTGATTCCTTTAATAGGAAAAAAAAGAAATTACTTCTGGAGGAGATTGATAAGTTAGATATCTTGTCTGAAACTAGAGTTCTTAATTGTGATGAAAAAAATAAATTAGTAGCCAATAAAAAAGAGATTGAGAGGATTTGGGCTATTGAGGAAGTCAAAGCTAAGCAAAGAGCTAGAGATAGAAATATTAAAGAAGGGGATAGGAATACGAAGTATTTTCATGCGATTGCTAATCAAAGAAGGAGGAAAAACTTTATTGCCATGCTAGAGGGGCCTGAGGGGCCTGTGCATGATACAAAAAGTATGTTGGACATAGCTTGCAATTATTATAAATCTCTTTTTGGTTTTGAGGCCAAACCTAATATTAATTTAGATGACAATTTCTTTGATTTGAATGACATGATCTCTGAGGGAGAGAATGAGATTTTGGAGGCACCTTTCTAAGAGGAGGTTAAAAAAGCGGTTTTTGATTCTTATTCTGATGGTGCTCCGGGTCCAGATGGACTTCCTTTCTTTTTCTATCAGAAGTTTTGGGATATTGTCAAAAATGATCTCATGGATTTGCTTAGAGATTTCGAAAATGGAAATTTGGATTTGTTTAGATTGAACTTTGCTATGATTTCGTTGATCCCTAAAGAAAACAATGCCTCCAATATTAAACAGTTTAGACCGATTAGTTTACTGAATTGCAAGCATAAGATCATCACAAAAGTCCTTACTAATAGAATTAGCCCTATTTGTGATAGAATTATTTTACATAACTGCATCAAGGCTCATTAAAAATCGTTTTATCTTGGAAAGTGTGGTTACAGCTCATGAAATCATTCATAAAGTTCATCAAGAAAAGAGTAAAGGCTTAGTTCTTAAACTGGACTACGAGAAAGCTTATGATAAAGTGAATTGGAGTTTTCTGTTAGATATTTTAAGTAAAAGAGGTTTTGGGAACAAGTGGCAAGCTTGGATTCTTTCGGTCCTGGTCAAAGGGTCGGTCGGAATTAAGATAAACAATGACGAAAGTGATTTTTTTCAGACTGGTAAAGGTTTGAGACAAGGTGACCCGCTTTCTCCGCTTCTTTTTAATCTAGTTGCGGATGTTTTTGCCAGAATCTTGATCAAGGCTACTAGTAAAGGTTTGACCAGAGGTTTGTGTGAAGATTTCTACCCTGGGGGGTTATTAGTCTTCAATATGCAGATGACACTTTAATCTTTGTTAAAAATGAGAAATGTTCTATTCTTCATCTCAAATGGTTTCTTACTTGCTTTGAGCAAATGTCAGGAATGAGAATAAATTTCCATAAAAGTGAGTTGATCTCGATTGGTTGTGACAAAGATGAGGTAGAAAGTTATGCAAAAATTCTATGTTGTAAGATTGGGTCTTTCCCCATTAAGTATCTCGGCATTCCCCTTCATTGGGATAAGATTAGAAGAGATGACTTTCAACCGATAAGATTTTGAAAAGAATGGCAGGTTGGAGGGGTAAACTCCTCTCTTACAGTGGCCGGGTAGTTTTGATTAAGGCTTGTTTAGCCAGTATTCCCATTTACCTCTTATCTTTTTTTAAATTCCCTAAATGGGCTTTAGACATCATAAACTCTCATATGGCTAACTGTTTGTGGAACGATTTTGAAGGTCACAATAAACTTCACCTAGCCAATTGGAATCTGGTTTGCATGGAAAAGAATTATGGCGGTCTGGGTCTGCCTAATATTAGAGACTTAAATCTTTGTTTGTTGGCTTCTTGGATTAAAAGATTTTGCAACAATAATGATAACCAATGGAAAAAGATTATAGATTTCAAATATAAAACTGAGGACCCAAATATCTTTCTCTGTGACTCTAACCATGTTTCGGTTTTTTGGAAGAGTGTCCTTTGGGCTATGAAGGCCACTAAATTTGGTTATAGGTGGAAGGTGGGAAATGGTAATAAAACTAGATTCTGGGAAGACATTTGGTTTGGTAACTCCTGTCTTGCGACACAATTCTGGGATCTTTATGTGCTTTCTAATGAGAAAGGGGTTACCGTCTCTGAAATTTGGGATGGCATTAACTTTAAATGTACTTTTAGGAGAATCTTTTGCGATAGATTAATGATCAGATGGTTTGAGTTGGTAGAAGTGGTTAATAGCATTCGTCTCACTGATGATGAAGATGCTTTAGTTTGGCAATACAATAGTAATGGAATTTATTCTGTTAAGTCTCTTTATAGTATTATCAACTTCAGGGGGGTGTGTCCTGTGTTCATCCCTGCGATTTGGAGTCTTATTGTTCCCCCTAAAGTCTATTTCTTTGGCTCATCTCTCACAACAAGATTATGACTAGAGATAATTTGCTAAAAAGAGGGTTGAATAAAGGAATATTGTGTAGCTATTGTTCTGAAATTGAGTCTGTGAATCATCTCTTTTTTGAGTGTGTTGTGGCTAAAAATACTTGGAGTATCATCGGCGAGTTTTTTGATATGAACATTGGTTATAACTATGAATCTGTTGCCCGTTTCTGGCTGAGTAATAAGAAAAATGCGGTGTTAAATGTTATTTGCGCTGCTTCTTTATGGAGTTTATGGATTCATAGAAATAACATGATTTTTCAACAACAGGAGTGGTCAAATATGAAGACGATTTGGTGGAAGATTCTCATTTATCTAAAGAGTTGGAGTCCTTTGATGAAGGAGGAGATGCTAGCAACAATGAAGAATTTTTGCGATTGGCTAGATGCCAAAATCCGGGCGCCACTGCTTCTGGAGTTCATGATCAGGGAACCAACTTGATTAAATTGCAAAAAAGGAAATAGTGTTTCGATGACCAGCTTCGGGATCTATTTTGCTCTTCTGGTTTAGCTATGATTGTTTTCTTTGTGGAAAGGTTTGCTCAGAAAAGAGGTTGTTTGCCGGTTGTCTTGCCTGAAGGGTGGTTGCTGGTAAAGTAAGGTGCCAAAGGTGGATAATTACTCAACAAAAAAGAGGCGATTTTGTGTTTACGCCGGCTGTTTTGCAAGGAGTGCTGAAGGTGCGGGTGATGGTAGCTGATTGCTGGGAGCATGTTGCTGGAACTAGTTGTTTTCTAATGTCCCCTGTTTTGATTTTACTTCTCTAAGTGCTTTGACAGTTTGTGCACTGATGTGCTATTGGGTTGATATTTTCCTCTCTAGGTTTGCTGTGATCTTGATGTTTTGAGGAGGTTTTGTAAGGTCTATCCAATATTCGAACTTGATGATGTAATCTCTCAGTTTCTTTAATGGAACTGGGGCATCAAAAATTGATGTCCTTTTAGTCTAAAAAAAAAAACATATCAGACCTAATGAACTAGTTCAAGCTATAGTGGATTTGGAAAAAATCGATCCACTAGTTTACGATCCACTGGGGTTGAATAAACTTCGTGAGGAATACCTCGAAAGGGCAACTCTAGACATGAAATCTACATGGGAGTCACATAATACTATGAGAGCGAAGTCCTTTATTATATGCTCAGGTATTATTATTCTCTTAATGACATTAGTAGAGTCTACTCCTGGTAGTATAGCAGCATAGTCTATTAGCACTTCTAGCGGGTGAAGGAAGTAACATCATAGTTCTTCCTCTATATAAAGAAGGGGTTCTAAACTAGTAGATTCAAGTCAAGCAGCAAGGAAACTACGGATACGCTAGCGCAAGCAAACAACTTCTTTCTCTTCCCTCTAGCTCAAACGGGTTCTGCTTCCGGATCAGCTTCCCTCGTATTTCATCCCAGCCTCAACTTTTTGATCAAGATTTTCCCTCAACTTTAGCCTTTCAGGGTGGCGCCCTTCTCTCCTTTAGCAATAAAAAACATATATTTATAATCATAGGAAAACATGTACTTTATATTCAAGGGAAAGTGCAGAAGTCACTTACAAAATCTTAAGTTCCTGTATTTCCAATGTAGATTTCATGTCTAGCTTGAACTAATCTTCTAGAGACCGAATTTCACTTACTAACGTTGTGAGCCGAAGTAAAAACTTGTTGATGGTCTCATTTTCTTCCATGTTGAGTCGGTTGAACTCCCTCTTCAACGTCTGCACTCGAGCCTTCTTGACGCGATCTTCTCCCACTCTCATCTCCTTGAGTGTGTTCCATGCCTCTCTAGCTTTCAGTTAAAACTTGGTTGTTTCAGTCCGTATAAGTTTCATTTTTTAAGTAGCAGAATCCTATACGATGTATAAGACCGAGTCCGAGTTGTAGATTTGTGTTAGAGGCTATAAATAAAGGGTAACAATGCTGGCTGATAGCATCGCCAGACAATCAATTACATTGTAGTTCTTTCCTCTCTGAAGCATTAATATAGCGGTACTGTTCTTTGTCCGGGAAATAGCGTTTTGCCGGAAAATTCAGTATTTCGACTAGCAGCAAAGGTGAAGTTTGGTCTGCTGATTGTGCTGTGTTTCCTGGTTGTGTTCCAACAAAGCCAAGGTACGGATATCGATCGCTTTGCTTGGGTAGCAGACTCTGAACAACTCTCTTGACCGCTTTTTGGTGAGGTACACATGCCGTAGTGTACCTCTGGGAAACTACTAATGTTTCACTCTATTAAAGACATCGGGATCCTCATGCGGAGAATCCCTTGTTTACCTTCTCGCTTCCCATTCAGGCGTTTCACTCCCGGTCCCACTCACTAAAGGCTTCTCGCTTCCCAAAGCAAACGAAGGAAAGTGATAAGCTTTCAATCAGCTGTAGGTCTGTTCTTCTTCGAAATTAATCATATCTGTGATTTGGGTTGGGGTTCACCTTCAAATTGATCGATCTACTTCCTTGCACTAATTGGGATATTCATTTCTGATTCAATCCCATCAGGAAGAATATGAATTCACATATCAAGATCCGTGTTTGACAGCACTTACTTGAGAATCGAAACAACCAATGCTGACAAGCAAGAAAACGGATTTAGTTAGCGCAACGGCTTTCGCGCGCCATACTACCTACTTGAAGAACAGGATCATCTGCTTGACTTCCACCAACAGCTTTCTCTTCCTCGAAAAACCAACAGCTTTCTTTAACCAGGAACTCATGCGCTTGCTTGCTTGAAAACAACAAGAGTCGAGTCGAGTTCAGCTTGATTTGACTCGTGCACAACTGGCATGAATCGAGCTTTCTCGGCTCAAGCGCCGCCTGTATTGGCTTTCTACGGATGTTCGCTTTCGCAAGACAGATTTGATTCCACTTCCGGGCCCGCGCCTTCACCAAAGCAGATTCACTTGCTTGCTTGTTTGTCTTGGATCCTTCGAGTCCAATCTCAGGATCCGCTTAGGCGCGCCATCCATCCAAGAAAGAAAGAAACAATCCTTCCCTACTTTGAACTACTAATTCAAGCTACACTACTAACTAAACAAAGAGGATTTGGTTGGACCTACACAAATATTAGTAGCAAGTGCAGTGATCCAAAATATATGAATTAAGCATATGATCAACAATCTAGGCCCGATTAAAAAGTGCATGATTCTAAATTACTTCCCACAAGCAGTAGCAAACGGGCCTAGTGCAGTGTAGCAAGCACAATTATTACACATCAAAGCACACAAGTTTAAAGACAAGTTCAAGCCACAGCAAACGATTCAAACTAAGTAGAAGATAGATACCCATAGCCTCCCCCTATCTCTAATCTCACTCTCCCCAAACCAGCTAACTCTCCCCCTTTGGCATCAAGCGCTAAAAGGGTTCCTACTGCTACACAAAGCAACCTGAGTACTACTTATATAGCCTAGCAATTACCCAGCTCTCAACGGCCTGCTAACTAACGCATGCATGCACGTACACCATGCGCGTGATCCACAGGACCCGGGCTCCATCACTCTCGGCTGATCCGCAAGGTGGGCGACGCCACAACGTCCACTTGCAACAGAACTTCACTAGCAACACACGACGTGCATGCTTCTTGGTTGAGCACTTCACTAGCCTAACTAGTTAACTCTTGCATGTATGCAACACACACACACTACTCCACGCATGACACACATGCACAAAGCAGCTAACACACGCACACAACGTGATGACGCACACACGCCAATAATACTCAGTCAAGATTACTGCTAACAAAATCTTCACCCTTCCTATTCGGAGATGAAGAGCTGCGTATAATGATCACAGAAACGGGCTGTGATTGGCTTCAGCAACACCAGAGCCGCTCCTTTGGGAGCAAGCATACGCGTACCTATACGTCAAGTAAGGAAAAGAGAGAAGGCGGGAATCAACTGCACTTAACATGACAAGATGGCATTTAGCCCAGTGGGCAGTCAATAGCAGCATTTCCAAGTCTTTACCGAAGTCGTCTTGCTGACCAATAAAAGACCAACGAAACGACGAGTGAGAAGGATAAGGAGGAGTAGTAGGAGGAGCTTTCATTGAAGTAGAGGTTTCATCGAGTGATGACGGGAGATAGAATGAGACAAAGCATAAAGGGGAGAGCACTTTGCCGAGCATTTAGTAGTAGTTCGGCTGGGGAAGATTTTCTGTTGAAATGTCTAATGAAATCTAGAGCGAAAGCTAAAAAAGATAACCAAATATTTTTAAGTAACGAAATTCTCAAATATATGGGTTTACTGCCCGCAGATTTCTGTTTCCATTATGTGATTAATTTCGTGAATGAAGATTGTTAGGAAACCGGATCCGTATCCTATATGGACTCTTCCTTATCTCTAAGCAGAACCGCTATATATAGGAGGCAGGGGGTCACCCCATTGTACACAAGCATACAGAATAATAAAGCAGGCCTGGTTCCTCCTCATATTGTGTCTCTCATCCTCTCTCTCTGTTCTCCAGTTTAGATCTATTAGGCAACCCCGGACTATTCGATAGCGAGGTTGTCTAACACGTTATCAGCACGAAGCTCTACCGGAGAAGGATTGAAAGGTGAGAACGGTAAGAATCGAGGATTGAATCTAATCGCTCGTTTACATTTATGCATGCATCTAATCCTTGTAGCACGAAGCTACAATACGCAACGATTCTCGCAACCTGTGGCACGAAGTCACTTGTATGAACCTGCAGAACACATCAAGGATCAATTTTACAGATCCACGTCGCTCGAAACCGACGGTTCCCGGCACGGCTTGAAGCCCCAGCAGCCGGACCGCATGAAGCGGTCGGACGACCGGTGCTCGAAGAGCCACCGCACGAGACCACCAGCCGCCTGCCGCATGAAGCCGGCTCCGCCCCACCTTGCGACTTGTAGTGGTCGTTCTACGCCCGTCGGTCTTCTCCAAACGGCGCCGTCGTGCCACTGCCCCGCAGGCTGCAGGCCACAAGCCGCCGCTGCAGGCTACAATTTGGACTTGGAAGTTCTGTTGAAGAATACTAGCACGTGAAGTTCAATAAAGTCCAATGGATTAGCATGCATGGGAAGCTAGCACGTGAATTCCAATGAAGTCCAATGGATTAGCATGCATGAGAATTTTTGCATGAAGTCTGGCCGAACAGCTACTTTGGCCAAAGCAATGGATGGCTAATGCTGCTCACGCACGCGCATTGGAAACACAGTCGTCGCAGTCACGCATTGCCAGCCCGGCCCACGTCCGTCTGTCGCTCGAAGCGATGCCGCCGCACTCGCCGGCGTCCCGCCGTGCTTGAAGCCGGCGCTCCGCGCGGCTTGCAGTATGCCCGGCCAGACTCGAAGTCCAATGAAGGCGCACGGCCCGCTCAAGCCCAACCGCCGAGCACTGCTCCCCGCCGGCAGTAGCTCCGCGCCGGGCCCCCGATCGCAATCCTGGCTTGAAGCCGTGCCTGCGCTGGCCCCGCGCATGAAGCCAGTTGCGACTGGCCACCCCGCAGCAACTCCGCTCAACCCAGCCAGAAGTCGCCAACCAACACGGCCAATTGGGCGCGCCCTTGATACCAGAGGGCCTCAGAGGCTCGCACGCCGCGCGCTGAATCGCAGATCGCGCCCGTCGCCGCTCGGTGACGACATTGCCACGCGAGCCGGTTGGACCTGCGCACGCAAACGCTGCCGCCGCTGAAGGGCTGCCGCCGCGCGCCGCTGAGAAGCGCTGCCGCCGCGCCGCTGAAGGACTTGTCGCGCCCACGCGAGCATTGCCGCGCCCACCACAGAAGGGCCACCGCGCCTGCCGCGCATTGCGCTGAAGTCGGAGACGCCCCGAAGCCGCCGACGAACCGGCTGACCGCAACGCAAGCAGACCCAGCCGCAGCGCACAGCCGCCAAGGCTAGCAGCGCACCTGTCGCTAGACTTCTACGCACGCACGAGCGACTGGACTTGGAGGATGTCCAATGCTTTGGACAAAGTTCATTATGACATGAAGTCTCATTGAAGGTATCACGCACAGGATGTTCAATGCTTTGGACATGAAGCCATACTCCAATGCAATTTTGGAAGGTATCACGCACGGGAGGGCATGGGAATTTACCCAAATTGCCCTCCCCAGTTTTTTTTTATTTTTTTTATTTACTGTTTTCTTTTAGAAAACTGACTAGAAATTCAGAAAATTAATTAGAAAATTCCAAAAATTCTGAAAATTACCAGAAAAATATGAAAAATACCTAGAAAAATCCAGAAAATTTATTGGCTCTGTTTTAATTTGCACTTAGCCTTATTTTCTGCATTTATGAATTTTTACATGAATTTTTGCAATAATTGGCCTGTTTAGAATATCAGAAATTTCTGAGAATTTATTTTTCGCATTTATGAATTCATGAATTGTGCAATTATTATTCCGTTCCATACATTGTATTTATTGCTTTCATATAATTTATTATATTCAAGCACGCCGCACGAAGCGGCCACCGTCGTGCCAAGAAGGTCGACGCGCATGGAACTGAATGCGCCGCGCGCATAAAGCCGTGCTAAACCCATCGCACGAAGCCGATCGCGCACATAAAGCAGATCGCACGAAGTCGATCATGCATATGAATCTGATCGTTTGCACGAAGCCGATCACCTACATGCACGTAGTTATATTTCTGAATATTTATGAATCTGTGTATATATGAATCTTGCAGTTATGAATCATGTATTTATGAATTCTGTATTTATGAATCTTATATTTATGAATTTTGTACTTATGAATCCTACATTTATGAATCTCGCATCTATGAATCTTGTATTTATGAATCTTGAAATTATTACTTTCTTTTAGTTTACTGGGTATTCATGAGAATTTGATTTATGCATTTATGAATTTTTGCAACCACTCTCTATTAGATTACACGAAGTAATCCAATGAAAGAATCCTATGAATATGTAAATACCTGGCATTGTCATATGTGAGTTTTGAAGAACTGGCCCGAATGGTCAGAACTATCTCACATGGGCATCAAATGTGAAGATCGTGCTTATGAGCAAGAAGCTCTGAATTGCCATCGGTTTAGGGTCCTCGAAGGACAAGCAACCTACTGCCGAGCAAAACGATCAAGTTTTGTACTCCCCAGGTATCACTTTTCAGCCACCGTGAAGAATGAATACATGGCTGAGGTGAGTACACTTGAGTTACGGACTGCACTTCAGAAGCAATTCGAGAAGCTCAAATCCGCCATCTTGTTCCAAGCACAAAGAAGATTGGGTTACTTTGAAGTTTGCAGGCTCTGAGCGATGGTTGTTAATGAATTTTGAATAATGAATTGTAAGCTCTCGAAGAGCATACATTTTCTTTTCTCATGAATAGAATTTCAATTTATTCTTTATTCCAGTATTCTATATTTTTAAGCAATATTTGAATTACTTTGCCACTATATGATTAGAATTATATTTCTTTTCATTTAGATATTGTGTAGCGCCCAACGGAGGTGATATGTATTGTTGATAGTGGCACAACAAATACCATCTTAAGAGAGTCGAAATACTTCCAGACGATCACGAAGAACGCTGGAAGGATAATGAAAATCGCAGGAAGTGATACGCATATAATAGGCTCAGGAAGAACCACAATTATATTGCCAATGGGTACAACTTTGGTAATTAATGAAGCCTCCTTGTACCCTGAATCAACATGCACTCTCTTAAGTTTTATCAGATATCCGCGCCAATGGGTTTCACGTAGAAACCAATGAATGGCAAAGAGCATTTGTGCATTATGAAGCACGCGGAGTATGAAAAATGGTATTAAGAAGAATATCCCTCGTATGAATCTGGGTTGTACTACACGATAATCAATGCACACGCAGTGTATACTTATTTGAAGACTGTATTTAGAAGCTCTGCATTATTTGCTTTATGGCATTGTATATTTAGGTCATCCTGGTCTTAGATTGATGAGAAACATAGTTAACAACTCACAAGGTCATGGCATTAATGTTAAAAATTTCCCGAATCACGAAGATTTTGTGTGCCATGCATGTGCCACCGGGAAATTAATAACAAAACCCTCTGTTATGAAAGTGCAACATGAAATCCCTGCATTCCTGGAACGCATTCAGGAGGATATTTGCGGCCCGATTCAGCCCTTGTCAGGGCCATTTTGGTACTTCATGGTGCTCATTGATGCTTCCTCGAAATGGTCGCATGTATGTTTGCTGTTAACAAGGAATCATGCATTCGCAAAGTTGATCTCGCAGATCATCAGAATTAAGAATGCTTTTCCTGATCATCGCGTGAAGTCCATTCGATTGGACAATGCCGGCGAATTTACTTCCAAGGCATTTGATGATTATTATACGGCAACTGGAATAACGGTTGAGCACTCTGTGCCGCACATCCATACGCAAAATGGAATAGCTGAAGCTCTAATAAAGAGGATTAAGCTCATAGCCCGACCACTCTTGCAGAGTTGTAACTTTCCCAACACTTGTTGGGGACACGCAGTCATGCACGCAGCAGCACTCATCAATTTTAGACCGTCGGCCTACAACATCCATTCAACTGTGCAACTAGTGCAATGGGTCATCCTGAAGATTTGAATGAATGGTATATGTACATATACCACCCCCACAGCGAATTGCAATGGGCCCTCTCCGCAAGTCTGGGATATACGTTGGTTATGAGAATGCATCCATAATCAGGTATTTGGAACCCACGACTGGAGATTTGCATACAGCCCGATTCGCTGATTGCATTTTTTTTTGACGAGGATCGCTTTCCCGTCATTAGGGGGAGGAAATGAACCATTGGATGAAAATGCCGGAAAATCATATGGCATTCCACTGGGATCCCCGTGCATGACCCTCGCACTAATGAAGCAAATCATGAAGTCAAGAAGACAATCGATTTGCAGAATTTAGCAAATGAACTGCCTGATCATTTTTGTGATCTGAAGAGCGTGGTTAAGTCGCATATACCAGCAAGAAATGCACCAGAGAGGGTGGAAATACCAAAGAAAGCAGAAGGTATCCCTCATCCTGTTCAGAGGCCTCAAAAAGAACAGGAAATCTGGCTTCTCAAACCCAAAGTACCCGGAGACGTCTGGGGAAAAATGGGCAAGAGGACTTACCACAGCCAATCACAAAAATACCCCAAAGCAAGAAGGGGAGCCAGTTGAGACCTGGCACTGGAAAGAAACCTGTGGGAAAGGTAATTCCAGACTTGAATCTTCAATTGGAAGAAGCCGCCGGAAATAATGTGTGCGCACACATTGGCGGAGAAAAACTAAAGGAACTTGCTCGTGGAATGGGAAATAGCAATGAAGAGCAAGTAGAAGTGCATGAAGCACACCATGACGAAATGGCCATAAATTTTGTAATAATAGGAGAATCTATGAAAAGAGCAACAACCATTGCAAGGCTTGTTGTTCAAGGTTTCACTCAACGTCCTAGGGTTGATTATGAAGAAACCTATTCTCCGGTCATGGGTGGAATTACCTTTAGATATTTGATCTCAATGGCAGTCAACTTGAAGTTGAGAATGAAGCTAATGGATGTTGTCACAGCATATTTGTATGGAAACTTGGATTCGGAGATATACATGAAAGTACCGGAAGGTATCCCCATCCTGAACCAAGACAGAGCAAGAGAAACCTATCCAAAGGTGAAATTGGAGAAATCACTGTATAAATTTGAAGCGATCGAGGAAGAATATGGTACAATCGCTTGAGTGACTTTCTATGCAAGAAAGGCTACACGAACAGCGAAGATTGTCCATGTGTATTTATACAACGATCCATGAATGGATTTTGTATAATCTCCGTCTATGTAGATGAATTGAACATCATTGGGACGGATGAAGAAATTGAAGAAGCATGCATATACTTGAAGTCTGAATTTGAAATAAAAGACTTGGGTAAAACCAAGTTTTGTTTAGGCTTGCAGCTTGAACATGTCCAAGGCGGAATCTTGGTACACCAATCTTCCTACACGCAGAAAGTGTTGGAGAAATTTGGTTTTGAAAAGGCATACCCCGCAAAGACCCCAATGGTCGGAAGGTCACTCCAAGCAGACCTAAACCTGTACAGGCCTAAAGAAGAGGGGGAGGAAGTCCTGGGAGCGGAATTCCCATACTTGAGTGCAATTGGAGCGCTCATGTACCTTGCGAATAGCACTAGGCCGGACACTGCGTTCGCCGTGAATTTGCTAGTGCAGACAAAGGCGTAACCCACCAAAAGGCATTGGAAAGGGGTGAAGGACATCTTCCGTTACCTTCAAGGAAGCAAAGACCTTGGCTTGTTTTACAGAAGAAACAATGAATTGAATTTGGTTGGCTATGCCGATGCTGGGTACCTATCAGACCCGCATACTGGCAAGTCACAAACTGGGTATGTTTTCCTTTGCGGTGGAACAGCAATTTCGTGGAAGTCATCTAAGCAGACTCTTGTCTCAACGTCGACAAATCACTCAGAAATAATTGCCTTGTATGAAGCCTCTCGAGAGTGTGCATAGCTTCGAAGAATGGTTCACCACATCCAGAAGTCATGTGGCCTGAATATGGAACAAACCCCCACTATTATCTATGAAGATAATGCAGCTTGTGTTGCACAAGTACAAATGGAATATGTGAAGAGTAACCTTACAAAGCATATCAACCCCAAGTTCTTTTATGCTCATGAAATGCATAAGATGAACGAGATAAAGATACTGCATACTAAGTCGTGTGAAAATCTCGTAGATTTATTCACTAAGTCACTCCCGGCATCTTCCTTTGAAAGATGTATTAGAGGAATCGGGATGATGAGGCTTAGAGAAGTGCAGATTTCAGGGGGAGATTTTTCACATACTCCTACATAAATCTCGAACATGAAGTTTGAGTACCCAACGTGAATCTTCAAGATTAACATTGAAGTTTGGGTGGATTGTACTCTTTTCCTTAAGTAAGTTTTTCATTGAAGTTTTCTTACATAAGGTTTTTTGATGAGGCAATCCGTGCAACACAGTAAGCGTGTGCTATGTACTCTTTCTCCAATTATTTTTCCCACTGGGTTTTTTTATAGAGTTTTAATGAGACATATGCATCTCGCAGTGAAGAGTCCAAAGGGGAGTGTTAGGAAACCGGATCCGTATCCTATATGGACTCTTCCTTATCTCTAAGCAGAACCGCTATATATAGGAGGCAGGGGGTCACCCCATTGTACACAAGCATACAGAATAATAAAGCAGGCCTGGTTCCTCCTCATATTGTGTCTCTCATCCTCTCTCTCTGTTCTCCAGTTTAGATCTATTAGGCAACCCCGGACTATTCGATAGCGAGGTTGTCTAACAAAGATAATGATTGCATTGGATTAGGCGTAGGTGAATCAAGTGGCAGCAGTTCCCTGCCTACAACCTGGCGGGATATGCTTGGGAGCAGTTTTCGCAGACAAAATGCGCAAAGGCGGAACCATTGGTGGATTCCGCATGTACAAATCCTAATCTGAAGGAAGTCTACTTGACCCTCGTCAAATGCCTACGATTCTTAGGACGTCCGAAGATCTATTGTGATATATTTGCAGAAGGATTTGGAAATCGAGTCCGAATTCTAATGCAATTTACAGAAGGTGTCGGATGTAAATTTTGGTGGGCGATGCGGCCTCTAAAGGATGACACCTTTGAAACGACTTTGCATGCTATTTCTAACTATAAAGTTTTTTGTCAGCGCGGGTGTCTGGTAGATGCAGATTTCACGTTTTCACAATTTGATCATAGTGAGATCCTTTCGAGTTTCAATCTAATTCTGAAGGATCCCACATTAAGAAAGACTATTAACATAGAATCCTTGGTGACGGAGCAACCATGGACTGACTCTATGTTGGACACGGCAAAATTTGCTATTTTTCTTTCAAATGCTCTGCTTTTCGAGGCCGCCAAGCCTCAAGGAATTCTTGATTTTTCCGAGTGAAAAATGAAAAGCAATTTTTTTTTTTTTAGTTACAGATGTGAGTCAATATCTCTCTGTCTGTATAGGTTCTTTTGTTCGGGAGACAACCATTGTAGATTCCAGCCGAGAAGACCAGGAAAAGAGAAGGATAAAGAATGTCATATATCTCAGGAGCTAGATCACTTCCCGATGAACAAGTCAGAATTGCCTCAACAAAAATGGATGGAATTGGACCGAAAAAAGCCATTCAGCTTCGTTATCGATTAGGTATCAGTGGGAACATCAAGATGAATGAGTTAACTAAGTATCAGATCGACCAAATTGAACAAATGATAGCTCAAGATCATGTTGTTCATTGGGAATTGAAGAGGGGAGAACGAGCAGACATCGAACGATTAATTTCTATTTCTCGTTATCGTGGAATTCGTCATCAAGATGGATCGCCCTTACGCGGTCAACGAACTCATACTAATGCAAGGACTGCTCGCAAGCAAATTCGGAAATGAAAGCACAAGAAGTTATCGAAACTTGGTGTATCAAGGTTCTTCTCTTCCAGCCCCGGGCCCCTCTCTGATAAGGTTTGAAAGTTTTCAAAACGAAAATAAAATGACAAATCTGGTCCGATGGCTCTTCTCCACTAACCACAAGGATATCGGTACTCTATATTTCATCTTCGGTGCCATTGCAGGAGTGATGGGCACATGCTTCTCCGTACTGATTCGTATGGAATTAGCCCGACCCGGCGATCAAATTCTTGGTGGGAATCATCAACTTTATAATGTTTTAATAACGGCTCACGCTTTTTAATGATCTTTTTATGGTTATGCCGGGCGATGATAGGTGGATTTGGTAATTGGTTTGTTCCGATTCTGATAGGTGCACCTGACATGGCATTTCCACGATTAAATAATATATCATTCTGGTTGTTGCCACCAAGTCTCTTGCTCCTATTAAGCTCAGCCTTAGTAGAAGTGGGCAGCGGCACTGGGTGGACGGTCTATCCGCCCTTAAGTGGTATTACCAGCCATTCTGGAGGAGCAGTTGATTTAGCAATTTTTAGTCTTCATCTATCAGGTGTTTCATCAATTTTAGGTTCTATCAATTTTATAACTACTATCTTCAACATGCGTGGACCTGGAATGACTATGCATAGATTACCACTTTTTGTGTGGTCCGTTCTAGTGACAGCATTCCTACTTTTATTATCACTTCCGGTACTGGCAGGGGCAATTACAATGTTATTAACCGATCGAAACTTTAATACAACCTTTTTTGATCCTGCAGGAGGGGGAGACCCAATATTATACCAGCATCTCTTTTGGTTCTTCGGTCATCCAGAGGTGTATATTCTCATTCTGCCTGGATTCGGTATTATTAGTCATATCGTATCGACCTTTTCAAGAAAACCGGTCTTCGGGTATCTAGGCATGGTTTATGCCATGATAAGTATAGGTGTTCTTGGATTTCTAGTTTGGGCTCATCATATGTTTACTGTGGGCTTAGACGTTGATACGCGTGCCTACTTCACCGCAGCTACCATGATCATAGCTGTGCCCACTGGAATCAAAATCTTTAGTTGGATCGCTACCATGTGGGGAGGTTCGATACAATACAAAACACCCATGTTATTTGCTGTAGGGTTCATACCTCTAAAAGATGTCTAGAAAAGCTAATCGACTCTAAACAGCGGAAGGAATAATTGAAACAATACTAAACCAAGCGACTAAACCATGAGAATCAATCACAATAATTAAACTGAAATTTCACACTTTCGCATTAAATCAATCAACGTGTCAAAGTATGAATCTCATCACATAAAGTTCAATCTAGAATTTATACCCTCATACCGCTCCTGCGCGCTGCCGCTCGCCCGCTTGCTACCGCATCGGCCTCCTGCCGAGCGATCCTGCCAAGCGCCCTGCTTGCACGCTGTCGCCTGGGAGCAGTCGGCCTCCTGCCGAAACTCACTCGCCGTCGCCTGGGAGCTTCTCTGGAAACCTCTTTTCCTTCTAGTCGCTCACCTCTAGACGATGCGCCGTCACCTCCTGATCAACTCATTGGGAAACTCTCACGTATCGCTCATAATGCCTGGCTTCCTGGAAATCCTCTCCAATCTATCCTCACGTACGCCTTCTACGGCTGCCGCCGCCGCTCTGCCTTTTCTCAGACGGAAACCCTCACACTTTTCTCTGTATTTTTTTTCTTCACAAACCCTCATGCCGGCTTCTCCTTTTATTTGCTGCCTTGCTCTCCGTATGGGCCTCCAGCCGAATCGTACTTCGTTTCCGATTAGACCAATCTTCTCGTTTCCGATTGAACCAGGCTTCCCCGTTTCCTTGCCTGCATGCGTTAAGCATCTTGCCTCTTCTAGTCACAGCACATGGCGTTGCATGCATTAAGGAACTCCACTTCTAGTCGCTCACGACATCAACTGCCATGCATGACGTGCTTGCTTTGGTCTCAATGCCTGCATGCACTTGCCTTGCACTTGCTTGTTGCATGCAGTGTATACTTCTAGTCAAAAGCACTTCTAGTCAATATCCAAGACCACATCGCTTCATGCTTTGCTTATTCCTGTCAAAAGCCAATCAACAAACACTATTCTTTCCAACCCAAAAAGATTAATCCATCACAAATATTAATATCATATTTCTTCAAATATCGATCTCTTGTTGTCAAATCAACTCAGCACAAAAACTAGAAATTAACATTGTTCACCATAGGAGGGCTCACTGGAATAGTTCTAGCAAACTCTGGGCTAGACATTGCTCTACATGATACTTATTATGTGGTTGCACATTTCCATTATGTACTTTCTATGGGAGCCGTTTTTGCTTTATTTGCTGGATTTTACTATTGGGTGGGTAAAATCTTTGGTCGGACATATCCTGAAACTTTAGGCCAAATCCATTTTTGGATCACTTTTACCAAAGTTCTCGTTAGTCCTTTCATTGAAGCTAGTGACATCATCTGACTCTAGAAATTCATTTCTCTCTTCTTTTTCTTTCATTTATCTCTTTCCTATCTATACTGTGTCTTACCCCAAAAGATAGTGAGTTAAGCAAGCATGTGGGAAGTAAGCGAGCAGGGTGGGGCGGCGGCTTGTAGCCTCTCCTCAATATCTATATCGGAGTCAGCATCCGTTTTTGTTTGAGTTTCGCTGTTAGCTTACGTCCTTTTAGCTAGCCCTGTGATCCGTTAATTCCATCTTTTGCATTATCTGCAGGGTCAACCTTTTGGTTTGAAAACTGACCAACTTGAAATATCTGCTAGAGCAAAGGCTGAAACACCAAAACCTACACAGGGCTCTCACTAAGTTCATGGGACTTGACTACAGCATTCAGTATAAGAAAGGGAAACCATGGTGGCTGATGCTCTTTCTAGAAGAGAGGGACACACTGATGGCAATACTGAAAAACCAGTGTTCCAAGTGCACACACTCAACATCAGTCAACTCCAACCTATTTGGGAGTCAGAGGTTCCAGAATAGCTATGTGGTGATGATGTGGCCTGTAAGTTGAAAGATGAATTTCCAAATTCAGATGGCATTGGGAGGGGCAAGTGCAAGCTGGAATTATTAGGAGGAAAAAGTGGATTCAAACGGACATCCCAAATTCTCTTAATAGACTGAACACCGCATTTCAAATGATTGAAAGACAGATTTGGAGGATAGGAAGGCTTAGGATCACTCCTTTCGGTATAGCGCATTTTCAGCCCCTAGGAACTTCACTTCTAACTAAACTAATTCGGGGCGGACCCTCAACCGCCTCTTTGCCCTCTTAATAGTGATTGAGAACCCTCCTAAATCGGGAAAAAACCCAATCTCGATGAAACTGATTCAGCGTTGCCGAACATTTTCCACAAATAGAAGAAGAAAGACCTTAATTATTGGAAGGCCTTCCTCCTGTCCTTAAGGACGGAATGCATACGTCGTGCAAGGAAGGCAAGACACTCGACTACCAAGTTCCCAAGAGAGGAAATGGATTCGGCCCTTCAACCCTTCTTCACTATTATCTTTCCTTAAGGCCAGCCCACCGGTTCTTCCTTAAAGGTCTACAGAGTTTCAGGGAAGAGGATTGCTTTTTCTATGGGCTCACTTGCTATCGAATAAAGTATATAAATAAAGCCTTTCAAACAATACCTAAGAAGTTAGACCCACTTAGACAGACAAAGTGGTATACCTGGTTCACTAATAGGATGAGATTGGAGATATGTGCTTTCGGAAGGCCCTATGAAACCAGGAATGCCTAAAGTGGAGAGAAAAGGAAAGCAGCACTCTGAGGAGCTGATGCATCCATATGATAAGAAGCCGCCTAGCCGCCTACTACTAGTTTGAGAAATGAGAGTTAGGATTTGGTCTCATTCCCTGACCGAGCTCCGTATATGACTTTTGTTCTTCAGGGTTGACTCCTTCGCTTGTGTAAATGAACTATCCACGTCGCAAATAGCATTTCCTATTTTCAAAAGAATAGAGTTGGCGGGGGGGGGGGGGGGGGGGGGGGTTTGATAGAAACTTATTTAGTTGGAAAGCATGGCAGGACGGATACAGACGGGGTGATGTGGCAACACAGGGAGAGCGGAGTGAAAGAATATCAGATGTGTTTGTGGAAGCGTTCTCACCTCGTCTCGAGGCCGCATTAGCTTTATTAATAGAGCCAGGCTAATCGCTGGAAGATTACAGAAAAGGAACGTGTGATGGTTGTTGCCAAAAACAACGGATCCTATTCTATACATAGTATACACCATCTATGGCAACAACCAAGGTGAACGTACCAGAATACAATCTTCATGATCTAAACTATCTGCATGATATCTGAACTTCCTTGTTAACACCCCCCCTCAATCACAACTTGTCAAGTTGAGATTGTGTATAAATTCTGCATGTTGTCTTACGGAGAGAGGTTTTGTGAATCCATCGGCAATTTGATCACCTGTAGGAATATATTTGATGTTCAATAATTTCTGACTTACTCTTTCTTGACAAAATGATAATCTACTTCAATATGTTTAGTCCGTGCATGAAAGACCGGATTTGCCGAGAGATAGGTAGCACCAATATTATCACACCATAACCTGGCAGCACGAGGACTTTTGATATCTAGCTCTCTGAGCAAGGTTTGTATCCACATTACTTCAGCTGTGGCATTGGCTACTGCTTTATACTCTGCTTCAGTGCTAGACCTTGACACTGTAGGTTGTTTTCGTGCACTCCAGGAGACAAGATTTGTTCCTAAGAATATAGCAAAACTTCCAGTTGACTTTCTGTCATCAAAACAACCTGCCCAGTCTGCATCTGAAAAAGCATTGACATGCATGGACGACGATTTACAAATGTGTAAACCAATACCCAAGGTATGTTTTAAATATCTCAAAATTCTCTTAACAGCTGTCCAGTGCAATGTGGTTGGAGAATGCAAATATTGGCAGATTTTGTTAACTGGAAACGAGATATCAGGCCTTGTCAAAGTTAAGTATTGTAAAGCACCAACAATACTTCTATATCTTGTAGAATCTTCAGGACCAAGCATCTCCCCTTGTGCAGAAAGTTTTTCTGATGTCGACATGGGTGTATTCACTGGTTTGCAATTTAGCATATTTGCTCTTTTAAGGATATCGGTAGCATATTTCTCTTGTGTTAGGAGAATACCTTCTTGTGTCCTTTGAACCTCAATACCTAAGAAATAGTGGAGATCGCCTAGATCTTTCAGTGCAAACTCCATCTTGAGATCTCGAAGGAGAGCCACGGTTGCATCAGTAGAGGAGCTTGCAACAATTATATCATCAACATAGATAAGCATGAATATAGTGATGTTTCCTTTACTATAATAAAACAAGGAAGGATCTGCCTTGGAAGGACGAAAACCAAGATCTTGTAATTTTTCACTGAGTCTGGAATACCAAGCTCTTGGTGCTTGCTTTAGTCCATATAGAGATTTATCCAATTTACACACATAATCCAACATTGTTTTATTCTCATATCCTGGAGGCTGCTTCATGAACACATCTTCCTCTAGAACACCATGTAAAAACGCGTTCTGCACATCTAGCTGGCGAAGGTTCCATCCTCTGGAGAGAGCAATAGATAAAACAAGCCTGATAGTGACTGCTTTCACTACAGGACTAAATGTATCTTCGTAATCAATGCCATATCTTTGTTTAAAACCCTTTGCAACCAATCTAGCTTTGTATCTGTCTATTGTTCCATCAGCTCTTGTTTTAATTTTATAAACCCATTTGCAATCAATTAAATTCATACCTGGTTTGGAAGGTACTAAGTGCCAGGTTTTGTTTTTCATGAGCGCTGAATATTCAGTATCCATTGCATTCTTCCAATTTTTATTGTCAAAGGCTTCTTGTAAATTATGAGGTTCTCCTGTTGAGGTAAAAAATCCATATCTAATTCTTCCATCAGTGAATACCTTTGGCTTGACAATCCCTTGTTGTAGCCTGGTCACTGGCCGATGCTGAGTAGCAGGCGTTGGAAAAGCTCCAGCCGCAGATGGTTCGATGGAAGCTGGCGTCGTTGGATCGGCTTCTGAAGACATGTGGCCATACTGATTCGGTGAAGAGATCGGCACAGATGAAATTTCCTCAGTAGAAACATTTTCCAACTGAGTTTGAATGGGGAAGTCTGCCATAGTTCTCGGCTCGGCAGGACTGCTAGCCGGCGGAGCCTCAGGTGCTGCATCATCAGTGCCATGCACAACTACATTTTCGGCACTAGCTCTAGCTTCCTGCAATGAACTTTCTTCTGCAATATTTTCAAGCTGATTAGCAGAGTTAGCAGGGGCATTAGACAATTGATCACCTGTGTGTTCACCTCCATTATCAAAGGAATTTAGCAGAGTAGGAGATAGAAGAAGAATCTCAGTTCGAAGGCGTGCCCCGGCATTAGAATGGAGTTTTGAGAAGGGAAATATCTCTTCATCAAAAACAACATCTCGAGAGATATACATTCTCCCCGGTTGGAATGTCTAGACACTTGAAACCTTTGTGCATGTTACTATAACCAAGGAAGGCGCATTGTTTGGAGCGAAATTGGAGTTTGCGAGTATTATAAGGACGAAGATTAGGCCAACATGCACATCCAAAGGTACGAAGATATGAATAATTCGGCTTAACACGAAATAAGTATTCCAAGGGAGTCTTTGACTGGATCACCTTACTAGGTGTACGATTAATTAAGTATGTAGCAGCTAGGAATGCTTCATCCCAAAATTTCAAAGGCATAGATGCGTGAGCAAGAAGGGCTAAGCCGACTTCGACTATATGTCGGTGTTTTCTTTCGGCTGATCCGTTTTGTTGATGAGTATGAGGACAAGAAACTTGGTGTGATATGCCAACTTTTCTAAAGAAAGAATTTAACTTCTCATACTCGCCTCCCCAATCAGTTTGCATGGAGATAATTTTTCTGCTAAAGAGTCGTTCAACAAGACTTTGGAACTCATGAAATTTTTGAAAAACCTCAGATTTGTGCCTGAGCAAATAGATCCAAGTAAACTTACTATAGTCATCAATGAAACTAACATAATATTTATTTCTCCCTATAGACTTGAGAGCAGGACCCCATACATCAGAGAAGACTAATTCCAAAGGAAAATGTGACACACTAGTTGATTTGGAATAAGGTAACTGATGACTCTTTGCCTGTTGGCAGGCATCACAAACTTTTTCTTTATTGGACTCGACAGAGCATGGGAGATTATTCATATTGATGACTTGTTGAACGACTGGAAGAGCTGGATGACCTAGCCGGTTATGCCACTTTGATAGGGATGGCTTGATGACACTCCATGCCTGTTTATTTGAGCCGGCAGGAGAAGGTGAGAGCGGGTACAGGCCACCCTCACACCTTCCTTGATGAAGAACCCTCTTCGTTACCTGATCCTTAATCAGAAAATAATTTGGATGAAACTCAAGAAAGGCTTGATTATCAGTGACAAGACGATGAACTGAGACAAGATTCTTTTGGGCTTTTGGAACATGTAAGACATTGTTAAGATAAAGATCACGGCATGGAGTATGAACAATAGTGTGATCAATGTGTTCAATGCCCATACCTGCACCACTAGCAGTGTAGATCTGATCGCCACCATTGTACTTGTCACGAACGGTTAGCTTCTCAAGATCGCTGGTAATATGATCAGTAGCACCCGTATCAGTATACCAATTTGTATCCACTCCATAGGATGTGACGGCAGTAGCAGCAGTCCTCTTCTCTGGAACATAGTCTTCATCAAAACGGTGCCAACAGTCAACAACTGTGTGACCCGGTTTATCACACAACTGACAGCGTGGGCGATTGTCGCTTTTCCTTGAACTGCCGCTGCCACGACCACCGCGGCCACTGCGACCACCACGACCATTGTCGCGATTACGACCACCGCGACCGCGCTGGAAACTTCCTCGGCCTCGACCAGCTAAATTGGCTGAGCTTTGGGAGTGCATGCCTCCTTGAAGAAGATCCATCCTGTTTTCAAACGTTAGCAACTGAGCATATAGTTCACTAACCGAGATGGGTTCCACCCGTCCCAAGACGGTTGATACAAGTGGATTGTAGTCGATGTCGAGGCCGTTGAGGATGTAGGAGACGAGTTCTTCATCGTCGAGTGGCTTTCCTAATGTGGCCATCTCATCAGCATAGCCTTTCATCTTGCCAAAGTACTCAGGGACAGTCATTGTGCCCTTCTGACTAGTAGCGAGAGCCATGCGAGTGTTAACTCCTCGTGCACGGGTCTGTGAGGCAAACATATCTTCTATTGCCTTCCAGACTTGAGATGCCGTCGTCATTGAGGCAACATGAGCTAGAACCTCTCGCGACAGAGAGGAGAAGAGGTAACCAAGGACTTGCTGATCCAAGGCTACCCATTTGATGTACTCAGGATTTGCTTCTTGTACATCCTTGTCACCGGATTTGATGACCACCATCTCAGGAGGAGCTTTGATAGTTCCGTCCAGAAACCCAATTAGTTGAGCGCCACGCAGAGCCGGAAGAACTTGGGCCTTCCAGAGCATGTGATTGCTCTTTGTCAACTTCTCTGTTACCGGATGAACAAGAGATGAGCTCAATCCTGGCGCAGTGGAGGAGGACGCGTTGTTCGCCATAGCTGAGAATTTTTTTAGAGGTTGGCTCTGATACCATGAAAGAATATCAGATGTGTTTGTGATGTGTTTGTGGAAGCGTTCTCACCTCGTCTCGAGGCCGCATTAGCTTTATTAATAGAGCCAGGCTAATCGCTGGAAGATTACAGAAAAGGAACCGTGATGGTTGTTGCCAAAAACAACGGATCCTATTCTATACATAGTATACACCATCTATGGCAACAACCAAGGTGAACGTACCAGAATACAATCACTATCTGCATGATATCTGCATGATATCTGAACTTCCTTGTTAACACGGAGCGGGTCCGGGCTTTGCTGAGCTGACGAACCTGATTGACGATAGCCGTGCCAGAGTCAGAGTGGTGGGATTGCCTACCCGAGCCGAGACTGATAGTGGATTTTCATAAACTAGGTGCATTGGAGGTCTGATTAGACTGTAATAGCTGTCCCCTACTTTGTGACAGGAACGAACGAATGCCTAAGCCTCAAATCTGTAGCCGAGCTTGTTTAGACAGGCTTTTTGAAAGGTGTGCTCTTTCAGAACTCTGAAGCAAAAGAGTTTTTGAGTTGAACCAATAACCTGACCCCCTATACAGTGACTGAGACTGAGTTGGGCACATAAGCATACGTCGACGCTGATACTGTCAAAGCATCTCCCTCTGCCGAAAAACAAAAACCAACTCCGGATGTCTGAAGCTTGAGGTCTGTTCCCTGAGAGTTTGTCTCTCTCTTCCCAAATAGCCTGTTCCCCCTGAAATTCTTCCTGAAATTTCAATGTCTGTACGACAACCAATTTGTCAGTAGGAAGTTCTCCCCCCTTTATCGAGATAGCATTGAGAGTGAACAACAGTTTACGTGAGAAAGCCCTTTGTCTGCTTGAGAAAACCCAAATTGAGGATGCGCTAGGAGATATGAGAAAGGAATAGAAGCAATGAGACCACACTCACTTCGTCGATTCCTTAGCTGCTCTTGCCGCTACTTGACTGGACTGGAAAGTCTTGCTTATTTACACTGGGCAGTCAATTCTTTTTGATAGGGTGATGAATCTCGAAAAAGCAAATGCGGTAGGACTAACAAAAGAGTACTGAGTGATAGCTAGGCCATCATAGGGCTTGTTCAAAGACTCGTTCTCACGCACTTGGACTTGACTTCTCATCAACGTGGTCATTTGCATTCCTATTCAACGGAGTAGGAAAGAAGGTGTCAAGCAATAAGTTTTGTCTCCTAGAAAGTCTTTCTATTCTTCAGAAATTCGAGTTTGGCAGAAGAAGATCTTGATAGAGTTGGGCTTCAAGCAATAGAAGTTTGTTCTAGACAAAGTGACATTCATCCAAGCAAATCGTTCATTCTTTTGAAAAGCATTTTTTCACTCTATTTTTCTTGGAACTGAGCACGTGGATTGCCTGATCGGAAGCAAATTCTTCCCGGTCCTTGTCTGTTGAATGAGAAGTGTGTCAGTGCCAAGCCAGGAATAACTCAAGAGACCAAGTCGACAACTTGCTCTGCTACTGCGAATACTACTTCACTGGTTACGGCAAAACACAATTTCCGGATTGTGAGCAGTATATCGCTGAATCTGTTGATTGCAGGAAAACAAATAGAGACGCAATGCTTTGCCTGGCAATTGCTTCCACCAGCTTTTCTGTGCTTTATTTATAGCCTCTTGGCTGTTTACATAATAGAATCGGACTAGAACAACGTATACGAGAAAACTTCTTATTCTACTGCAACTACCTGACGGAACTGGTTTTGAGTTCGGACTGAACTTAGTTAGCTATTCGGTCAGAACTCTGCTACGGCTAAAACAGAGAAAAAAACTTTGAAACTAGCGATGGACAACTAGATTATACCCAACATTTCACCCCTCTAATCTTGTTGTCCAGAGTTCACTTTTATCACGCCTAGCTTTTGACGCATTTCCTGAAACTTTGTCCGGCCCAGAGCTTTAGTCAGTATGTCCGCTAACTGATCCTCTGTGTTTATGTGCATCACTTCCACTTTATCTTCCTCGACGCAGTCTCGTATAAAGTGATACCTTGTGTCAATATGTTTACTCCTTGCATGATAAACTGGGTTCTTGCACAGCGCTATGGCCGATTTGTTGTCAACAAATATTCTCACCCTTTCCGGCTCTTCCTTCTTCAAGTCTGCAAGCAATCTACTCAACCATAACCCCTGGCAGGCTGCTGTAGTTGCCGCGATATATTCTGCCTCGCAGGATGAAAGAGCTACGATCTTTTGTTTTTGGGATACCCAGGTTATGAGACATGTGCCGAGGAAAAATACCGTTCCCATGGTGCTTTTCCGATCATCAATGTCTCCGGCTAGGTCGCTGTCACTAAACCCAAACAGACTGTCTCCTGATTGCTTATCTCTCGCATAAAAGCATCCATATCCAATTGTACCTTTTACATATCGCAGAATGTGCTTGACAGCAGCTAAGTGTTGGGAAGTTGGGGACTCCATGAACCTGCTCACTATGCCCACGGCATATGTTAGGTCGGGTCTAGTATTCACTAGATAACGCAAACTCCCAACCAAGCTGCGATATAATGTAGCGTCGACAGGGGCTCCTTCTGCCTGTTTGCTTAGTTTAAGCCGGTTTTCCATTGGTATTGCACAAGGGTTGCAATCTTCCATACCTGCGGTTTTTAGTATTTTTGCTGCATACCCAGATTGACACAACGAGATCCCTCCTCTGTGCCGTCTCACTTCAATTCCGAGGTAGTAGCTGAGGTGACCAAGGTCACTCATTTTGAAGATCTTCTTCATCTGAGTTTTAAATCCATTTATGTCCTCTAGGCTAGATCCTGTAATAACCAAATCGTCAACATATACTCCAACCAACAGCAGAGATGAACTCTCTCCTCTTCTGTACACGGCATGCTCTAGAGCGCTTTTCTCAAATCCCAGTGCAGCAAGGGATTGATCAAGCTTAAAGTTCCATGCTCTTGGGGCTTGTCGAAGTCCATAAAGCGCCTTCTTTAGCTTTAGAACTTTACTACTGTTGCCGTTGTCGACAAATCCCGGTGGTTGAGTTACATAAACTTCTTCGGCAATTTCTCCATTTAGGAAGGCTGATTTGACATCCATGTGATGGATTTCCCAATCTCCTTGAACAGCTAGGGCTATTAGGACTCTTACCGTTTCTATCCTTGCCACGGGTGCGAACACTTCATCGAAATCTATGCCTTGCTGTTGAGAGTACCCCTTAGCCACTAATCTTGCCTTGTATTTCGTTATGTTGCCTTCTGAATCTCTTTTTACCTTGAAAACCCATTTCAGTCCTATTGGTTTCTGACCAGCAGGAAGTTGCACCTTCTCCCATGTGTTGTTATCAGTTATAGACTTCATCTCTTCCTCCATGGCTTGTCTCCAATGGTCTGTTTTCATAGCTTCCTCCACACTGTCAGGTTCTTCCGCAGCCATGAAGCACATACCAGAATACTCAATTTCCACTTCTTGGGTGTTGTCATAGAGGTCTTGCAGTGTTCTCATCTTGAGAGGAGGCGTCTCAAGTGATGAGACTTGTGGGAGATGTGGACTGGGATGTTGTATCTTCCTCAGTGTCAGCTTCTTCTCCTGACATCGGTGAGTGTGCAGGTGACTCAAACACCCCTCCACTCTGAGATGCCCCGCCGCTGCTCGGTGTTGATGGATCGTCGCTTTGGACTTCATTTCCAAGCGATGGTGGTTGTGATTGTCTTGCTGCTGTTGTCATGCCGATATCCACCACAAAGATATCTGTATGCACTGCTGCATCTTCTCCCTGTTTTGTCGAGCAATCCCAATCCCATGCTTTCTCCTCCTGAAACACTACATCTCGGGTGACACATACTTTGTCACCTACTGGATCATAGACTCGGTAGGCTTTAGATCCGGTTTCATAGCCAAGGAACACCATCTTGGTGCTGCGGTCTTCCAATTTACTGAGGTAAGGCTTTACATTCCTCACATGCGCAACACAGCCGAAGGTGCGAAGATGAGATACTGTCGGTTTTCTGTGAAACCAAGCTTCATATGGGGTTCTTCCTTCTACACTCTTCGTTGCTGCTCGATTCAAGATGTATATCGCCGTTGATACTGCTTCTCCCCAAAATTTTCCCGGTATCTTCATGTTTTTCATTAGGCTTCTTGCCATCGACACAATTGTCTGATTCCTCCGTTCAGCAACGCCGTTCTGCTGAGGGGAGTAGGGGGCTGTCAAGTAGCGTCTTATGCCTTGTTCACTGCAAAAACTGTTGAACTCGGCCGAACAAAATTCTCCTCCTCTATCTGTCCGTAGTCCCCTCATCTTTTGCCTTGATTCAGTTTCGGCACGAGTTCTAATGAGTTTGAAGGCTTGGAAGGCTTTATCTTTTGAGCTGATGAGGGCAACCCACATGTAGCGAGTAAAGTCATCTACCATCAAGAGAAAATACCTTTTCCCTCCAGGAGTTTCCGGTGTGATCGGTCCACATAAGTCGGCATGTACCAGCTCAAGCGGCTCTGTAGCTCGATAGACTGCCTCCTTCGGAAATGGAGTTCGATGTTGCTTACCTGCCAAACATGCTTCACAAGTTTGGTCAACATGATCAATGCTTGGTAAGCCTTCAACCATCCTTAGTCTGGACATATCTCGCAGTGTCCGAAAGTTGATATGTCCGAATCTTGCATGCCAAAGCCATTCCTTGTCACCACTCATTGTCAAAAGACAAATTGGCTGAATCTTATTTAGGTTCATCACATACAACTTGTTTTGAAGCCTTTCAACTTTGCTCACCTCCTGTCTTTCTTCGTCGTAGAGGCTCATATATCCATCTTCAACTACTGTCTTATACCCTTGCGCGTCTAGTTGTCCAATGCTGACAACATTGCTCCGCAACGAAGGGATATAGTACACATTGGTTAGCAAATGGTGCTCGCCAGATGCTCCCTGAAACAGAATTGTCCCTTTGCCGCAGATTTGAACATGTGAGCCGTCACCAAACTTCACTGTACCGATTATGGTGTTGTCGAGGTTGGTGAAAATGTCCCGACATCCTGTCATGTGATTTGTGACGCCGGTATCTAGATACCACCTGCTGCCATCACACTTGCCTTCTCCTCCGAGCTGTGGCTTCATGCTAAGCATGACTTCTTCTGTGACAGTACCTTCAATCAAGAGGAGTTTCACCCCATTCTCCTTCTGGTCCTTTTGTTTTTCAACAAATAGAGCTTTCTCCTTTCTCCTTTCTGGGCTGTTTACACTCTGACGCGAAATGGCCGAACACATCGCAGTTATAACACTTGATCTTCGTTTTATCGAACTTTCGGTAGGGTCGCCCTTCACCTTCACTGCCTCGGCCACCGCGTCCTCGACCACGCCCTCTGTAGTGTCCTCCTCCTCTTTTCGGATTATAGCTTTCACCAAATTTCTTCTCCTTTGTGTTCTGAGGATCCCACTTCTCTCGTGAAGCCATCATGAGGCGATCCCCTTCTTCTTTCTGTCGCCGTCCTTGGATACTCTCCTCAAACGCTCGAAGTCGACCCACTGCCTCTGCCAGGGTCATTGCAGCCATGTCTCCCCATTGTTCAATGGTGGCTACAATCTGCGAGAATTTTTCTGGGACAGCGCTGAAAAGTTTTTCAACCACAGTGCTTTCAGGCATCTCTGATCCAAGGTTCCGAATTTCACTTACCAATGTTGTGAGTCGAAGAGAGAATTTGTTGATGGTCTCATTCTCCTCCATGTTCATCCGATTGAACTCCCTCTTGAGCGTCTGTACCCGAGCTTTCTTGACACGGTCTTCCCCTACTCTCATCTCTTTGAGTGTGCTCCAAGCATCTTTAGCAGTCTCTTTGTGTGTAATTGCCATTAGCACATCATCAGGCACTGGCCCCTTGGTCTGTCTCCTCACAAACCGGTGCTTCCCCTTCAAACTGCTGCCCACACTCCAAGTGATCTGAGAATTATCTTCATCTTCACGGCCCATATGCCGTAATTGGTGTCGCTAAGCATCGGATATTGTATCGGCACACTCGATCTGGTCACAGACCTTACTTGCCCTGATGTCTCTGCTACAACAGTTGCAACCGGACCTGGTGGTGTAGTACCTTGCGATCCAATGTCTGACATGATTTCTGAGTTATCCTGCTCTGATACCAAATGTCAGTGCCAAGCCAGGAATAACTCAAGAGACCAAGTCGACAACTTGCTCTGCTACTGCGAATACTACTTCACTGGTTCCGGCAAAACACAATTTCCGGATTGTGAGCAGTATATCGCTGAATCTGTTGATTGCAGGAAAACAAATAGAGACGCAATGCTTTGCCTGGCAATTGCTTCCACCAGCTTTTCTGTGCTTTATTTATAGCCTCTTGGCTGTTTACATAATAGAATCGGACTAGAACAACGTATACGAGAAAACTTCTTATTCTACTGCAACTACCTGACGGAACTGGTTTTGAGTTCGGACTGAACTTAGTTAGCTATTCGGTCAGAACTCTGCTACGGCTAAAACAGAGAAAAAAACTTTGAAACTAGCGATGGACAACTAGATTATACCCAACAAAGTGCTGCTGGGCCACGCTTTTTTAAGAATGCTTCTTTCTCAGCCTAGGCCTCTTGCCTCATTGGTGGTCTCCCTGGTTGAAGTTCTATGAGAGAGAGAATAAAGAAACCCTTTGTTGTGGTTGAATGCTTATTTCAACCTATCAGAGTGAGTCCTATTTGCTTCCTTGACTCGTACTCTTTGTATTATCGTTTTCTCAACGATAGATGCAATTCTGCCTGCGCTGAATGCTTTCGATGAGAAAAGACTGATTTTCTGGCGCATCCGCCCTCAAACAAGCTTTTCTGTCAGCAAGTCGGTGTCCTCATCGAGCTGCAAATCGAGATCAGTGGAAAAGCGCTCCATCCACATGACCCCAAGCCGGAGAACAAGAAGATACCATTCTATTTTGAATCCAGTCTACACTCCTTTCCATCGGTGACTCTGGGTATATTTTGAAAGAAGTCGGTATCGGTGTGGAAAACCTCGTCCCGCTTCTATTTGTATAGTGGTTGGCAAATGCCTGCCCAAAAAGTAGGTTGTGGCTTCCGATTCGGTCTTATCTCCACAATTTTCCTTGGTTCCTACTTCCTTGTCGAAAGTATTTTGCAAAATACGAATGTTTCCGAATCCGAATAGAAATTGACTTGCTTGTATCCTCGACGGTCTAGAAAAAGTGGAGCAACTAGCGTACTTGAGAATCGTCGGAAGATTTCTAGCAAAAAGTGCAGATTCTTCTTTTTCGGGCTTGACTCTTAGAGTTCCAGATGTGGGTTTTTCCCTAGGAATCATTTTCAGACAGTCAAATTCGCACTGTGCTAATATTCCACTCCTCCTTTTCAATTTCTGCTTTCACATATTTGGTAGTATGTCGATAGGCTATGATTGGCTTGCTCACACGAGCAATCGCCTCTGAGGCCTGGGACGGGCAGAGATGAGACTAGATTAATTGAGCTATTTGCGCTTTCGGAGCGGCCATGGCTCGATGTCGCCTTAGTCTGGGACTAAGATGAGATTTTGCTTCTTCTAGGCGGTCGACATGAATTGAATTGTGGGGAGCAATTAATTTTGCCTATAGTTAGCCGAGGTGAGAGTTTCCTTGACGCTTTGGATAGTGGGCTTGTTGAGACACTCAGGGTTAGCTGCAATGTATGCGATCTAGACCATAGATGCTTGGTTTGCGGCTAGACCTAGACTCGTACGGTGAATATGGACATACGTCTGCGGGGCAGATGATTCACTGTAACATGCATTTCATACTGCATGTGCTAGGCGACATTGGGAAATGAGTTGAGTGGTCCTAGAGACCGAGACCATCATTGTGTGAGTCCCAAAATACGTACCATCATGACTTACCCAGCATGTTAAGACGATCCACCAATGTTTGAGCACGAATCTTATTATACTGTCCATCTGCATTAGAAAAACAGAAAAACTAAGAAACGGTTACAGTATACCTCTGAAACTTATGAAACTTATGAATTTTTACACTGAAACTCATGAAACTTAGCACTAAAAATTGATGAAACATGAAACCGATGAAACTAAACATTGAAACTCATGAAACCAGCACTGAAACTGATAAGTTTCATAAGTTTCACGGCTATACCGTTGCAACGGTATACCGTTCCCTAGTCTCTCTCTTAGAAAAAAGACTGTTCGCAAAAAGTGCGCCAAGAATCGGGACCTTCCTGGCTGTAAGCATATACTTGTCCGGTACATGTTCCGCTTGTCTACTCTTGCCTGGGATACTAGGCACCGTACTCTTGTTTCGGTTTGTGCTTAAGCTTAGGATCTTCTACAAAGATTTCTTATATTCGCTTCTGCCGTCGATCTTTATTGTGAGGAGTATGTCGAATAGGCTCCCAATCTTACTCACCAAGTCTGACCCCAACCCCATAATTGACCTGTGCATTTGCCATATGGTTCCTCACTCTGCAGCTGCAGCTTCAACTGGTAATTTCGATACGTTATCGGCGTTAAATGCTTTGGGAAAAGCCCTTCTTCATATGAAGCTTTCCCATTCCTGATGCCTATTTACCCTCTTCTGTGTAGGGCTCGACTAGCGCCCGCGTCTTCGTCTTCTGAAAGAGTTTGTTTATTCGCCGGGGTCCAGGTTAACGGCGTAAGAAATTCTTTTCTTGAAATTGAAATAGGGAATAGATATTACTGTAATAAATCACTACTACATTAGTACGTTTTTTAAGGGTACTCTTGTGGGCAATACTTACTGAAGTGGATCCTTGCTCTATATATAGGATTTTGGAGAGGGGTCGGCATATTTTTTGGTTTCTCAATTTGTACACAGCAAACATTGGAGTTTGAAGGTAGGCAGTGATACTGGGCAAGGTAGCCAGAGGTTACATTTCCATGCCTCCTGAAGAAGGCGACGTCGAGAAGGTGGGTGGGCGAGGACCAAGCGATGGCGAAAGTCAAAAGACATATCTAGACTAAGGGATGAAAGCACAAGGTTAACCAAAGAGCCGAGAACTCGGGAGGACTCGGGATATGTTCTCAAAGCCTTGGAGCACCGCGTCAATCCAATGTCAGCAATCGTTCCTGTGAATAAAGTACTTGACTCTCGGATGGAAGGGTTTAGAGCAAGAAGGAACCCACCTCAGATCAGGACAGAGTGACGACAACAATAGGCAATAGTAACCAAGCCAAGGTTGTAGATAGAGCATTCGCCAATGCTTTGACATAGACCAGAGGGCAAAGTACCACATACAAAGGAGCGAGAAGCCACTCGACCGTAGGGAGAGGAGCGAGAAGCCTATCGAATCGTTCAGCTGAAGAAGAGGGGAAAGAGTAGAGCTGCCAACTCCATAATGAAATTCACTTTGAAAACGCCACGGAGGGCGGGCGCAAAACACATCTAATTTAGGCTCACTTCTTTTTATGACCCGTAGAAGAAAATGCCTTTTTTAGTGACTAGTTTGACGAAGGAAGGCTTGGGCGGGAAAAAAAAGTGCGGAGCTCATGCACTTGGTTAACCCCCCCTTGGTGTTAAGTCTTGACGATGTCTTTGAGGCCACCACAACCAGTGAAGATTGGTGTGTGGCATCATCACTGTCCGACTCGGACTCCCTTTCTATGATACTGGATTCATTCGGTAACCTTTCTTTTATTTCTACGCAGATTTGCTGCTAGAAAAGCAGTCCAGTTTTCTCGTAACGAAGGGATTTTTACTTACTTGGGTTCTTTCATTGTAATAGCTTATTCACATGCCTCCTTTCCTACTTGGGTTCCATATCAGTACGAGAAGCAGAGAATGGTTGAGTGAAAGCATGATCGAAATGCATGAACTCTTGTTTTTCTGGTTGAGTGTAAAAAGCCATCCAATTCAGATTTTTCTAATGAGAATGCACTAACCAGGCTTCTCAAATCGGGGTTTGTATTGCTTGCTATCCAAAAAGAAGCTTGACTCGTAGCGTAGGCATAGGCAAAAGCACTTGAAAAAGCAATATAAAGTATATAAAAAAGGTCATGGTCAAATTGAGAAAAAAAAACGCGAATTATCCAGTTGTCCTCCATACCTCTATTTCCCCACGGCCCAGGCGGATTATTCTTTATTTGTTTGCGACACCTGGTCAAATTTGATTATTATGTCGATGATATCGTATTGACTGGTGATAACCCATTGCTTCTCGACTCATTAGTGGGTCAACTTGCTCGAGAATTTGCCTTGAGCCGGGTCCTCCTCATTTCTTTCTGGGGAAGGAAGCTCCCTTCAAAGAGAGCTTGAACTTACTTATCGTTCGAAGATTCGGCCCAAACCTAGAAATACGAAAAGAGGACTTGCTTCTATAAACGTATGCTAACGTCAGAGCTAAATACAACATATAGTAGGGAGCGTTCTCAAAACTCCCAACTAGCAAAGTTGGCTTTTGGATTATCCAACATAGTGCCATCTGGGGGGAGACGAAGATTGTAACATCCTCAAATTTATAAAGTAATAAAAATCAAATATTAAAATGATAAATAATGTTCTCATACATTTCTTGATTTTTATGTGTATTTATTGAATTGTTTGATACTTGTGATGCTTGTTTGGACTATAGTAAGAAAAGAGAAAAGAGAAAATATAAAATGGTAAGATGGTAAGAAATGAGATTTACCATAGTAACTTGGTAGATAACTTTGCTAGACCCTAGAGAACGTCTCTAGTTGGTCAAAGACCATGTGAGTGCATTTACTAGTGAAGAAAACAAATTAAAATGATAAATATTATCTCTGCCCTGATCAATGTCAGATTTTTTTTAGAGAGAAACGTGGAGCAATCTAGACCTTAGAATTTTTACCATAAGACCTCAGACATATCACCTTCACCCACAAAAAGTTTTAAAAATTAATAAGCAATTTTGCTATGAGTTAGCATTTAATTTAGGCAGATTTGAAATTCTGCAGAAATCAATAAAAGATTTATAGAGAAATAATTCTTGCGAGTTTAGTGCTGAAATTTTTATGGTAGATCCATATTATAAGTCCACACCTTCAGTAAAAATTTCAGAAATTAAACATGTTGATTTAGTCCCTTAACCAGGCCGAAAACCGAAGTAAATATCTTGTGCAAGTCGGCATGTCAGAATTATTAAAAATAATTGGTAGATTGTTTTAACCTCAAATTTTTACTGGTAGTAGATGACTTACTCATCAACTCGTATAAAAAGTTTAGAAAAATATTGAGCTGATCTGTCTCGTGAATTAATTGCCCTTTTGCGCTGTCTGGAAAATTTGCTCTGGAGCTCTCCCTTGGTCTTACACGCGGGTCCACGCGTCCAGCCAGCCCATGTGCTAGCGCTACTGCTGATGGAGCCCAGAAGCTATCCGGCCCATGCGTCATCCTCTTATTCTCTCATCTCTATTTCTCTCTAGTTCCACTGCCGTGTGGACCCCTTTGGCCAGGCTCGTCTTCCACCTCTCCTCATCTCTGTCTTTCTCTCTCTCGCTCTCTCTCTTCTGTCGGCAGAACTTGAGCACCGCCTTAGTTCTTGTCCCTTATGCGCCGCAATCCCGCGCCTCGAGGCCACCCTCTGCCACGCCGCTGCACCCCTGTACCACGCCCATGCCTTGACCAAGCTGGAGGAGAACGCCCGAGAACCGCCGCCACTCCCTCAACAAGCCAAACCCCCTCCTTACCGCCTTCCCTGCCTATTTAAAGGGAAGGAGTAGAGCCTCTAAGCACCGCTAAACTCAGAACACTCACCCATTTCCTCTCTCTCGCCCGGAACCACTCAGGCCGAAGCCTTTCTTCCTCACTGCCGGCGAGACTCGAATTGGGGGAAATCCCAAATTGCTTCACCTCGGTAAGAGAACGTCCAAATTGATGGTTCCTAAAGTATCCAGGAGTCCTAACGACTCTATTGCGTGCCTTCTTTCAATCCGGATCGACCCGAGGCGTCCCGGCACCGATCTCTTCCTTGTTCCGCCGCCGTTGCACGGTGAGAATCTAAGCCGAGACCATTTTCCTTTGGCCAAAGTACGCACTAGCATCCTTGAGCACCCCTAGTTGTATTGCGCATGTTGGTCAAGCCAGAAATAGCCCGTAGCTTCTTCGCGTCTTGCGCCACCGTGAGCCTCCGCCGGTCATCGCCGTGAGCTTGATTTCTCCGAACACCACCCATATCCAAGTGGTTCCCTAGACTCACCTTGGTCCCGTGAAGCCGTAGCTGCCGGCCAAAGTCGATCGACGTCGCCGGTTTGCCGCCGGTGAGGCCGTCGGCCACCTCCTCTGCGCCGGCTCACTGCTATGCGGGCTCTGCTACCGCCAGCGCACCGCTCGGGCCGCCATGTGGTCGGCCAGACAAGCAGCGCTACATCGCGCCGCCGCACTCAAGCCACTGACGGGCCGGTCCCAGGCGCCAGCGACTGCGACTCTGGTTCAAAACTAGCCCGCGCGCAATTGGGAAAAGACGCTTTCCCTTAAGGAAAGCGCACTTTCCTTTTATTGGATTAATTCAGACCCGATTATATTCAAGTGCTTATAACTTTTTATCTGTAAATCCAAATCAAGTGAAACTTGTTTGTAAATTCATTATAAATCCTCTAGTTTCATAATATGTAAAAATATTTGAAACTTATTTAGCAATTTAAACTTGAATTTGAATTTAAAGAGTGAAATTTGGATATGTAGCATGTAGAGACTTTGTAAACTAAGTCCAAATTGAGTAAAATCAATTTTGTTAGAATCCTTAGATCATATACTACTCAAATATGTAATTAGATTTGGATTTGGTGTTAGTTTATGAAAATTTCGCATTAGGACTTTAGTTAATGCATATATTTGATATAGTTGCAATAACTTACTCAAAAATGATCCAAAATGAATGAAACTTGTTTCTTTATGCTCATTACACTAATTAGGATCAGATGGTAAGATGAAAGTTAGGTTGCACCATGTTCTTTCATTAAATATAACTAGGGTTGCTTTGCATGCTAATTCGTATTAGTACAATTAATCATACACCCTAAAAATGAATTTCATTATATTCAACTTTACAATCTTAGCTTCCTGAATTCGTAAATTAAAAGGAAATAATACATAAAGAAAGGTAGTCATGTTGTATGTCATTAAGCTTTTACCCCTAGGCCCAAAACCTTATAACTTGGTTAATGCATGAATTGATTAAGTAATTGCCATCATTGGTTGATTTGAATTGATTCCATTTGAATCCTTCAATTGCTATCTTTATTGTTTGTGTATTTGCTTCTTTTATCGATATTGAAGTATCTTATTTGCCATGTTCTTAATCGACGTATAGACGCTGAGATTACCGACTACACTATCGACGTCACAGATCCAGCTTACACCGCTGAGGAGCAAGGCAAGCACCCCTTTGATCATTCTTGAACCCAGATTTTACAACCAGATAAAATGTGATTAAGAATCTTCCTGCATGCTCATATTTTAACTATTTATTTCACTCTCTTGGTAGTTATAACCCAATGTTGATATATTATCTTAAACATATCAACATAAACCCCATGATAACCATAGGAATGGATATTCAATTAAAAGATGGGCTATAAAGAATATTAATTACATCTGCTTAGCAATGCTTAGAATGATACGTTGACATCTACACCCACATACACACTTCTTTATGAAATCTTTTATGGTTTATTTAAGCAGTAAAGGATACTGGTAGTTTGTTAAAAATGAAAATAAAACTACTGTTTTGACGTGGGTGATTATTGGCAATAGCCGGTTGTACATGTTTTAACGTGTACGTAGATAGGGTGGAGTATCGCCCATGTCACAATAAGGACCGAGCTTATGTGTTGTTTTCAGGCCAAGATAATCGTACATCCACAAGTACTGAAATGGGACAGTCTTAACCTATTAAATTAGTTGAATATTAGCTTTGCACATTGGTAGGCAGTTGTAGCACGGGCATTCCGGGTATTGGTTTGCTCGAGGGAGGTGTCATCACCGAGGTGTTGGCATCTGCCGTTGTAACGGTGTACGCCTGGCTATGAATTGGGGCTGTTGTTGTACCATTTGAGCCGCGGGCTCTGAATACTATTGCTTCACCGTTTGTTTGCTTCCATCATAGTCAGGGGTAACGTCATTGGGCTAGTGCAAAGTTAAGATTCAAGTAATCGAACAGTTTCGTTATGAACTCCTCGCGGGCATACCAAAGGAAGTGTGTCTTATAGCTTGCAAAAAGGGAGAACATATCTTGTGGGTAAAGCAGTACAAACTCTGCAGAGTCTAAACCTAATCGATTAGCCGCGCTCGCGGTCATGAGCACTTGGTAAAGTCATCACATAGTTAGCTGTTTCTGTTTTCAAAAATCTTTGATAAAATGATTTGGAAAATGGTTTACATCCTTTAATGACACTTATTGTTACATTTGTTCATATAAGACCATGGAGGGTCTTTTTCGTTAATTTACTCACAAAGGGCCGTGAGTAAAATGTTATTATTCTTTTATTACTTGTTATCTCAATTACTTATCAAACTTTCTTAAAGTTTTATTTACGCTTTCCATTACTATTCAGTATTACTTCATTCAAAACTTTCGCTTTATGCAAAACAACCGTAGAAACCCACTTTCTATTTCAGTCTGCATTTATTCCAGGAATTGCATACACTACAAAGTCTTGCGAGTACCAATGTACTCAACTTGCTTCAACAATGTTTTTAGGTGAAGAGCAAGATTACGATATTGATGGGAATGAATATGAGGAACCTGCGAGTTTTAGCGACGACTGATCTTTTGTAACATCCTCAAATTTATAAAGTAATAAAAATCAAATATTAAAAATGTGAAATCAGTTTTGTGTTGCATTTCTTGATTTTATGTGCATTTATTGATTTTAGATCTATTGGTTGAATTAATTGTTGAAATGAATAATGGAATTTAAGAAAGAAAAGAAAAGAGAAAATAGTAAAGTGGTAAGAAATGAAATTACCATGGTAAAAATCTTGTATAACTTGGCCAAACCCTAGAAGATACCCCTAGATGGTCAAAAGACCATGTGTATGCATTTATTGATAAAGAAAACAATTAAAAATGATAAATCCTTTCTCTGGCCAGTCCCATGTCAGATTTTTAGAGAACAATGTAGAGCGATCTAGACCTTGGTATTTTTACCATAAGACCTCAGACATATCAAATTCATCCAAAAAAATTTGCGAAAATTATTAAGAAGATTAACTATTTATTTGCAATTAAATAAAGCTGAGTTGCAATTCTGCAGAAATCAGTAATAAAATTTTGGAGAAATAAATAATGCGAATTTAATGTTGAAATTTTTATGGTAGATCCATATTGTGGAATAACACCTTCAGTAAAAAGTTCAGAAATAAATAGGTTGAGTTAGTCCCTTAATTAATTCAAAAACTAAATTGGATTTTCTGTGCAGCTTTCGCTGTCAGATTTTTAGTAAATAATTGGTAAATCATTTTAATCTCAAAATTTTACTGGAGGTGGATAATCCATCCATCAGCTTAGTTAAAAAGTTTCGAAAATTTCCAGTGAAGTCCTGACCATGAATTTAATGGTTAGCTGTGCTGTTCAGAGGAGAAACCTAGAAATTCCTTCTCTCTCTCTCTTTCTCTTCCACGTGGGGGCCACGTTTCCAGCGGCTTGGGCGAATTCATCGCTGCCGACAGGGCCCAGACACCTCAGTGCCCACGCGTCAGCCTCTCCCCATTTCTCTCTTTCCTTTCTTGTTCCGCTGCCTTGTGGACCCCAGCTGCCAGCACCTTCTTCTTCCTCTCTCGTTCTCTCTCGCTCTCTCTGTTTCCTCAGCGGAGCCGACTTGAACCGCCTCCATTCTTGTCCGCATTGCGCCGCAACTCCTCGCGCCTCGCGCCTGCACTGTGATGGTGTCACTGCACCTGCACTGCACCACTCGATGGCCTTGACCTAGCTGGAAGGAAAGCTCCAGAGAACGCCTTAGTTGGCCGCCGCCACCTTCTCCGTTGCCCAAACCATAGGAGTCATCATTCGCTTCTATTTAAGCACCCACCGAGGGCATAGTGACCTCCTCAATCCAACACGCACCACCATTTCTCCCTTAACGCCCGGAACCATCCAGTGTAAGCCTTCTTCTCCGCAATGGCTAAAACCCGATTTGGGGGAAAACTCAAATCCGCATATCTCGGTAAGAAAATGTCCAATTGGTTGATCCTAAAGCACCCATAGATACTCACAAAGTTGTTGCGCACCTCCTTCCAGATTGGAACAACCCGAGGAGATCCCTCACCGAGCATCTTCTTCCGCCATTGCCGCCGCTCGGTGAGAACACCATCCGCCCGCTTATTCTTTGATTCAAGAGTATGGCTAGGGTCCCTAGAGCCTTCCATAGCTCGTGCGCATGACCATTAGGCCTGAGATGCCCCGTAGCGTCGCCGAGCCAAACCTCACCGTGAGCTTCCGCCGGTCATCGCCGTGAGCTTAATTTCTGAGAACACCACCCATATCCAGACGATCCCCTAGGTTCCTCATGACCTAGTGAAGCCGGAGTCGTCGGCCAAAATCGATCGACGCCGCCGGAGAGCCGCCGGTGAGGTCGTCGGTCACCTCCTGCTGTATTTGTGTCGCTGCTATGCGCGACTCATCGGTAGCCGCACATCGGCGCCTTCTTTGCCATGTGGTCCCGACCACGCAGCCAAGATCGCCTGCCGCAGCGATGCGTTCAGACGCATAAGTCGCCGACGGGCCCGATCGCTAGCGACAGCCACCGGATTCAAAACCCAGCCCGCGCAAATCAAAGGAATACGTTTTCCCTTTTGGAAAGCGTATTGTCTATTTGTCTGGGTTTTTAGTAAACCAATTTGATTCAAATGCTTATAACTTTTAAACTATAGCTCCAAATTGAATGAGATAAATTCCTAAATTCATCATAAATCATCTAGTTTCATAATATGTAAAAACATTTTAAACTTGTTTAGAAATTTGAATCTGAATTTAAATTTAAAGAGTGAAATTTGAATATGTTCCATGTAGGATTTTTGCAAATAAAGTCCAAATTGAGTGAAACCAACTTTGTTGGAATCCTTAGGTCAAATACTACTCAAATACGTAATTAGATTTGAATTTGGAGTTAGTTTGTGAAAATTTCCTTTTAGGACTTTATTTAATGCATAAATTTAATATGGTTGCAATAACTTGATCAAGAATCATCCAAAATGAATGAAACCTGTTTCTTTGTGCTCATTACATTATTTAGGACCAAATGGTAATATAAAAGTTAGGGTGTACCATGTTACTTTGGTTTGGCTTGTTTAAAGTTACCTTAAGCAATGATTAATATTAATACAACTAACACCACACCTTGAAAATAAATTTCATTATATTCAACTTTACAATCTTAGCTTCCTGAATTCGTAAATTAAAATGAAATAATACACAAAGAAGGTAGTTGTGTTATATGTCCCTAAGCTTTAATCTTTAGCTTAGAACCATAAATCTTAGTTCATATTTGAAATGATAAAGAGATGAAGTGATTGCCATCATTGGTTGATTTGAATTGAATCCATTTGAATCTTTCAACTGCTTTCTTTGTTGTTCATGTATTTGCTTCTTTTATCGGTATTGAAGTATTCTTTTTGCCATGTTCGTAATCGACGATTAGACGCTGAGATTACCGACTACGCTATCGACGACACAGATCCAGCTTACACCGCCGAGGAGCAAGGCAAGCACCCCCTTGATCATCTTGATCCCAGATTTCATAATCAGCTAAAATGTGATTAAGAATCTTCCTGCATGCTTATATTTCGCTAAAACATTACTTCGTGTTATTTGGTAGTTATAACCCATACTAATGGATTTCCTTAATCACTGTTGATCTATGATCCATGATAACCATAGGACTGGTTAAGTTCTTTAAATTGGGTATAATCGTTTATTAACCTGCAAATGCTTAGCACTGCGTTAGGTCAAAGTTGGAAATGTTTACACCCACACATCATTCTTTATGAAATCTTTTATGGTTTATTTAAGCAGTAAAGGATACTGGTAGTTTGGTAAAAATGAAAATAAAACTACTGTTTTGACGTGGGTGACTATTGGCGAGCTTAGGTTGTACATGTTTTAATGTGTAAGTAGATAGGGAGGAGTATAGCCCATTACACAATAAGGACCTAGCTAATGTGTTGTTTTCAGGCCAAGATAACCGTTCATCCACAAGTACTGAAATGGGACAGTCTTAACCAATTAAAATTATTTGGAACTAGCTTTGCACTCTGGTAGGCAGAAGTACGGTGTACGTCTGGCTATGAATCTGGGGCTGTTATTATTCCTGGTGGGTCACTAACTCCGGAATTTCTATTCCTGGTGGGTTACTGACTCCGGAATTCCTTTTACCTTTTTAGCTTCCATCATAGTCAGGGTTAAACACTGTCGCTGGTGCAAAGTTAGGTTTAAGTAATCGAACGGTTTCGTTATGAACTCCTCGCGGGCATACCATAGGAAGTGTGTCTTATAGCTTGCAAAAAGGGAGAACATATCTTGTGGGTAAAGCAGTACAAACTCTGCAGAGTCTAAACCTAATCGATTAGCCGCGCTCGCGGTCATGAGCACTTGGTAAAGTCATCACATAGTTAGCTGTTTCTGTTTTCAAAAACCTTTGATTAAATGATTTGAGAAATGACTTATACCCCTTTTTGTCACTTATTGTTACTTTTGTCCATATAAGACCATGGAGGGTCTTGTTCGTTATTTTACTCACAAAGGGCCGTGAGTAAAAATGTTATTATTCTTTTATTACTTGTTATCTCAATTACTTATCAAACTGTCTTAAAGTTTTATTTATGCTTTCCATTACTATTCAGTAGTTACAAATCAAATCTTCGCTTTATGCAAAACAACCGTAGAAACCCACTTTCTATTTCAGCCTGCATATATTCCAGGAATTGCATACACTACAAAGTCTTGCGAGTACCAATGTACTCAACTTGCTTTAACAATGTTTTTAGGTGAAGAGCAAGATTTCGATAATGACGGGAATGAATATGAGGAACCTGCGAATTTTAGCGACGACTGATCTTTCTAGGTTCATCTCAGCAGTTGCCTGTGGAGTTATGGAATAGTTGGCATACTATGAGACATGGTTTTTATTTCCTGCTACTTTTGGTATTGTAATAACACTATAAAACTTGTGATGTAATAAAAGTGTGTATCTGTGTGGCTGTAATATCTAAATTGTGTTTGTGCGTGCCAGCCACTGATCATGGGAATGGCACAGGAAGCACTTAAGAGCCTCATATTTATGTTACTTAGTGACATAAAAATGAGGGTCTCACATCTTTCTAGGTTCATCTCAGCAGTTGCCTGTGGAGTTATGGAATAGTTGGCATACTATGAGACATGGTTTTAATTTCATGCTACTTTTGGTATTGTAATAACACTATAAAACCTGTGATGTAATAAAATGTGTATCTGTGTGGCTGTAATTTCCAAATTGTGTTTGTGCGTGCCAGCCACTGATCATGGGAATGGCACAGGAAGCACTTAAAGAACCTCATATTTATGTTACTTAGTGACATAAAAATGAGGGTCTCACAAAGATCCCTAGGTTTCACTTTCTCAATTAGCCTAGAGACAAGCCACCCGGCCAGATAAGAGTTCAACGGGAAAACTCTACCTAACAAAAAGGTGAGAGGAAGTTTATACCGAGTTACCATGGCAACCAACCTTGCATAACGCTTGGAAAGTTGCGACAGAGGTTTGGAGATTGTTCTAAAACCTGCACCATTAAGCCTTAGAAGTACCCCGAGAGGTACTTATGGATAACGTAGCGATATTGCTACGGCTCCATAAGGGTGGTTCACCCCCAGAAGGTCCTTTTTGGATAAAGGAGAGCAATCTACAGAGAGTTTCTTAACACTAAATCTTTTTGCAAACCCTGCTCCACCACGAAGCTCTCAAGTTCATCAATGGCCAGCATAAGCTCAAACCCCGGGGTAGAATTTTGGCAGGAGTACGCCTTCTACATTAAGCACAAAGCCGGAGTTCTATGTGCTGCTGACGCACTAAGTCGCCGTCATTCCTTGCTCAACACCATGCAAGTGAATGTTCTCGGTTTCGAAGGAGTCAAGGAGCAATACAGAGATTACCCCTTCTTCGGCAAGATCTACGAAGCTTCGCCCCTAAAAGGGTTGTGTCCCCCACGAAGGGTTCCTTCTCCTCGGAAACAGACTCCGCCCGAAGGTTCCCAACGATGGACCATTATTCCAGAGGCTCATGGGGGAGGACTTGGTGGACATTTTGGGCGAGATAAGACTTATGCGTTAGGCTAAACTCGATCTATCTTTCAATCTTAGCAATTGGAGAAGCTCATCTTAGGACCATCAGGAAATGTATGACTCACTTATTAAAGTTTGGAAAGAGAAGACTATTCAGTCAGGTATCTTTATGGACTCCTCCTCGCTTGCTATTACCACTGAAAAAAGACAAGTAAACAAAAGGTGCGTGTGAAGCTATCAACGAAAGAGAATGAATTGAGAAAAGTCACTGTCAAATTGATGTTGTTTAATGGACAGTTAGGTTGCACCCCTCTATGCTATCCCTGACGATCTGATCTATGTTCTGTACCAGTGTTCATACATACTCTTGAGGCTGCTTTCTTGACCGATTCAGTGTCCCTGCTTGACTTGCTTGGATTGCTACCAAAGCTTCCCCATATTTCTTATAGGGATGATTACCACTGACATTTGACATTGTCTTCACTTCATTCTTTGACTGCTGGAAGGGAATTTCCTTCATATTCAACAATTGGATGGATGTCCGAGCATATGCTCTTTACGGTGCCGTAGCCCATTCTCTCCAAAGAAAGGAAGCAGTCACACAGCCAGCCCTCTATCCTATAGGTTAGGCTAAGGCGTCTATTTAGATAAATAGGCTTCATCTGCTTCTAGCACTGAACTAGAACCTGCATCTTCCATTCCATTGCTGGTACCCATTCAATCGAGATTGCTACTTCAGGAGTGGGCTTAGAGCCAGCAAGCAAAGTAAGGCGAAGGGGCGGTGGTGGGCATACCTTAGACTCAAACCCTGTCGGGGATGCCCAGGGATGTGTACCAAGTAGGGGTGAAAACGGTACGGAAACTTTCCGACCGTTCCGAAGAAAAACGGAAACGGAAGTCTGTTTTCGGAAACGGAAACGGAAAGTGTCGGAAACGGAAACGAAAACGGTAATTTTATTCGGAAACGGAAACGGAAACGGGAGAGTCAGTTTCGACGGAAACAGAAACAGAACGGAAATTCCGTGTAAGATTACTCAGAAATTCCGAATGCCCAGGAGACCAAGTCCAGCAATCTCGCCGGCCTGCCAGCGCCTAGTGGCCAGCCCAGCCCAACCCGAAATTGCAAATTGCCCAGCGCCTACCGTTCAGCAACCCTAGTCCCTCCCTGGCCGCCGCCACGGTTCGTCCTGACTCCTGAGTCCCGACGCCGAGTCCCCGCTCCCCGGCCAGCCTCTCGACTCAACACTCAAGCGCCGCCACGAGCCCACGACGCCACCCTTGGCCAGAGTTCCTCCCGGCCTCCCGATTCACACGCCGCCACCTGAGTTCCTCCCAGCCTCCGTCTCCCGAGTCGCCCCAATTCAAGCGCCGCACCGACGCAGTCCACCTCGGCGCCGTCCGTCGACCAGTGGCCGCCGCCCGCCCCGCGGGGGACATCGCTGCCGTGGTCTCCGTCGACAGCTGCGTCCGCGTCTTCGACATCAACTCCGGCGCCTCCATTGCCACTCTCAGACTCCGGCGACTCCCTTGGACCTCGAGGTGACCTTCTGCGCCTCCCTTGGCCAAAAAGTATATTCTCTGTGGCATTAGACTGAGCCGCCGCCGAAGACATTGTAATGTTAAATGATGCTTCAGTGAATCAGTGGAAGCCCTTTTTTTTATTTCTGTGTCGTTAACTCGTTATGTCAAATTATGCTTCAGAGTTCAGACTTTCAGTGATGGACTGATGGTGTTTGGGTATAGCCGTATAGCTGTATAGGCTTCTGCATCACTACATGGCGATTTGTTTTATGAGTTCTTCTCTATCTTATGAATTGGAACCTGCAATGGACACGATAAGTTTCATGAATTAGAACCTCCAATGGACAATCTGTCTTATGAATTAGAACCTGCAATGGACACGATTTGTTTTATGCAGTGCAATGCCACATTTCATCTTAATATGCGTACGCTTAATATCAACAATCTGCACTGGGAAGCTAGGATTCCTATTTTATCAGCCAATATGGATAAATATTTACTGAGTTCTACTGTAGTATGCCGAAATGTGAGTTTACTTCCCGCAGGGCTATTTCTATTGCAGTTTGCTGACATGTGGGATTTATCTTGCTGAGAACACGATAAGTGTTGTTGTGGTATTCAGTTGAGCTTGTTTTTTATTGTCCATGGCTATTTTTTATTGATTGCTATTACATAGAAGTAGCACCTGCAATGATCAATGAGTGATTATTTTTTGTAATCCATTTGTCTGTTGGTATTGTGAGTTACACACTTACATCTATTAGGCTATTACAATATAACAGGTAGCCATGGACAATGCTGCAAGTAGGAGCAGCAGTGCAAGTGCAAGCGCGACCTCCCCTGCATTGCCTTTGGTTCAATCACTGCTGTTCCTTGAGCCTACCGGTGCTACACCAAATTCAAATGATGTTGCAGCTACTACTCCAACTCCAAGTGTGAAATTATATGTGCTTGCTATTATGTTATGAGTTGGTATGTTTGGAATTTTGGATAGATCATGTACTACTGTACTAGTGTACTACATCATTGTGGAATTTTCCGCTTTCGTTTTCGTTTCCGCTCCGTTCCGTTCCGTTCCGCTTCCGTTTCCGTATCTGTTTCCGGGGTTTCCGATTTCGTTTCCGTTACCGGTAAAAAATATGGAAACGGAAACGGAACAGCTATTTACCGACCGTTTCCGTACCGTTTTCACCCCTAGTACCAAGGTCCAATCGGGAGGCACCCAGTTCATGTCAAACAAGCGCCTGGGTTGTGATCTTTCTATAGGCATGCGGCGTCCGGTCCGGACTAGATATAATGAAAGAGGTCCGGGCGATGATGTCGGCTCCATACCCTTGGTTGGGGGTCTGTTCGCCTCGGCGAGCAGTCGCATAGTAATGGAAGCGTACACAACAATATAGGGAGTGGTTAACTCAATCGGCGTTGGCCTCGCTACAGGTTGAAAGAGTTGGTCTTGACTTAACCTACTCTTTATTCAAACCCCGGGCACAAAAATGATAAAACAAAAGCAAGCCCGGGCTACAATCTCTCAAGAAAAGCCAATTCAGGTCCTTTTCAATCCTTATATTGTGTTTCTACTTCCATTACCCTAAGGGGGGGTGATACGGACCGCCCTCGCCCCTGCTAGGTGGGCATATATAGTAAAAAAAAACTCAACCACCCCGCACAAGCAAGGAAAGCCATTTAACCCAATTTCAGGGATGTGTGGATGTCATGCAACGTAAGTAATTCTCCACACATTGACACGTTCGGTTTTACCGCGGGGGTTAGAAGATGTGAATAGGTTAAGTTTCACGCCTAGCTTGGCCAGAAGTTCAGTCCATAACTTACTGATCAAGATGGGATCACGATCTGAAATAATAACAGTTGGTAACCCATGGAGCTTCTAGATCTGATCAAAGAAGAGCTCTACGCCACATCCCAGGCTGAGAACGGGTGTGAGAGTGCCATAAAGTGGCTGTACTTAGTGAAACGCACCAAAATTACCTCTTGACCTTCAGATTGAGGCAAACCACAAATGAAATCCATGCTAGCTAACTCCTTGTCATGGTCCGGGAGTAAGTGGAATTGGTTTAAGCAGACCCGGGCTATGTACATGTTCACTTTTTTCATTTGACATACGTCACACGACTGGACATATTTTGAGACCGAATCCTTCATTTTTGGCCAGTAACAAACCCTCTGAACTCGCAGGTAGGTACCAAGTATACCGGAATGACCGCTCAAGGCTTAATCGTGTAACTCTTGGAGGATCTTTTCTCTCTATCTTACTCTCGCTCGGCTGGGCTACTTTCAGAAGTTGGAACCCCGCTTTGACAGTCCACCATAAGCATATCCGGCTGTTATAGAATCCCCTTCCATTAAATTAGGGATGCAAATGGGCCGACCCTAGGGTCTTCTTTGGCCCACTTTAGTTCATTTGTTTGCACTAAAAACTTAATTTTTACTCCACCTTTTAAGTTTTAGTGCAACTAGAGTGGGTCAAAGATGACCCTAGGGCCGGCCCACTTGCATCCCTACATTAAATAGCATTCACTATCCAATTCCCTCATTCAATTCATATTTATGTATATCATATTCTATAATTCTGCACTGTACAAACTAGAATACGAACAATGTGATTTGGAGGGCCTCTGCAGCTTCTCCTCGAATACGAATAGGAATACGAATTGGAATTGGAATAGCTCCTGATCGGGGGTGTCCCTTCGGAAACTGGCTTCGAGCGCACTTACTTACTTTCTAAACTCGAGATAATTCCATTCAGTCAAAACCAAAGCTCGATATAAGTGAATTCTGTCAAAACAACTCGAAATAAGGAAATTCTGTCAAAGAATTGGAAATACAATACGCCAGGAAACCCAGTAGTAAAGCACTGGAACAAGGGATGTAGTGAACAGCACTGGGAAGTAGTGAATGTTGAATAATTCTTGCCGAAGTTAGTTTTTCTGTTAGGAGTGAGCTCGGTCTTCAGAGGCTGAGCGCGTTAGTGGGTGGTATGGCGCATAATTCGGTTGGGCGTTAAGGCTCTCAGCTGTTTGTAATTTGTTAACTATTTAATCACGTAATAGAGTCGAGAATAAGCTGCCCGAGTTAGCAGCAACAATATCTTCCTCTGTGAACTATTCTTCTGAGTCGCTGGTTTATTGCCGTTCTTCAGTTTTCATCAGAAAACTGTTGGCAGTCCGGCAAAATTCAGACAATTGGTATCAGAGCTGCGTTCAATCCAAGGGCTTGACGATGTCGGCTTCATGGGCTCCAACAGGCAGGCAATCGACGACACCGCCTCGACACCGTCGGTTCTCGCCGGACCACATTCCGCGACGTGGCCGTGAGGCTGGTCGTGTCAGGGTGATCGAGCGTGTCGTGAAGGAGTCCGGCGGATCGGCCAATTACCCGATCCTGACGGAGACCAACTACGGCAGCTGGTCCATCATGATGCAGGTCATGTTGGAGGCGCGTGGTCTCTGGGAAGCAGTTGAGTCTGGCGATGCAGTTCACCGAGAGGACCGCATGGCGCTGGAGGCCATCCTCCACGCGGTGCCGGCGGAAATGAGACCCACTGTGGGGTTGAAGCCGAGTGCCAAGGACGCGTGGGATACCATCAAGGCGCAGCAGCTCGGATCAGAACGAGCACGAAGGGCGAGTGCGCAGAGACTTCGCTGGGAATATGAGCAGATCACATTCCGTGAGGGCGAGTCGGTGGATAAATTTACCATGCGACTCAACAATATCATTACCCAGCTCGCCCTCCTTGGTGATCCGGAGCCGAGCCACAAGGTTGTCGAGAAGATGCTTCGCGTCGTTCCCAAGAGGTACAATCAGATTGCAATTTCGATGGAGACGATGCTTGATCTGGGTGAGTTGTCTCTCGAGGAAGTGGCTGGGCGGTTGAAGGCAGCGGAGGACCGACTCGACCCGCCAGCGCAGACGGGTGCATCTGACAAACTACTGCTCACGGAGGAGCAGTGGGCGGCGCGCCAGGAGGAACGTCGTCGGCAAGACGGGCCGGCGTAGTCCGGAGCTGGCTCTGGCCGGCATCAAGACAAGAACGGGTGGCGCAGGCACAACCACAACGGGCCAAACTATGGAGCAGGAGGCTCCTCAAACTCCGGCGGCGGCCGACGTAAGGCTAAGGACCAGTGCCGTAACTGTGGAAAGTTTGGTCACTGGGCTAGGGAGTGCCGGTCCAAACCCAAAAGGGCACAGGCGCACTCGGTACAGGAAGAAGAAGCTTCACTGCTTCTGGTAAAGGCAAGGGGTGACATCAAACAAGCACCAGTACTGTCCAGGGAATCTACACGAGTGATCCTGGATGAAGAAAGGTTGCTTGTGCAGGTCGGGCAGGAAGAGGATGGCAACACTCGGAGCTGGGTACTCAACCCCAGTAAAATCACTCTGGAAGCCCATAAGGAAGTATGTCCGCCTGTGAAGTGTGTGTGCCTGGATGAGGAAAAGGTTTTTGTGCAGCTCGGTGAAGAAGAAGAAGGCGACTCGAGATGCTGGGTGCTTGATACCGGGGCAACCAACCACATGACAGGGTGCCGGTCAGCATTCACTGATCTAGACAAGTCAGTAAGCGGCACGGTGAGGTTCGGGGACGATTCGGCCGCTCGGATCGAAGGATGCGGCACTGTGCTATTCGCCTGCAAGAATGGTGAACACAGGGCATTCGAAAATGTCTATTTCATTCCAAAACTTGCAACCAACATCATCAGTGTTGGACAATTGGATGAGATGGGCTATCAAGTGAACATCAGAGGAGGATCCATGGAGATTCGGGAGCCTGGACGTCGTCAACTGCTGGCAAAAGTGAACCGCGCACCAAATCGGCTTTATGTGCTTAACATCACCATCGCACAGCCGATTTGTTTAGTGGCGAAAGGCGACGACAGTGCTTGGAGGTGGCATGCCAGGTTCGGACATCTCAATTTCCCAGCATTAAAGAAGATGGCTCGGGAAGGGATGGTGCGAGGGCTACCGACAATCGAGCAGGTGGATCAGCTCTGTGATGGATGCCTTGTCGGTAAGCAAAGAAGAACATCTTTCCCGGAACAGTCTAAGTATCGCACTAAACGGATACTAGAACTTGTGCATGGGGACATCTGTGGCCCAATCTCTCCTGCAACACCAAGTGGGAAAAAGTACTTTCTGCTCCTAGTTGATGATCTGAGCAGGATGATGTGGATCGTTCTGTTGAAGTCGAAGGACGAAGCTGCAGGTGCCATCAAACACTTCCAAGCCGCTGCAGAGGTGGAGACCGGGCTCAGGCTGGGTGCGTTGAGAACCGATCAGGGAGGCGAGTTCAAGTCCATGGCCTTCACTGAGCACTGCGCGAACCATGGTGTCCGCCGGGAACTGACAGCACCATATTCGCCGCAGCAAAACGGCGTGGTCGAGCGCCGCAATGGGATGGTGGTGGCAAGTGCTCGCTGTATGCTAAAATCAAAGGGGCTACCAAGTTGGTTCTGGGGTGAGGCAGTAACAACGGCTGTCTATGTTCTCAATCGAGGGCCCTTTGAATTTTGCTTCGAATATAGGCAATGGGGACATGAAACGGCGACACAGATCTGGATGAATCCGTGATTTTACACGGTGGTATTTTTTCCTAATTTATTCGTTGCTTTGATTTCTTACTTCGCTTCTTTGCGTAATTTTCAGATTTACTTTAGATCTTCTATTTCTTATCCGGTGATCCTATTTTCGTTTGGTTAGTAAGAAGTTTCTCTGCTACTTTTGGGATTTGAATGGTTCCTGTCTTTTTGGCTCTGTTCATCTTCTGGCAAAAAGGTTTCTTGCAGATATTACAGTTCACTTGATTCTAGAATGAAAACAACAAACTGCATTGAGAGATCGCAATTTGGATCTCGTTTTTGGGTTTTAGATACAGAAGATAAACAGGACGAAGAAGAGGACAATGATTCGGTTAGTTCTTCAAATTTACTCAAAGATGCCATGGAAGCTGGGTACTCAATCTCTGAATTGAAGACTTTTTTCAATGCAATTCGATCAAATCCTGCCCGAGAGACCAGATTGAATCATTTCTCTTCCTTGAGACCTTGGAAGGGGCCTCTGCCGCCTCCTAGGATTTCCCCTCCGGTGACTCTCAGCGATTTGGTAGATCGAGCAGCAAATGCCAAAAGTAAAGCACCAGTTTGGGCGAAAGTTCAGGAAACGGAAATAAGGAAGGTATCTGACTTGCCAAAAAAAGATCAATACAGCAGAGAGTTTCCTTCCTTGATCAATCAAAAGCTCACAAACAGATCTGATGCTACTCCAAACCTTTCAGTTGGTTTGAGAAAATTGTTTGCTCGAACCTGGAGTAATAAGATCTTTCCTGCGCCTTCTTTGTTCAAGAGGAAGTCTTTTGCAGCAGTTGTTCGTCAGCAAGTGAAGATGGAGGGAGTTGGCCAAGAATCTGGTCAGGGTGGCAACAACAAGTCGGTTCATCAAGGTGCTAATAATAGATCCACTGGGCAGCTCAATCCTTTTGGCAATTCAGGATCCGGAGGTGGCAGTGCAGGTTTTCATACAGGGCAGAGAACTCATGTGAGTGGTGCTGGGTATCAGGCTTCAGCACCTTTTACTCGTGGTAGATATCAATGGCACCCAAGAGGCCGTGGACGAGGCAGGGGACGTTTTGGGAGTCGTTCATTCTCAGGAACAATGGTTCGTGGCCGGGATGATGTATTGGCAACAAATCCAAGATCTCCGGCTGATGGAGGAAAAGGTAATGCTATTAATCCTCAATCCTCCATGCCTCATCCTTCTGAGGATAAAATTACTGAGGCTGTAGATAATAGCAAGATTATATGTTATCGTTGTCAGAAGAAAGGCCATTCCATTTCAGAATGTCAAGCTATGATTAATTGTGATATATGTGAGAGTGACCAACATATTGCTAGCAAATGTCCAGTACTGAAACTTCCAAAACCTACCGCAAATTTATGTGGTTATGCTGCGGACGGTCTTGGCTTCTATCAAATACCTTATTCTGGCAACAAGAAGCCTCATAATGAGTCTAACAGGACAGCTCTGGTTCGCGTCTTGGGTGATCAATGGAATGTTGATAGGTTATGTGAAGAACTTCATCGAGTGATCCCTATTAAATGGCAGTGGGAGGTCAAAGAACATGGCCCAAACTCCTTTCTGATCCCTTTTCCATCTAAAATTGAATTATTGAGATTAACAAATATTGGGGAAGTGAAGGTTAGAAGTCAAGAGGGGGTGAGCTTATCTTTTGAAGAATGGACTCCTAAGGCCGATGCTAAATGGCAGCTTGAAAAAGTTTGGGTACAAATCTTTGGCGTTCCGTATGAAATCAGGGATTACTTATCTTTATGTGCGGTTGGTTCCATCTTAGGGGCAACTCAATTTGTTGATATGATCAGTACACGGAAAAAAGGAATTGTGCGTTTGAATGTAGCTGTCACAGATGCTAGCTTAATCCCTGATAGTACTGACATCTGTGTTGGTGATGCTATTTATGAGATTTTCTTTGTTTTGGAAAACAAAAATCAAGTGCTGCAAAAGAATCTGGATCAACCAAATGGGAAGGATCACAGTAAAGGGAATCAACAATTGGATGAAGATGCTGATATGCCGGATAGAAATTTAAAGAGATCTAAAACTTTGAAGGAAGGCTCAAATAGTTTGCAGTTGATTTCTGATGTTCCCATGACTTCAGCAAAATCAATAACTCAATTTAAAAATGCAGGACATTGTCTAATTGCTGAGGAGAAGAATTCAGTCTCGGTTGTCAAGTCTAGTATTGTTGCTAGTCCAGAGATACAAGACTTTAATTATGATTGTCCTGTGTTTCAGATTGCTGTTGACAGGACTGACATCATTCCTTTGGCTAATAAACAAGAAGAGATTGCTGAAGAGATCTTGGCATACAAGAATTATGAGATTACGAAAGTTCAAACTGTAGTCCCTGATGTCAAGACGAGTACTATTGATCGGTCAGATATGCAAGTGTTCAATTCTAAATGTTCAGAATAATTTCATTAATAGTTTCCAGTCTAATCCTGCTTTGGAGATGTCTAAAAGGGAACCTGAAAATGGTAACAGTACTCAGTTATTTGTTGAAAACCAGCCTATAGCCGCTGAGAATATATCTTCAGTTGTTCGGACTGAACAGCTTCAACCTAAGGAAGGAATTGATTTTCATGCAGATGATATTTTCACTGATAAGACTAATTTCTGTGATTCTGGTCACAATGATTTCACTCGTGTTGACAAGATTGATATTATCTCTATGGCAACAAAACAAGAAGATGTTGCTACTGGAGATTTGTCGGCAGATCAGACTAATGCTATATTAGTGACTTCTGCTGAACCTGAGAGGGCAAATGCAAAGATAAAGAAATATGCTTGCATTACTAAGGTTAATACTAAGGTTCGAATGGGGGATAAGGTTGATCAATACCAAGCCAATTTCCTGAAGGAAAGCAATGCTGATTTTCAGAGTAAAGACAAGGTTCTTGATTCTGTTGGTAAGAATAGTTTTAATGCAGCACAGGAAGTCTTCTCATCTGGTTTAGCCGAAGAGAAATGTATTGCTGAGCAGGTTGTTGCTGATGATAGTGAGTTCAATATTGCTTATGACAAAGACCAAGTTTCCAAAACTACTACTGAAGATGACGTCAGATCATTACACTTGACGGGCCCAGAAAAGAAGAGGAGTATTGTTCCAGTGGAGATTGCCAAATTTCCTTTAGCATCTGATGTGAAGGGACCTATTGCAGTTCGGCCTTCTAGCATTCTCCCTCGCAGGTGCCAGCGGTTGAATACTCCCACTTTCCCGGGGGGACTCGCATCTGCTGATTTGGATACTTTGGAGAAAGCAAAAGTTAGGGCTTCTATTCGAAATATGGAAGCCCCTAAAGGTACCCTTCCACCTTCTCTGCTTAATTTTTCTGATTCTTATATAAATTCTGAGTTGAATAAAGTGGGAATCTCTTTGGGAAAGAATAAGGATGAAGTGGGACAGTCAATTAAAGAAATTAAGAAGGTAGAGGAGGCTCGATTGAAAGCAGTTAGGACTAAAGATAAGATTCATAAATCTTTTAATCAAGTTGTGGAGGATGTGGATCAAGAAATTCTTGACAATACTATCCTTGATCACTTATGTAGTGATTTAACTGATGAAGTGTCGGACAAAAAGAATGATCACTTATGTAGTGATTATCATGACATTTGTCATAAACTAAAGTCCAAAAATACCAAGCCCAAGACTCGTATAAGAAACCCAATAAAAAAAGTAAATAAATGAAAGGAATTTTTTGGAATAGCAGAGGTCTTGGTGACTTGGCTAAACATAGATATATTTCAGATCTGGTTAGAGAACAACAGATTGATTTTGTTGCTCTGCTTGAAACCGGCAAGAACGAGTTTTCTACATCTAGTCTAAAACACCTTTCTGGTGGACTTGATTATTTGTGGCATTGTATGCCCCCTTGCGGGCGATCCGGGGGAATCCTTTTAGGAGTCAATTTACTTTCTTTTGATATTAGCTCCATTGATGAAGGCGACTTCTATGTGAAGTTTCATTTGAGAAACAAGAATGATGGTTTTCAATGGATTTTGATTGCTGTTTATGGAGCGGCACAAAATCATCTCAAAGAACTTTTTTTGACTGAAATAGTTAATGTCTGTAAAAAAGAATCATTACCTATTTTGATAGGTGGAGATTTCAATCTGATTAGGAGACAAGACGAGAAAAACAATACTAATTTTGAGTCTAGATGGCCTTTTCTATTCAATGCTGTTATTGACAGTTTAGATTTGAGAGAAATTGAGTTATCTGGCCGTCGTTTCACTTGGGCAAATTCTTTAGAAAATCCTACTTTTGAAAAACTAGACAGAGTGTTGATGAGCACTGATTGGGAGCAAAAATTCCCCCTAGTTATAGTGAATGCCCTCAATAGGTCTTTGTCAGACCATACACCTCTTCTACTAAATACCAGGGCAGCGTTCCACAAAGGAAATATGCCAATGTTCAAATTTGAACTTGGATGGTTAAATAGAGATGGATTTTTTGATATAGTTTCCAATTGTTGGAATAATGAAAATAGGGGACATTCGCCCTTGACTAGATGGCAATTTAAAATTCGAAGCCTTCGAAAATTTTTAAGGGGTTGGGCAAAAAACACTAGTGGATCCTATAAGAAAGAAAAGAAAGAATTACTTCATACTTTAGATAAACTTGATAAAAAATATGAGCATAGTGGTCTGTCTAATGAAGATTTGATTCTTAGACAGTGTACTTCTGAGAGATTAGCTCAGTTGTTACGTGAAGAGGAAATTAAATGGTACCAACGATCAAAAATGAAACATATTCTGGAGGGGGACAATAACACTAAATATTTTCATTTGATTGCAAATGGTAAATATAGGAAGCAACGGATATTCCAACTGGAACAAGAAGAAGGAGTGATAATGGGTGATATACAGCTTAAGAGTTATATAACCAATTATTATAAGGGTCTTTTTGGATCACTAGTTTCGAATCATTTTTCATTGATAGAATCTCGCTGCGAGGATATTCCTCAAGTTTCTGAGATAGAGAATGAGTTTCTTACTCAGCCATTCACTGAAAAAGAAGTGAAAGAAGCAGTTTTCCAAATGGAACATAACAAAGCTTCAGGACCAGATGGTTTCCCGGCTGAATTTTATCAGTTTTTTTGGGAGGTTATTAAGATAGACTTATTGGCAATGTTCCAAGATCTTCATAATGGTGTTCTACCCCTGTTTAGTTTGAATTTTGGAATAATCACTCTTTTACCAAAGAATAAAGATGCTAAACAAATTCAACAATACAGACCAATTTGCTTGTTGAATGTAAGCTTTAAAATTTTTACCAAAGTTTGTACAAATAGGGTCACATCTGTGGCTGATCTTGTTGTTCGTCCTACACAAACGGCTTTTATGCCAGGAAGAAGTATATTGGATGGAGTGATTATTTTACATGAAACCATACACGAATTACATAGAAAAAAAATGGACGGGGTGATTTTTAAGATCGATTTCGAAAAAGCTTATGACAACATTAAATGGCCTTTTCTCCAACAAGCTTTAAGGATGAAAGGCTTTTCACCAACGTGGTGTAAGTGGATTGAGAATATCGTTTCTAGGGGTAGTGTGGCCATTAAAGTCAATGATGATATTGGTCCTTTTTTTCAGACCAAAAAGGGCCTTCGCCAGGGTGATCCTTTATCCCCCATTTTATTTAATATAGTCGTTGACATGTTAGCAATTATTTTAGACAGAGCTAAAAATAGTGGCCAAATAAGGGGTTTAATACCTCACTTGGTGGATGATGGGTTATCTATTCTTCAATATGCAGATGACACTATCCTATTTATAGAAAACGATCTTGAGCAGGCTTTAAACTTGAAATTATTGTTATGTGCATTTGAACAAATTTCTGGTCTCAAAATTAATTTCAATAAGAGTGAAATTTACTGTTTTGGTGCTGCTAAGGAATTAGAGGATCAATATACTCAGCTTTTTGGGTGTGGAGCAGGTAAATTGCCTTTTAGATACCTTGGTATTCCAATTCATCATAGAAAGTTGCGAATCAGTGAATGGAAGGGAGTAGAAGAAAGATTTGAGAAACGACTGAGTAGTTGGAAGGGTAAGCATTTATCTGCAGGAGGTCGTTTAGTACTTTTAAACTCTGTCCTTAGCAGCTTACCAATGTTTATGTTATCTCTTTTTGAGATACCTCGTGGGATACTGAAACGGTTGGATTATTATAGATCTAGATTCTTTTGGCAAAGTGATAATCATAAAAAGAAGTACAGACTAGCTAAGTGGAATATACTTTGTAGACCAAAAGATCAAGGAGGATTGGGTATTCAAAACCTAGATATCAAAAATATTTGCTTGCTTAGTAAATGGCTTTTTAAGATCTTAAATGAAGAGGGTGTTTGGCAATGTCTCATCACAAGAAAGTATTTGCAAAACAAGACTCTTTCTAATATAGAAAGAAAACCAAGGGATTCTCAGTTTTGGTCAGGATTAATGCGGGTTAAGCATCATTTCTTTAGATTCGGTTCTTTCCAAGTTTGTAATGGCACTCAAATTTGCTTTTGGCAAGATATTTGGAATGGAAACACACCCTTTAACATAAAATTTCCAGGTCTATTCCAAATTGTTAGGAAAAAGAATGCCACAGTGGCAGAAGTCATGAATTCTGGCACTTTAAATTTGTCTTTTCGCCGAGCTATTACGGGACATAACTTGAGGGCTTTACATAACCTCATTACAATGGTTAGTGGGGTACATTTAACTTTAGAAAGAGATATCTTTCGATGGAAGTTACATCATAATGGACAATTTTCTGTTCATTCGATGTATCAGATTTTAATGAATCATAATGCTCCCTTTACAAACAGAAATTTGTGGAGGCTTAAGATACCGCTTAAAATAAAAATTTTCCTTTGGTATCTTCATCGTGGGGTGATATTGACAAAAGATAATCTTGCAAAAAGAAATTGGATTGGTAGCAAAATTTGTTGTTTTTGTAACAATAATGAAACTATACAACATCTTTTTTTTGATTGCCATGTTGCTCGTTCGACTTGGCGTATCATCCAAGTGGCTATTAATTTGACACCTCCCAGAAGTATAACCAACATGTTTGGAAACTGGTTACAGGGGATGGAGAAAGATTTACAATCTCACATTTTAGTGGGCGTTGCTGCATTTTGTTGGTCAATTTGGTCACTTCGGAATGATATGGTGTTTGAAAAGAAAAGGAATTTTAACCCATTGCAGGTAGTCTTTGCGTGCATTGGTTCGCTGCGGTCGTGGTCATTGCTACAACCCCAGGAGGCCAAGGACGTGATATTTTCTGGATGCAAAGCGCTAGACGTGGTAGCCAGGGAGTTCTTCAATAGACATGGGTGGAGAACTAGCAACAGGATTTGTGGCGTTTGAGATCTTTTATGTCATCTTTATTTGAACTTGTGGCTATCTTTCATTTTATCTCATTTTTCATTTATGACGGCTGGTTAGCTGTAATTGTGTAATAATACTTTGGCCGTATGCATCTCAGGATGCAGAGGCTGGGAGATTTAATCTTCCATTATCTAAAAAACTAAGCACGTCGAAGGAATGACTCCGTTCGAGGCGTGGTACGGGAAGAAACCTGGTGTCCAACACCTGCGCACCTTTGGTTGTGTGGTCCATGTCAGGACGACGACACCACACTTGAAGAAATTGGATGACAGGAGTCGTCCAATGATTTTTGTCGGCTATGAACACGGCTCCAAGGCATACAGGGCTTATGATCCGAACACAAAACGCGTCCACGTAACGCGAGATGTTGTGTTCGACGAGTCGGCACAGTGGAAATGGAGCGGCAACAAGGAACTGGACACCATCGGCAACGACTCTTTCTCAGTGGAGTACATGACGGCAAGCTGGCAAGACAACGCAGAGGTGAGCTTGTCTCCAGAAATGGCAACAAGCGCCCCTGCTCCAGATGATGATGCTCAAGGGGTAACTCCAAGCAACACACCAGGCGCATCACTAGGCGGACCAAGCACCCCAACTACAATGAATTCTAGTGAGGCAACCACTACAACAGCACCGATCACTGTAGGGACTGAGAACCTGGACGCCGACCATGATGATGCTTCTCTGAAATTACGAGGTATCGATGACATCATTGGACCTGCGACGGTTCCAGGGTACGCGACGCTGAGCCGAACTCGCAGAGCTCCACGTCGTGAGCGCAGATGAGCGGCATCACCGGGCGGATGCGAAGCGACCAAGCTGGCTGAAAGCGATGCTGGAGGAGCTACGCGCGATTGAGGAAAATAACACCTGGACCCTCACTGACCTTCCTCAAGCTCGTCGTGCAATTGGCCTGAAATGGGTGTTCAAAGTTAAAAGGGATGAGCACGGAACGGTGACCAGGCATAAGGCAAGGCAAGGCTAGGTGTTTGCTCCGGTGGCGCGCATGGACACAGTCCGGTTGCTACTCGCATTGGCAGCCCACGGAGGATGGGAGATTCACCACATGGATGTCAAGTCCGCGTTCTTGAACGGTGACCTGACAGAAGAAGTCTATGTGGAACAGCCGCCGGGGTTTGCATGTCCTGGTAAGGAGCACAAAGTTCTCAAGTTGCGGAAAGCTCTCTATGGCCTTCATCAAGCACCAAGAGCCTGGAACCAGAAGCTTGATGAGTCTTTGTTGTCGCTTGGGTTCAGGAGGAGCCCATCTGAGCACGCCATCTACATCAGGGAGGATAATGCAGGAAGGCTGGTGCTGGGGGTTTATGTGGATGATCTCATCATCACTGGCACAAGCGCTACAAGTATCAAGAAGTTCAAGGTACAAATGGCCAATTTATTCAGCATGAGTGATTTAGGCTTGCTCAGTTATTACCTTGGTATAGAAGTGAGACAGAGTGCAGATGGTGTCAGCTTGAGCCAGGGAGCTTATGCCATGAAGATACTAGAAAAGGGAGGGATGTTGGATTCTAATTCATGCCAGGTTCCGATGTAACCAAGACTGAAGTTGAGCAAGGAAGGTGCAGGAAAACCTGTTGATGCAACCTTATACAGGAGCTTGGTCGGCAGTCTGAGGTACCTGGTTAACACCCGTCCAGATCTTGCATTCTCAGTTGGATATGTAAGTCGCTTTATGGAAAAACCATGTGAGGATCATCTGGCAGCAGTAAAACATATGCTGAGATATATTGCTGGTACTAGCAACTGGGGCATTTTCTATCCAAGAAATAGAAATGGAGAAACTGCACTGATAGGGTACAGTGACAGTGATTTGGCTGGAGATGTAGACAGCAGAAAGAGCACTTCAGGGATAATTTTCTTTCTTGGGGACTGCCCAATCACTTGGCAATCTACAAAGCAAAAGGTGGTGGCATTATCTAGTTGCGAAGCTGAATACATTACTGCTGCTGGTGCTGCTTGTCAAGCAATTTGGTTAGCTCGGCTATTGGCTGATATCCTGAATTCAGAACCATGTAAGCCAATACTAAGAGTGGACAACAAGTCTGCTATATCTTTGATCAAAAATCCAGTGCATCATGACCGAAGCAAGCATATAGATACAAAATTTCATTTTATTCGGGAGTATGCAGAGACAGGCCAGATTGAGGTGCAGTTTATCGGAACTGAAGAGCAATTAGGTGATGTACTGACAAAACCTCTTTGCAGGATTAAGTTCAGGGAACTTTGCAACAAAATTGGCCTTATTGAAGTCAAGTAGCAAAACACGGCAAGATTTAGGAGGAGATTTGTTGAATAATTCTTGCCGAAGTTAGTTTTTCTGTTAGGAGTGAGCTCGGTCTTCAGAGGCTGAGCGCGTCACGCGGCATGGCACCTGCATAGTGGGTGGTATGGCGCATAATTCGGTTGGGCGTTAAGGCTCTCAGCTGTTTGTAATTTGTTAACTATTTAATCACGTAATAGAGTCGAGAATAAGCTGCCCGAGTTAGCAGCAACAATATCTTCCTCTGTGAACTATTCTTCTGAGTCGCTGGTTTATTGCCGTTCTTCAGTTTTCATCAGAAAACTGTTGGCAGTCCGGCAAAATTCAGACAGTGAACAGGGAAGCAAGGAACAGGGAACAGCACTGGTACTATCAACAGCACGGGGGAAGGCTCGAGACAGAGACAACCCTATTCTTTGGTCGGGCGCTTAACACATTAGTTGAACAGAATCTAACCCGAATCCATTCCAATCTATGGAAGGGAAGCCTACGTACCACGTCTCTCTTTAATAAAAATAGAAACGCGGATCAGGGATTATTGAACGTAGTTCGATTTTCGAGGATCCTCGATATAGAAATATATATAAAGAAAGCAATTAGCAACGATTTCCCAAAGCCGTCGTCCACTTCAGCTTCAGTCTCAGTCGTGGGTGTGGGGGCAGGAGGTATTTCCACAGATTCCATCCACTTTTCCCCGAGAGCCTTAAAAATGACAAAACCAGCCTGGAGTAACGAAAATGGATGATGTGAACCGCTAGATATACCTATTAACTGTACTAATGCGAAAAAAATGAAAGCTATTACAGATACCGTCAAAAAATAAAACAAGCAATCCACAGGCCACCTTCTAAGTTTTGACTTGAAATAGGAATTAGGCCTCCTCGTTTATTGATTGCTTGCAATCGCCACAACACCATTGAGTGAGCCTCATAGAATCCTCAAGGCCAGAAGTAGAAGTTCTTCGAACCTTGTTTGTGTGTGTTCGTCCCCACTCCAATAGAGCATTTGGCCCAGTGAGCTTTGACTACGAAAGCTACCTATGTCAATCAGTATAGCCACTACAGGGATTGGAACAGGCATTTCCCTTCTCAGACAGTACTTTCAGACAAACACGGTTCACAAGGAGGATTTTCTATCCCCCACCACTATAATAAATAAGGCAAATGGTCATGAAATTCATCTTAGAGAGGTGCTTCTATGCTCTACAAGTTGCACAAATCTTGAAGCAAGCGAAGAGGCACCATCTACCCTTCATTCATGCTTTAATAGTTGTGCAACTTTTGAAGAGCATAGAAGCACCTCTCTTCATCTTATCTTCTCATAGAGAAAGAGGATGCATCAGCTGACTATCTAAGTGATTTCGAGAGACCAAATCCAACTTCGAACCTTTCGTTGGTTCAAGTGAGGCATGCTGGCTGGCACGGAGCAGACTTCAGCATTCCACCCTCCCAGGTTGCTCAGTCGAATCACCATCCTTCTCTGATCGGGCCTTCTTTTGAGAATCGACTCGGTTTATCAGGCAGGTCAAGGGCTCCTGCTCAGCTACTCTCACACTCGGTTCCGTTTTGTCGAGAGGAAAGGTTCGAAGAAATGAGTAAAAAAAGGTAGACTAAGTGATCAATCAAGATCTCGTCTCAAAACCTACTCTGGCGAAGGCTCATTCCTGCTGCCTTCGCACAAGCAAGCAGACACACCAAAGTTCTTTCTGCGCCAGGAAGTTGAACAAAACTTGCCTTCCTCGGGTCTATCCATCGTAGCGTCTTTCTTAGAAAGAAAGGTTCCCCAAGAAATAGTCTAGTCTAATCTAATTTGAGACGATGTAGCGCATAGACGATCTAGCGAGAATTCTTGATTGAAGGACTACTATGGTATTGAGCTCATGCTCGTCTTGTTAGGGTGGTTCAAGTAGGTCGTCGTGATTCCTTTCATCAGTCAACTTCGTTGCCTACATAAAAATACATAACGTCACAAAAGATAAAGAAATCAAAACCGCCACCCACTAAAAGTATTTCCTTACACAGCCGAGGTCGATAGGAAGCTAAGCAATAAGTAAATCTATCTCTAAAGGGGAAGCAGGCTCCATACCGGGTAACCGTGATTTGTTTTTGTTCCACAGGAAGACTTGTATTTATCAGTGGTCAGTTTAGCTATTCCTTAGGGCAGGGTTTATTATGAAACTATGGATCGCGGGGTGGAGAAGAGGAATCAACGCAAAATCCAGGCCAGGAAAGAGCAGCGAAGGAAAAGCGTGACGAGCAAAGGAAAGTCTCGACTCGAGATGTTAGAAGGTGCTAAATCAATAGGTGCCGGAGCAGCTACAATTGCTTTAGCCGGAGCTGCTGTCGGTATTGGAAACGTCCTCAGTTCCTCGATTCATTCCGTGGCGCGAAATCCATCATTGGCTAAACAATCATTTGGTTAACGAAATGCCTTGGATTCTAGGAGGACTATAATGAGGAGGACGACAGACCAAATCATGATCTGTGGGAGAATGTGAGGAGCCTCCCTTTTACAGTACAATGTACCGTAAAAGACAGGTTCTAATGTGCTTCCTGTGCTAGTCCCTGGAGTAGCTAGCACGCACATACAAATGGAAATCACAACCATACAAAATATCTGTAACATCCTCAAATTTATAAAAGTAATAAAAATCAAATATTAAAAATGTGAAATCAGTTTTGTGATGTATTTCTTGATTTTACGTGCATTTATTGATTTTTGATCTATAGGTTGATTTAATTGTTGAAATGAATATTGGAATTTAAGAAAGAAGAGAAAAGAAAAGAGAAAATAGTAAATTGGTAAGAAATGAAATTACCATGGTAAAAATCTTTGTATAACCTGGCCAAACCCTAGAAGATATTTCTAGCTAGTCAAAAGACCATGTGAATGCATTTAGAAGTAAAGAAAACAATTTAATTAGCAAATTCCATTGCTGTCCAGATCAATGTCAGAATTTTTAGAGATAAATGTGGAGCACTCTAGACTTTGGAATTTTTATCATAAGACCTCAGACATATCATATTTACTCACAAAAAGTTTCAAAAATTAATAAGCAATTTTGCTATGATTTAGCATTTATTTTAGGCAAATTGGAAATTCTGCAGAAATCAATAAAAGATTTATGGAGAATTAAATAATGAGAATTTGATGTTGAAATTTTTATGGTAGGTCCATTGTATAGAGATACACCTTCAGTAAAAATTTCAAAAATGAATATGTTTATTTAGTCCTTTAACCAAGCTGAAAAGCAAATTGGTTTTTCTGTGCAGCTTCCACTGTCAGATTTTTAGTAATTAAATGGTAGATCATTTTAACCCCAAAATTTTACTGGACGTAGATAACTTAACCATCAACTTGGGAAAAAAGTTTCGAAAAATCTCGAGATGATTTGACCCGTGAATTAATTTGTTTCCTGCGCTGTCTGGGGAAGAAATTGGAGGTTACTCCCCATCCTGACGTGTGGGTCCACGCGTCCGGCGACACCTGCGCTGGCACCACTGCCGACAGGGACCCAGAAGCCTCCGTGCCCACGCGTCAACCTTCTATTCTCTCCTTCCTTTCTCTCTTGTCTCGCAAGGGTGAACCCGAGCCCCACTGTCGATTTCCTCTTCCTCCCTTCCTCTCTATCTCTCTCTCTCGTTCTCTCTGTTTCCTCGACGGAACCAACTCGACCGCCTCGGTCCCTTGTCGCAACCCCGCCGCAATCCCGCGCCTCGAGGACACCCTGACCAGCTGCTGCCAGCTCCTAACCTCACCCATGCCTTGACCAAGCCGGAGGAGAATTCTCCAGAGCACGCCCGAATCCGCCGCCACCTTCTCCGTTGCCCAAACCATAGGAGTCGCCCTTCGCTTCTATTTAAGCCCCCACCGAGTGCGTAGCAACCTTTTCAAATCAACACACACCACCATTTACACCCTAACGCCCGAAACCACCCGAGTCGAGCCTTTCTTCTCCATCTCCGGCGGGGTCCGATTTGGGGGAATTTCCAAATTCGTTTGACTCGGTAAGGAAGCGTCCAAATTGAATGGTTTTAGAGCATCTTTAGATACTCACGAAGCTTTTGCGCTTCTTCTTCCAGGCCGAGACATCCCGAGAAGCTCCCTCACCATACAACCTCTTCCGCCGTCGCCGTACGGTGAGAACACCACCCGCCATCCATTCTTCGGTTTAAGCATATGGATAGGATCCTTAGGTCCTCTAGATGCTTTTGCGCATGACCTTCAAGATTGAAAAACCCCGTAGCTCCTTCGCGCCTTGCGCCGCCGTGAAACGCCGCCGGTCACCGCCGTGCACTCGTTTTTCCCGAACACTAGCTACAACCGAGTACTCCCCTAGCACCGTCTTGGTCTCTGGGTGCCGTAGGAGCGGACCAAACCCGATCGACGCCGCCAGAGAGCCGCCGGCGAGGTCGTCGGTCATCTCCCCTGCACCGGCTCACTGTCATGTGGGCTCAGTTGGTCAGTCTCTTGTGCACACGCAGTCGCCGCAGTTTCAACGCCGCGGGGCCCCCATGTCAGCTGACTCGGGCTCGTGCCTAGCGAGGGCGCGACTCGCTGCCATGCGGGTCCGGTCGCTCAGCCTCACACAACCATGCGTGCACGCGCAAGATGAGTCATCGCCAGTGGCCCGGTTGTCAGTGACCGTGGGCCAATTCAAAAGGGCACCCGCGCAAAAGCTAAGGAATACGCTTTCCTTTAAGGAAAGCGCATTTATCTTTTACGATTTTAAGAGCTCGAACTGATTCAAATGCTTATAACTTTTGATTTATAACTCCAAATCAAATGAAACAAATTTCTAAATTCACCATAAATCATCTAGTTTCATAATATGTAAAAACATTTGAAACTTGTTTAGCAAATTAACTCTGAATTTGAATTTAAAGCTTAAAGTTTGAATATGTGGCATATAGAAATTTTGCAAAATAAGTCCAAATTGAGTGAAACCAACTTTGTTGGAATCTTTAGGTCAAGTACTATCCAAATATGTAATTATATTTGAATTTAGAGTTAGTTTGTGAAAATTTCCTATTAAGACTTTAGTTAATGCATATATTTAATATAGTCGTAATAACTTAATCAAAAAGCCTCCAAAATGAATGAAACTTGTTTCCTTATGCTCATTACACTGATTAGGACCATTTAGTAAGATAAAAGTTAGGATTTACCATGTTCTTTCATTAAATATGTTTAGGGTTGCTTTATATACTAATTTGTATTAGTCCAATTAGTCATACACCCTACAAATGAACTTTGTTAAAAATAAACCTATAATCTTAGCTTCTGAATTAAGTAAATAGGAATGAAATAATACACAAAGAAGATAGCCGTGTTGTATGCCCTAAAACTTTAATCCTTAGGACTATAATTTAACGACTTAGCTAATACTTGAAGTGATGAAATGATTGCTATCATTGGTTGATTTGAATTGGTTTTATTTGAATCTTTCAACTGTTATCTTTATTATTTGTGTATTTGCTTCTTCATCGATATTGAAATGTTCTTTTTACTATGTTCGTATTCGACGTATAGACGCCGAGACCGCCGACTACACTATCGGCGACACAGATCCAAATTACACCGTCGAGGAGCAAGGCAAGCACCCCTTTGATCATTACGAACCCAGCTTTTTATAAACAACTAAAATGTGATTAAGAATCTTCCTGCATGCTTATGATTTAAATGTCTATTTTAAGTTCCTGGTAGCTATAACCCAAATTGATGAAATACTTCAACCATGTTGACATGAATTCCATGATAACCTTAGGTATGGGTAGATTCATTCCATAGAGGGGATATAACGATTATTAATTACATTTGCTTAGTGATGCTTAGAAAATGTCAGCGACATTTTACACCCACACACTTTTCCTTATGAAATCTTTTATGGTTCATTTAAGCAGTAAAGGATACTGGTAGTTTGATAAAAATGAAAATAAAACTACTATTTTGACGTGGGTGATTATTGGCAATAGCCGCTTGTACATGTTTTAACGTTAATGCGTAGATAGGGTGGAGTTATCGCCCATGTCACTTTAAGGACCGAACGAAGTGTCCCGTGATCCAAGATTACCCGTACAACCACAATGCCGGTATGGTGACGGCTATAACCAATTAAGTTATTAAAAACTGATCTTGCATTATGGAAGGTAGTAGTAGCACGGGCATTCCGAATATAGGTTTGCTCGAGGTAAGTGCCATCACCGAGGTGTTGACACTTGTCGATGCAACGGTATACGCCCTACTAATGGGGAGAAATGATCCGTATACACGATGTGCTTCTACCGCCATTTTCTAATGGGGAGGAATGATCCGTGCATACGATGTTCTTCGGCCGCCATTAGTAAGTCTGTCATACTGGACTGGTGCAATGTCGAGTTTTAGTAATGTAAAGGTTATATATGGGTTTCCCTGGCGACACACCAAAGGAAGTGTGTTATTAAGCTTTGCAAAAAGGGAAGTCATTATTTGTGGGTAAAGCTGTATAACTCTGCAGAGATTAAACTAATCGATTAGCCGTATCCACGGTCATGGATGACTTGGTGAACCCACACTAAGTTAGTTGTTTTCTATTTTGAAAACCTTGGTAAAAGACTTTGGAAAATGTTTCGCGACTGATAAATTTCACATGTCGTTGTATTTTCTTTTGTAAGACCATGGAGGGTCTTGTTCGTTATTTTACTCGCAAAGGGCCGTGAGTAAAATGTTATTATCTTTTTATTACTTGTTATCTCAATTACTTATCAAACTGTCTTTAAAGTTTTATTTACGCTTTCCATCACTATTCAGTATTATTTCATTCAAAACTTTCGCTTTATGCAAAACAACCGTAGAGACCCACTTTCTATTTCAGCCTGCATATATTCCAGGAATTGCATACACTACAAAGTCTTGCGAGTACCAATGTACTCAACTTGCTTCAACAATGTTTTTAGGTGATGAGCAAGATTTCGATAATGATGGGAATGAGTATGAGGAACCTGCGAATTTTAGCGACGACTGATCTTTCTAAGTTCATCTCAGTGATTTACTGTGGAGTTATGGAATAGTTGGCATACTATGAGACATGGTTTTAATTTCCTGCTACTTTTGGTATTGTAATATCACTCTAAAACTTGTGATGTAATAAAAATGTGTATCTGTGTGGCTGTAATATCCAAATTGTGTTTGTGCGTGCCAGCCACTGATCATGGGAATGGCACAGGATGCACTTAAAGAGCCTCATATTTATGTTATTTACTGACATAAAAATGAGGGTCTCACAGTTTGGTATCAGAGCCACGCTGCCTGTAGGAGAACCTTAGTTAGAATGGTCGTTAAGAGGGAAATTAAAATTTTGAATAGACACATTACACTTAGGAAAATAAAACTTGTTATATCTGTTATTAATTCTTTACTGTTTTGTCTTCTACTCTTTACTTTTGTGCGTTATCGTTGCATCTTGCATTTAATCTGGAATACTAATTCCTTATTAAATGTGCAGATGGAAGGGTATTCGCCGTGCTTTCACACTTCCGAGCGTCTGGGAGCGGGATTGATGGGAGTCTTAGCACAGATGTTAGATTTTGCACAGTTTGAGACACCTCGATACACCGTCTACGGAGGATGGCGAGTCCAGTTTCGATAGAGTACATAGCTAGGATTGAGATCCCAGCTAGGACACAATTTGGAGAGGCAGATCGTACTTTTGATGGTCGTGGAGCTTCGGTGTCTTCTGCGTTGAGCGATGTAGCTTATATGGCCATCGTTCGACTACGCCACGCTCTTCCAGAGATGGCGACTGTTTACCGAGAGATACCTGCTTTGTTGCCGAGGGGAGACACTAGTTACGTAGATCCTAGTACCGTACCAGATGAGTACTATAGGATCATAGTTGAGTTCATAATCTTTGTGACCGTTACCACCGTCAGGCAGTATTAGAGTACTACGTAGCACGTGGGAGAGTAGCCTTTTTAGAGAACGCCATAGCTCCTTTCGTGGCTATGGGTTTGTTCTCTAGGTCTACACTTGGCGACGATGCTACTTTGTTGCCAGCACAGGAGGTGCCTGGTACCCCTACACCTAGGTCTGCTAGGGCCACTAGACGTTCCCGACGGGCTAGGATGTCCACAGGAGTTAGCCGTCCACGTCTGTCGCGAGTTAGACTTGGACAGGTTGCTGCAGGTGTACTGCGTCCCCGTGTGACGCAGGTTTACAGGCGTCGTGGTACCTTTCCCGCGGTGGCCGACTCTACCCCTGCGGATCTGTTGAGTCTCTTGGCGAGGACGTTGTAGCGCCCGAGTTTGGAGTAGGTTTACCTTGAGTTGTAGCGGCCGCAGGTGGTCATGTAGTGTTGAGTTGTGAGGTTGTCATACTTTTGTTGTACATGTTGTTAATATGTAGTTGAATAAAGTGCTGTTACTGTTTATTTCTGTTTGTTTTGGTTCCTTCTCGTGACTTTCTAATGTTTTATTACAATTTCACGATGATGTGATCCTTTGTGTATATCATTCATAATATGACATAACATAATAACACACCTCCCTTGTTAATGAATTTCTTTAAGAATAATAGAATTTTAGGGAATGAAATGTTGCCTATTAACTAATAAGATTGAGTTTAAATTTTCAATCTGCCAGTCTAAATCATTTAATTACAATACATTATTTTCTCATCTGAATTGAAATTTCAGGATGCCTGTAACCAGATCTCTTCGCGGGATCTTGGAGAGTGAGGCATCGCAGGAGCCTGTTCCTCCTCGCGAAACGTTGCCCACTCCAGCGCAACCTAATCCGATCCACCCTTCTGCAAGGGCTTCATCTTCTCGTCAAGTTCCAGATCCACCAAATCCTGATTTAAATCCTAATCGGCAAGGTGGAATTCCGGAGGAGCAATTGCCAGGTCCACCAACAATGGCACAAGTTCTGGCGATGATCGAGCAAAACCGTCAAACCCATACACTTCTTCTGCAACAGTTAGTTCAGAATACTTCCCATCAAGGAGTTCCTGTTGGAGGAAGTGGTGGTGGTGCTCCACCATCAAGGTTGTCCGAGTTTCTAAAGACTCGGCCTCCTACGTTCTCTCTTCTTTGCTGACCCGTTGGGACGCAGATGGTAGGCTGCGAACAATGGAGAGCAAGTTGAACATTGCACAGTGCAATGATCGAGAGAAAGTTCTTTATGCATCTTATCAGTTGGGAGGAGCTGCTGCTTTATGGTGGGAGAACTACCAAGCTATACTTCCAGTAGATCAGATTTCATGGGAGACCTTCAAGGATACTTTTCGCCGAACCCATATTCCTTCCAGTCTGATGGATATCAAAAGACGGGAATTTCTTGATCTCCGTCAAGGGAATCAGACGGTAATGGAGTATCTTAATCGCTTCAATTACCTTTCCCGCTATGCACCATTAGAAGTTACCCCTGAAGCGCGCAAGCTGGAACGCTTTCGGGATAACCTTAATGAGGAAATCAAGTGTGCATTAGCTGCCATTGATATCAATGACTTCCAAACATTGGTGGACAAGTCTATTCGAGTGGAACATAGCACTCGAGCTGCTTTGGAGTCACGCAAGAGGAAATGGATGGCACAGAAGAATGCCGGTGCAAGCCCATCCAGGCCTCGCCCTGCACCTCAGGGTAATGCGCGACCACCTGCTCCGCCACAGCAGCAGAGGCATCAAGGTCCTGCTCCTAGACCTCGGCTGCCTCCATCTCGTCCGGCAAATCCTACTGGAGCACGTCCTACCGGAGCATCAGCTCAGACTCCGAATGTCACATGTTTCAAGTGTAAGCAGCTTGGACATTATGCTAATAATTGCCCAAGCAAGGGAGTTCCTCAGCGACCCCCTGGTCGTCCTCAAGGAGCCGGAGGACAACAAGCTGGAAAACCTGCACCTGCTCAAGCCGCCAATCAAGGACGTTTACATCATGTGACGGCAGAAGAAGCAACGGAAGCACCAGATGTGGTTCTGGGTATGTTCCCCGTCCAATCTATTCCCACTTTGGTGTTATTTGATTCCGGTGCATCTCATTCCTTTATATCCAAGAAGTTCGTGGAATCACATCAAATCCAAACTGAATCTTTACCCATGTCCATGACAATCTATTCTCCTGGAGCCAAAATGAGAACAACTAAAATGTGTTCTAAGATTAGCATTGAAATAAATGAAGTTTTATTTTATGCTGATCTTATTCTTATAGAAACCCCAGGATTAGACATCATTCTTGGTATGGATTGGTTAGCAAAGAATAAAGGACAGATAGATTGTGCTAAAAGATCCATATCTCTTATTAATCCTGATGGAATTGAAGTGAACTTTAGTTCCACCCAGAATCTTTCCGAATCAAGATCATACTTAAATGCATTGGTAATGGAAAAGATTCAATCTGTTCCTGTAGTTTCCAATTTTCCCGATGTATTTCCAGAAGAATTGCCAGGTTTGCCACCAGATCGTGACTTAGAGTTCGTCATTGATCTTATACGCAGTACAGCCCAATTTCCAAAAGACCTTATCGTATGCCACCAAATGAGTTAGTAGAACTCAAAAAGCAAATTCAAGAACAATTAGATAAAAAGTTTATTCGACCAAGTACTTCTCCTTGGGGAAGCCCTGTTCTTTTTGTCAGTAAAAAGGATGGTAGTCTACGCATGTGTGTGGATTATCGCGCTCTTAATGATGTTACCATCAAAAACAAATATCCTTTACCTCGTATTGATGATCTTTTCGATCAATTAACCGGTGCCCAAATCTTCTCCAAAATTGATCTTAGACATGGCTATTATCAATTGAAAATCCGACCGGAGGATATTCCTAAAACAGCTTTTACCACTCGTTACGGCTTATATGAATATGTCGTAATGTCCTTCGGACTTACAAATGCTCCAGCTAGCTTTATGAGCTTAATGAATAAAGTCTTTATGGAGTATCTCGATAAGTTCGTAGTGGTATTCATAGATGATATCCTCATCTATTCCAAAAATGAAGAAGATCATACCCAACATCTACACTTGGTTTTGGAGAAACTCCGAGAACATAAATTATATGCCAAGTTTGAGAAATGTGAGTTTTGGTTGAAGGAAGTTGCATTCCTCGGACATATCCTTTCCAAAGGTGGAATTTCTGTTGATCCCAGCAAAGTTCAAGCAGTCCAAAACTGGGAGCAACCAAAATCTGTTCCTCAAATCCGAAGTTTCCTCGGTCTAGCGGGATATTATCGCCGCTTTATCGAAAACTTCTCCAAAATCGCTAAACCTTTGACTCAGCTCCTAAAGAAAGAAAAGAAATATGAATGGACTCCAGAATGCGAAGCAAGTTTTCTGGAATTGAAGAAACAATTAACCACAGCCCCAGTGCTGGTGTTACCCGACATCCATAAAAGCTTCGATGTCTATTGCGATGCTTCACGCAATGGTCTCGGTTGCGTGTTGATGCAAGAGATGAAAGTCGTAGCTTATGCTTCTCGTCAGCTTCGACCTCATGAGCTTAATTATCCAACTCATGATCTGGAGTTAGCTGCTGTAGTGCATGCCCTCAAAATCTGGTGTCACTATCTTATTGGAAACAAGTGTGACATCTACACAGATCATAAGAGCTTAAAATACTTCTTTACTCAGCCAGATCTTAATCTGCGACAAAGGAGATGGCTGGAGCTAATAAAGGATTACGATCTTAGTATTCATTATCATCCTGGTAAAGCTAATGTCGTAGCAGATGCTCTAAGCCGTAAACTTCATTGTATGACGGTGTCCGCATACACTGATCAATCTGAATTAGTAAAGGAGTTTCAGAAGCTTAATTTGGGAATTGTTGAAAAAGGATTTGTTGCTAGTCTTCAAATGCAACCAAACCTGAAAACCCAAATTAAGACAGCTCAATTTAAAGATGGAGCTATATCTAAAATTCGAGAAGATATGCCATTTAAAGAAGAATCAGAGTTTTCAGAAGACTCGGATGGAATACTTTTATTCAAAAACCGAATCTATGTTCCTGATGATCTAGAAATCAAGAATTTGATCCTGAGTGAAGCTCATGAATCACCTCTATCTATCCATCCTGGTAGCACAAAAATGTATCAAGATCTGAAGCGGGAATATTGGTGGCCCGGCATGAAAAAGGAAATCGCCGAATATGTCGCAAAATGTGACGTATGTCAGCGAGTAAAAGCCGAGCACCAACGCCCAGCTGGTCTTCTTCGACCTCTTGAAATACCAGAATGGAAGTGGGACAATATCTGTATGGATTTCATTGTTGGATTACCGAGAACCAGAAAAGGGCATGATTCTATATGGGTTATCGTTGATCGATTATCCAAAGTTGCTCATTTCATCCCAGTCAAAACCAGATATTCAAGTCCCAAGCTTGCCGAACTATATTTAGAGAATATTGTTCGTCTTCATGGAATCCCTAAGACTATTGTGTCCGATCGAGGATCCCAGTTCACATCTCGTTTCTGGGAAAGCTTGCATACTCTGTTAGGGACAAAGCTGAATTTCAGTACGGCTTATCATCCCCAAACAGATGGACAGACTGAACGGACCAATCAGACCCTGGAGGATATGCTGAGAGCTTGTGTGCTATCTTATGGCATGGATTGGGAGAAAAGTTTACCCTTTGCTGAATTCTCCTATAATAATAGCTTTCAAGCCAGTCTCCAGATGTCTCCTTTTGAAGCACTTTACGGAAGAAAGTGCCGAACCCCTCTCTTTTGGTCTGAAACTGGAGAAAGAAATTTCTTTGGCCCAGACATTATCCAAGAAGCCCAAGAGCAAGTTGACATGATTAGGAGTCGACTCAAAGAAGCCCAATCTCGTCGAGAAAAGATTCGCAAACAATCGTCGGCGTGAATTAAGCTTTGAAGTCGGAGATCATGTCTATTTGAAAGTTTCTCCTCTTCGCGGAGTTAAATCGTTTCCAAATCCGCGGGAAACTAGCCCCTCGATATATTGGACCGTTTCCAATTATCGCAAAGATGGGAGAGATGGCATATAAGTTGGAGCTGCCATCCCGTTTATCTGAAGTTCATAATGTCTTTCATGTATCCCAACTCAAGAAGTGTCTTCGTGTGCCGACTGATCTCGCAAATCTCGATGATCTCGATTTACAACCTGATCTATCTTATCGAGAGCGTCCTGTTCGTATTCTTGAAGAAGCCGAGCGACACACGAGAAATAAGATCCACAGAATGTTGAAGGTTCAGTGGAGTAATCATACTGAAGAAGAAGCTACGTGGGAGCGTGAGGATCACCTGATGAAAGAGTTTCCAGATTTCTTTTAATTTTCCTTAGCCCTCGCAAATCTCGAGGACGAGATTTTTTGTAAGGGGGGTAGATCTGTAACATCCTCAAATTTATAAAAGTAATAAAAATCAAATATTAAAAATGTGAAATCAGTTTTGTGATGTATTTCTTGATTTTACGTGCATTTATTGATTTTTGATCTATAGGTTGATTTAATTGTTGAAATGAATATTGGAATTTAAGAAAGAAGAGAAAAGAAAAGAGAAAATAGTAAATTGGTAAGAAATGAAATTACCATGGTAAAAATCTTTGTATAACCTGGCCAAACCCTAGAAGATATTTCTAGCTAGTCAAAAGACCATGTGAATGCATTTAGAAGTAAAGAAAACAATTTAATTAGCAAATTCCATTGCTGTCCAGATCAATGTCAGAATTTTTAGAGATAAATGTGGAGCACTCTAGACTTTGGAATTTTTATCATAAGACCTCAGACATATCATATTTACTCACAAAAAGTTTCAAAAATTAATAAGCAATTTTGCTATGATTTAGCATTTATTTTAGGCAAATTGGAAATTCTGCAGAAATCAATAAAAGATTTATGGAGAATTAAATAATGAGAATTTGATGTTGAAATTTTTATGGTAGGTCCATTGTATAGAGATACACCTTCAGTAAAAATTTCAAAAATGAATATGTTTATTTAGTCCTTTAACCAAGCTGAAAAGCAAATTGGTTTTTCTGTGCAGCTTCCACTGTCAGATTTTTAGTAATTAAATGGTAGATCATTTTAACCCCAAAATTTTACTGGACGTAGATAACTTAACCATCAACTTGGGAAAAAAGTTTCGAAAAATCTCGAGATGATTTGACCCGTGAATTAATTTGTTTCCTGCGCTGTCTGGGGAAGAAATTGGAGGTTACTCCCCATCCTGACGTGTGGGTCCACGGCGTCCGCGACACCTGCGCTGGCACCACTGCCGACAGGGACCCAGAAGCCTCCGTGCCCACGCGTCAACCTTCTATTCTCTCCTTCCTTTCTCTCTTGTCTCGCCATGGTGAACCCGAGCCCCGCTGTCGATTTCCTCTTCCTCCCTTCCTCTCTATCTCTCTCTCGTTCTCTCTGTTTCCTCGACGGAACCAACTCGACCGCCTCGGTCCCTTGTCGCAACCCCGCCGCAATCCCGCGCCTCGAGGACACCCTGACCAGCTGCTGCCAGCTCCTAACCTCACCCATGCCTTGACCAAGCCGGAGGAGAATTCTCCAGAGCACGCCCGAATCCGCCGCCACCTTCTCCGTTGCCCAAACCATAGGAGTCGCCCTTCGCTTCTATTTAAGCCCCCACCGAGTGCGTAGCAACCTTTTCAAATCAACACACACCACCATTTACACCCTAACGCCCGAAACCACCCGAGTCGAGCCTTTCTTCTCCATCTCCGGCGGGGTCCGATTTGGGGGAATTTCCAAATTCGTTTGACTCGGTAAGGAAGCGTCCAAATTGAATGGTTTTAGAGCATCTTTAGATACTCACGAAGCTTTTGCGCTTCTTCTTCCAGGCCGAGACATCCCGAGAAGCTCCCTCACCATACAACCTCTTCCGCCGTCGCCGCCGTACGGTGAGAACACCACCCGGCCATCCATTCTTCGGTTTAAGCATATGGATAGGATCCTTAGGTCCTCTAGATGCTTTTGCGCATGACCTTCAAGATTGAAAAACCCCGTAGCTCCTTCGCGCCTTGCGCCGCCGTGAAACGCCGCCGGTCACCGCCGTGCACTCGTTTTTCCCGAACACTAGCTACAACCGAGTACTCCCCTAGCACCGTCTTGGTCTCTGGGTGCCGTAGGAGCGGACCAAACCCGATCGACGCCGCCAGAGAGCCGCCGGCGAGGTCGTCGGTCATCTCCCCTGCACCGGCTCACTGTCATGTGGGCTCAGTTGGTCAGTCTCTTGTGCACACGGTCGCACAGTTTCACTGCCGCGCGGGGCCCCCATGTCAGCTGACTCGGGCTCGTGCCTAGCGAGGGCGCGACTCGCTGCCATGCGGGTCCGGTCGCTCAGCCTCACACAACCATGCGTGCACGCGCGCATGAGTCACTGCCCCGTGGGCCCGGTTGTCAGTGACCGTGGGCCAATTCAAAAGGGCACCCGCGCAAAAGCTAAGGAATACGCTTTCCTTTAAGGAAAGCGCATTTATCTTTTTTTTCTGATTTTAAGAGCTCGAACTGATTCAAATGCTTATAACTTTTGATTTATAACTCCAAATCAAATGAAACAAATTTCTAAATTCACCATAAATCATCTAGTTTCATAATATGTAAAAACATTTGAAACTTGTTTAGCAAATTAACTCTGAAATTGAATTTAAAGCTTAAAGTTTGAATATGTGGCATATAGAAATTTTGCAAAATAAGTCCAAATTGAGTGAAACCAACTTTGTTGGAATCTTTAGGTCAAGTACTATCCAAATATGTAATTATATTTGAATTTAGAGTTAGTTTGTGAAAATTTCCTATTAAGACTTTAGTTAATGCATATATTTAATATAGTCGTAATAACTTAATCAAAAAGCCTCCAAAATGAATGAAACTTGTTTCCTTATGCTCATTACACTGATTAGGACCATTTAGTAAGATAAAAGTTAGGATTTACCATGTTCTTTCATTAAATATGATTAGGGTTGCTTTATATACTAATTTGTATTAGTCCAATTAGTCATACACCCTACAAATGAACTTTGTTAAAAATAAACCTATAATCTTAGCTTCTGAATTAAGTAAATAGGAATGAAATAATACACAAAGAAGATAGCCGTGTTGTATGCCTTAAAACTTTAATCCTTAGGACTATAATTTAACGACTTAGCTAATACTTGAAGTGATGAAATGATTGCTATCATTGGTTGATTTGAATTGGTTTTATTTGAATCTTTCAACTGTTATCTTTATTATTTGTGTATTTGCTTCTTCATCAATATTGAAATGTTCTTTTTACTATGTTCGTATTCGACGTATAGACGCTGAGACCGCCGACTACACTATCGACGACAGATCCGACTTACACCGTCGAGGAGCAAGGCAAGCACCCCTTTGATCATTCTGAACCCAGTTTTTATAAACAACTAAAATGTGATTAAGAATCTTCCTGCATGCTTATGATTTAAATGTCTATTTTAAGTTCCTGGTAGCTATAACCCAAATTGATGAAATACTTCAACCATGTTGACATGAATTCCATGATAACCTTAGGTATGGGTAGATTCATTCCATAGATGGGATATAACGATTATTAATTACATTTGCTTAGTGATGCTTAGAAAATGTCAGCGACATTTTACACCCACACACTTTTCCTTATGAAATCTTTTATGGTTCATTTAAGCAGTAAAGGATACTGGTAGTTTGATAAAAATGAAAATAAAACTACTATTTTGACGTGGGTGATTATTGGCAATAGCCGCTTGTACATGTTTTAACGCACGTAGATAGGAGTGGAGTTATCGCCCATGTCACTTTAAGGACCGAACGAAGTGTCCCGTGATCCAAGATTACCCGTACAACCACAATGCCGGTATGGTGACGGCTATAACCAATTAAGTTATTAAAAACTGATCTTGCATTATGGAAGGTAGTAGTAGCACGGGCATTAGAATATAGGTTTGCTCGAGGTAAGTGCCATCACCGAGGTGTTGACACTTGTCGATGCAACAAGATATCGCCTTACTAATGGGGAGAAATGATCCGTATACACGATGTGCTTCTACCGCCATTTTCTAATGGGGAGGAATGATCCGTGCATACGATGTCCTTCGGCCGCCATTAGTAAGTCTGTCATCTTGAATCGGTGCAATGTCAGGTTTTAGTAATGTAAAGGTTATATATGGGTTTCCCTGGCGACACACCAAAGGAAGTGTGTTATTAAGCTTTGCAAAAAGGGAAGTCATTATTTGTGGGTAAAGCTGTATAACTCTGCAGAGATTAAACTAATCGATTAGCCGTATCCACGGTCATGGATGACTTGGTGAACCCACACTAAGTTAGTTGTTTTCTATTTTGAAAACCTTGGTAAAAGACTTTGGAAAATGTTTCGCGACTGATAAATTTCACATGTCGTTGTATTTTCTTTTGTAAGACCATGGAGGGTCTTGTTCGTTATTTTACTCGCAAAGGGCCGTGAGTAAAATGTTATTATCTTTTTATTACTTGTTATCTCAATTACTTATCAAACTGTCTTTAAAGTTTTATTTACGCTTTCCATCACTATTCAGTATTATTTCATTCAAAACTTTCGCTTTATGCAAAACAACCGTAGAGACCCACTTTCTATTTCAGCCTGCATATATTCTAGGAATTGCATACACTACAAAGTCTTGCGAGTACCAATGTACTCAACTTGCTTCAACAATGTTTTTAGGTGATGAGCAAGATTTCGATAATGATGGGAATGAGTTTGAGGAACCTGCGAGTTTTAGCGACGACTGATCTTTCTAGGTTCATCTCAGCAGTTGCCTGTGGAGTTATGGGATAGTTGGCAAACTATGAGACAGGGTTTTAATTTCCTGCTACTTTTGGTATTGTAATATCACTCTAAAACTTGTGATGTAATAAAAATGTGTATCTGTGTGGCTGTAATATCCAAATTGTGTTTGTGCGTGCCAGCCACTGATCATGGGAATGGCACAGGATGCACTTAAAGAGCCTCATATTTATGTTATTTACTGACATAAAAATGAGGGTCTCACAATATCATTGTCATTAAGATAGCTATTTTACAGGATAGTCTTACAAGTTAGAATAATACTGCAGCGGAAAGAAACAGAAGTCTTGTAGTGTGCCCATCCAATCCCTCAGGCAACTGACAAGGTATAAGCCCTAGACAAAATCATCGTCATTACCCCGAAACCTGCGTCAAAGCACGATCCTTCGAGATATTCTATTTGCCCACCTAAAAACAACAACGATAGCAAGGGTGAGTACATTGCGTACTCAGCAAGACTTGAAGTGTTTGCAAAACCTATGATACATGCAAGCTGATACAAAGTGGGTCTCTACGGTTGTTTGCATAAAGCGAAATTGACAATAGAATACTGAATAGTAATTTGAAAGCATGTTTCATAAAACATTTGGTAAATAAGTAAAGTAATGAGCATCTTTATCAACATATCCCAATTGATCATAATCATATCCACTATCCATCCAAAGGCCAACACATGGCACAAACCACCAATATCGACCTAGACACAAAGACCGCTATATTTGCCCACACAGGGCACAACAGCTGAGTCCAACATTGCCAACAAATGTCAAATGTTGGCTCATCTGCGGGGTAAATTCTATTCCAAATTTTATCTTCACATTTTAGCAAAAATTATTAAAACACCTTCTAACTAGTGCAAGTTCACCAAGTGCTCATAACCGAGAGCGCGGCTAATCGATTAGTTTTAACTCTGCAGAGTGGTACAACTTTACCCACAAATAATGACTTCCCTTCTTGCAATCGATAGTTACACACTTCCTTTGGTGTGTCGCCAGGGAAAAGTCATATATAACCTTTACATTACTAATTCCTGACTTTGCACTAGCCCGGTAACGTCTAACCCTTACTAATGGCGGCAGAAGAACATCGTAGCACGGATCATTTCTCCCCATTAGTAAGGCGTATACCGTTGCATTGGTATGTATCTAACCCACACCCGCGTGTGGACACCCCTACGAGCAATCCCGCAGGAACAGCCCGTGCTACTCCGGCCTTTCCCCGTGCAAAGCCAGTCCTTAGTAACTTAATTAGTTATAGCCGTCCCATACCAGCATTGTGGTTGTACGGGTAATCTTGGATCATACAACACTGAGTTCGGTCCTTAATCCGACCCGGGTGACAATCTCCCCCTAGCTACGTGTGAGCACACCCTCACACAACCGGCTATTGCCAATAAGTCACCCGCGTCCAAATCATAGTTTTATTTCCATTTTTATTAAACTACCAGTATCCTTTACTGTCATATTTAACCTTTTTAAGTTTTTCAAGAACTAAACGTCTCATTCTAAGCATGGCTAAGCATGAATAATTATTAAGCGCGTATACCCATTTCACATATTCATGTGACAATCCATGTCCTAGAGTTATCAAAGGTTCACATGGCAATATTGATTAAGGATATCCACAATTGAGGGTCATAGCTACCATCAACCACAAATTAACATTTTAATAACATAATGCATGCATATAAAACATTGATGAAAGCATTTGAAAATCTGGGATCAACATGTTCAAAGGGTGCTTGCCTTGCTATACGTTGTATACGACGAAATTGATGTCGCTGCCCGTGTTGTTGATGAAGTCGGAGTTGTCGCCGAGTACTCGTTCGGACTTGTCTAAGAGTAGCGTCGATTACGTCAGGTTCTACTCGTTATATCGCGATACATAGCAAATAATAATAAACTCCAATAAGATAAATTCCAAAGAGGCAAAAAGAATACAGATAGAAAAACCAGATAGAAATCCAAGTAAATCATCACACATAACAAGCATGATTTCCGGGTTTAGGTTATATGATTTCAAGTATACGTGTTTTATATCGTCTTTCCAGTCATTTCCCTTACTAACGGTTTAAACTTATATACCGCAACACGATTACTTATTTTCTATGAATCGTTTATCCTTATTTTACGAATTCAAGAAGCGAAGATTGTTTATATTAATGGAATTAAGACATTAGTTAGCGCACCTATTGTAATCCGGTAGTACCGACTCTCGGATCGCGGTATTACAACTTTCTGTAGTACCGTTTTCGAGTTTCGGTAGTACCGACCTTAGGTATTAAAAGGGCGCTAACTAGATTAAAGCTACCGGCTGAACTTATAAGGTTTTCGAATGATTATTACGACATTAGTATTTTAGCTAAGGGCCTTCTTACGCTTAACTATTCATAATCAAGCATTACCGACAAACCTAATACTTAGGGCTTTTGCGCTAATAGGATTCAGATGCAAAGCAAGAAGTAAATTAAATATTTTTCCAGATTATGGTAGTCTATACACTAGGGAGTGATTCTAGGCTTTTCTTCTTAACATTCTCATTTAGACGAGATGTTCTACGGGCTGCCGAAAAGGCTTAAGTGTTACTAAAGTCTATGCGATAACTATTCAATTTTCGTTTTACGTTTGCGGCTACAACTTAAAGAGTTCTTTAACCATTTTTCACGGACTAGCTGGGGGTATCACTAAGAGTGTTTTAAAGTGGGTTCCGTGTCTTTTCACTTTTATCCGAGACGTTTTTCAACTAAAGGAGCATTACGACTTACACAAATTTAATCCTACATTGCATGCATGTGAACTATTTTTGCAAGATTAACTAGTATTGAACTAGAGGTATTTAAATACAGATTCGACAGGAGTTAACACCAATACTTATTTCTACACTTTAACTCCTATTCTAATAATCTATGTATTAAAGGCAAGATTACATACAAACATGAATTTAACTTAAGAAAACATGGATTATGGTTGTCATAGTCTAATCCGGTCCTAAGGGTTATCTTCACTATATTTTGAATTTGCACAAATTGTTTATCACTATTTAAGTTGTTAATGCATTGAGAAGCAACATAATGCAAACTTAGCACAAACTAACCTCAAATCTAACCATTTTTACGTACGTGCATTGCATATGGTCTAAGGGACCTAACGAAGTTTGTTTCATCAATTTTGGAGTTCAATTACTCAAATTCTACACATGGCATATTTCAACCTAGCATTCAAATTCGAATCTACAATTTAAACAGAAGGCAATTATTCAATAATTTTGCATAAAAGGTTGTCTACTGCCTAATCAATGTTAGGAAATTTGTTGCACGAAATTTGAATCAAAAATAAACAAGTTACGCGTTTTCGAACATCTAGTGCGTTGGAATCGAACTTAACTAAAAACAAATCTAAAACAAGTTAAAACTTAAATATTTTTACATAGTTGGGCAAATGAGGTCATAAAGATTCTAACGGAATTAGTTTATCTCTAATCGGAGTTCATTTGTACAAAATTTAATATTTAGCACCTTTCTAACCCTTCTATTTAACTTTAAATTTCGATTTCAAACAGAGGTTATAAATTCAACATTTTTGCATAAACAGAAACTAGAGATCACAATATGAATTTATAAATTTATTTTTACTTTATTTGGACATTCATAGCAAAAGATATGAAAGATTGGATTAAATAGGGCAAAAGATAGAAAATTTGGCTTGATCAGGACTCGAACTGGGGACACGTTGGATCAGCCGTGGAGCACTTGCCACCAGGCTGCGTTGTTGCTTGGGAGTGAAAGGCTAGCTAATCTAGTTGAGCTAATATCCAAAAATATGAAGCAAAAATTGCAACAGGGTCGGCTTGGTGGGGATTTGAACCCGGGTTTGCTGAGCCACGAACAAGGGCTCCCACCACTAGGCCAGATTCTTACTTGCGACAAGGATGCATGTCCAAGTTTTTTTTTGAGCTCACCTTCGTCTGCTAACTTTAGCAGGCGTTCGGTTGGAGGATGAGGAAGCGACTGCAGTGGATTGTTCCGGCTGCCATAGCTGCAAATGAAGAGCAAGAAGAGAAGCTCAGGTGGCAGAGGGAAGCACAATGTGTAGGCAACTCGATCAAGAGCTCACCCAGGCTGGAGAATGGCAGAAGCAGCGAGTTTGCCGGCAATGTAACGAACGACAGTGAACCAGATTGAAGACAGACAGTTTTAGCTCGAGTGAGGAAGGAAAAGGTATTAGTGACCCAACCGAGATAAGGTGGCTCGGTTAGAGCAGTGCAGTCCTCGTCGCGGCAGCACAGAAGAGTGAGAAGCTTGTCGTAACGGCTACAGTGATTTTCGATCAGCGGCAGCTTCTGCAAGCGATGGGATTCGGAAAGGAACAGCAGCTCAGATAACTGAGGGAAACACTTCAGCACAAGGGTGAAGGAAGCTAGATCAAAAACTTACCCAGAGAAGGAATGGTAGTGGATGGATGCTTCGGTTGATCCTCTTTCTAAGCTTTCGTTTGGATTGTAGCGGGGAGCTAGCCGAAGTCGAAGGAGGGCAGATGGTCTTTTGTGGCTGAAAGGTGCTGGCAACTAGAAGAGAAAGAAAGGATTAGATCATAGAGGGACTTCATGGCAACATGAAATGAAACACTAGTTCACCGAGTGATGATCCAGTGTGCAGCTCCCTGACCGGCAGTGACAGAATGGAGAAGAAGCTCGGCAATTGAGAGGAAGAACAAATGAAGTGGCCTTCTGGGAGCAACAAGATGTTAAGGAGCAGTTTGGCAAGTTTTATTGGCAGTGGAATGTTTTGGCCGGAGCAAGAGGACAGTGTTGTTGTGAGTTCGATCGGGACAAGGAAATCAAGTGGCCCTAGGGTTGGCAGGGTATGGGCGACGTGATGTTGGGGTATGGCTGGCTCATCAAAGGGTGGTTCCAAATTCCAAGATTGTCAGTACTGAACGGAGAAGAGCGACGGGATTGAGCGGTGGCTTCGGCCGGGAGGGCCAAGGCAGCGGCTCCAGCTCGGTTACTCTGGCTCTTGCTGAAGTTCTTGGGATGGAATTTGGAGCTAGCTCGGTTGCTTCGATCGGCTTCGCGTGGCCTCAACGCAGGGAAGAAACAAAGCAGAGGGAGATTCTAGAAGTGCTAGAGGGATGGAGGATAACCTTAGCTTTGATTTGTAAGTTGCAGCATTGACTGGAGGAGAAGAGACTAAAGAAAAGAAACAGGGGGCAGGTCGGTTCTGGATGGCTACGTGAGCTACAGAAGAAAACAGCAGGGTATGGTGGAAGTTCAAGTCGGTGCCGCAAGGCTTGACTGGATTCACATGGTATTGGGAGTAGTTCAAGGGTCAAATTTACTTTGGTAAAAAGTTTTGGTACCAATTTACTTTTACTCTTTTACTTTTTACCCTTTTACTATTTTACTAATTGATTTCCTTTTTGAAATCCAAATTAAAGAGTAAAAATTTCATAATTTGAGATTTTTGGTTCAAACAAAATTTTGAATTACACATTTTCTGCTAGGCCCATTTTCGGGATGTTACAGAGAATTATGCGGGTTCGATCCCCGCTCATGAGATCATGTGCTTTTGAACATAGATAGTGTAATCGATGCATTCAGTACCTAGATCATCGAGACACATAAGTCAAGTTGTTTTTCAAGTGGTCCTCTCTTGGAATTTCTTGTTTCGTTGCGGGGTATCTTCGGGTCAAAGAAATGCCGGATCTGATCAGACTCAAAGACCGGCTGCGAAGCATTGTGTCAGACGAGTTCCAATACCGCAATATGGCATACTCGTGGGTATAGAAGACAGAGAAGAAAAGAGCCCGTTTTAATGAGCTCCAGAGGCCCACTCGAAGCGTAAAGAGAAGTATGTAGCGGCGAGCCAGCCAGGCGCGCTGCGGTAGATTGGTCATTGGCAACAGCTATGGATGGAGAGAAAAGTGAAGAAATGATGGTCTAACTTCCGCAGGATGATAAGCTAGGCAAAAGTCGTCGGAAATATTGAACGCCGTCCGTCAATCTCATTTTCCCATTCAAGTGTTAAGTAGGAAACCTGGTTTTGTTTTCATAAATGGCATTTTTTCTAGTCAATCGATTATGAAATGAAAAAAATACCGGTGTTTCATACTTTGATCGATAATATATAAGTGAGAATTCCTTCACCAGGTCGTATAGCTGCCAGAGTTAGTCAATGCTTTCTCTTGGTCCCTTCTGTTCCTTGTCTAGGGGAGATTTCTATTGGGTGGGGGATTACTATCTTCTGCTATGCCCCCCTTCTCCTGCGCAATGAGGTTTCAATTCATGCTTCTACTTTTTTTTGGAGTTGCGTGAAATTCCATTTTCTTTTTTTTGAATAAAAGGCAGGAGCGCTTAAGAAGAGAAGTTAACGGATTACAGAAAAAGAAAAACCAGAGACAGGTCGACAAGACTTTTTTTTGAAATTCCATTTTCTACAAAGGCTTTCTTATGAACTAAATCGTTACATAAAGGGAGAAGGATCTGATAAAGTGATTTATTTATTGGTTTTCTTGAGGAAAAGCTAAATCTTCTAATTGGGAATTTCGAAATAAATAATATGTCGCTGAAGAATGTTAGCACTTATGGTACTTGTAGGCTCAGTTGGAAGGAGACATAGACCCTTGTGGAAAACTCGAAAGTTGAAGCAATTGCTTGGACTGGAACTGGCGATGATATTAGCTGGATTTTATGTGGTTTTCTGGCTCAGAAAGCTTCATGGTAGGTAGGATGGAGAGAGCTCAAGTGCCTAAAAAAACACGAGGTTTCCTGGCCAAACCTATAAGAACGAAGCATTCATGAAAAGAAAGAATCGGTAACGGATTGAACTTTCGGTAGTAATGATCTTAGAAAATTTACATCACGAACACAGAGATTGACTGGATCCCCCGGAACCTCGAGCGAGCGATTAAAGAATTCTTTTGCTTCGCACCTTGTATACTCTATTGTCACGGCTTGCTGGAGTTCACTAAATTCTTTCACTTTAAGCTATGTCCCCTCCTCCTTACCTCCCCACTGAACGCCTCGAACCGGGCGTGGAAGACCCTCTTGCCTACTCGATCTTCCTGCGGATACTAAAAGGAAAGCTTTAGCGATGAAAAGAAATGGTTTATACAAAGATTCCTGCTGACTTGATTGAGCGAGTGGCGGGTTGTGCAAGAACTCTCTTTCTTTCAAGTATCGGATCGCAAATGAGAAAAGGAATAGTAGTTCCATCTTTGACTAATATAGACGAAGCTTCGAGAGTATGTCCTCAACAATTAAGCAGCCAAGATTGTTGAAAAACTCCTATTTATATGCCTATAAAGACCGGACAGGAAGCCCACAAAAGGAGTCAGTCAATTGAATAAGTGCAACTTACTCCGTCTTACTTGCTCCATTAGTAGGTCTAGTATATATACATGTGGAACTCGTCTATTGCTCTTTTAATAAAGAAAAAAAGGTATATTGTTTGGCTCTATTCATCACCTCTAAACTATCAAGCCTGCCCGAAAGCCGATACCTTACTTTTCTTAAAGGCCTTTTGGCCTTGAATCCATCCTATCCACTCTGGTAGCTACCGGAACTCCCCTAATTAATAAGAATAAGGCCGAACCTAAAGAAGGAAATCTTTTTCGGTTCAAAAGGGAACTTAAAGGAAGCATTCGTTTTCTTTTCTCAATCAAGTTAGCTATCCATACCGGAAATGGAAGGTTTTCTTTCCCGCTGCTCAAAAGGAGCCCGTACTCCTGGTCACCGATATCACCTATCCTCGCTCTACTTTCCTCACGGTATTAGAGAATACCCCCAATTGCTTTTGTGCGGCTGAGCTTCTCCGGCCAAGCTCTGAGTCTGCTTGTTCATCCAAATCTGCACTAATGATGACAGGAAAAGTCTCATCCGGTCCAAGGAGCGATACGAGTTTAGGTGGCAGTGGTTTCAACTCAATTTTCGGCTTGGTCTCGGGTGCGGGATGCCTTTGTAGTTGAAATTTATCTGCTGCCCGGTTGCGATTGCATCCAACTTCGGTTTAATCGGTTCTTGCTTGAATTCATCGATCCTGCTCAAGCAGTTGTGCAATCTCAAGGACTTCTTGCTCTTCCAGCTTGTCACGAGGATCGTGATTCTCCAGGAATTTCTGCAGTGGGTCTCTCGGGAGATATTTCGCAAGTGTGCTTTCAATCATTTCTTCAGAACTTCTAACCTGCAACAGAAATGTCATGAGAGGGATATTTCATCATTTTGTTCAGGTTCAATTCAACCTTCTTCTCTCCAACAATCAGCGTTAGCTTTCCAATCAAGTGTCATGACTCAGTTGGGCAATATTTCAAAAGCTGGATGGGACCAGTGGGTCCGAGGCTAGCCAATCCAATGAAAAAGAGAAACTATCATTTTACAATGAAAAAACCAAACATGAAGTACCGACCATCAACCCAAAAGAGGTGCTTCACAGCACCATTCTTTCTTGTGTCTTGTGCTCTTCATTCTGTCTTTGTTCTTCAAAGATTCTCTAGGTTTCCTATGGCTCTTTTAAGTCTGTATAGGGTTTTGTTAGAGATTGCTCAGGTTGTTCTAATCTTTGAATTTCGTGTTTTTTGTGTGCTTTTTATGCTGTATTCCTAGCCTAGGCTTTTCTCTGTTGTTTTCCTTAGGTGTTATAGAGGCGAAATAGGAATGCATGTAAGTTTTTTCAAACAATATCATATTTATACAGGGGGAAATCCGTATTAGGAATTCATTTCTGTTGTAGCTCAGCGCTTTTAAGTTGTTGTTCTGTGTTTGTCTGTTTCTTTGTCTTTGCTGCACCCAAACTCCCCAATTTATGACTTAGAGACGCAGGCCTGGTTACAGCCTGTTGGCACCAAGCGGTCAGCTCCCGATCTTGGTAAGGCTCCCCATCCCCACTCGAAAGGAAAAGAGACGACATCGAGGCAAAAGGGAGCAAGCTATCATCTTCTAAGTCCGTTTCGCCGGTACCGCCGGCTGCAATGCCGGTACCGGTGGTCTCGATGCAGGTGCGAGGAGGCGTCGTACTAGGCTCCATTGTTGGTTACGTGGAACTCGAGCTTTAGGTTGAGTCGAGCGAGTTGCTAGGTTCAACCCTAAAAACAAGTCCAGCCATCTGCGTTCGAACAACGTTAGATCTTCGATATCGAACCACGACTAGCCGCCGCCATTGGTTATGCATGCTGATCAACAGTGGTGTGGAGAAATCCTTTCTTCTTCGGTTGGCTACCAGAGAAGTCAAGGATATGATCCAAAATCACGATACTAGCGGAATGAATTTGGGATGCGTGTCTAAGAGTGTCGCTTCATCGCTCGAAGATATAAGAGAATTTAGCGCTATGAAGGAAGAATTTTGACAATAGGCGGCCTCGATGATATGGACGAATTGTCTACTCGAGAGTCGGAAGAAGAACTCAAGCGGCATTTGAAAATGCTACCTACCCGAGTTCCTTTTTCTTTGCTTTTCATGATTGACAATTTGTGAGAGTGGTAGATTGCATTTCTTACTTGGACATAGCACCCCATTTGACTTTCATTGATTTTCCTAGTTGTGTTGCTTTCCTTCCGGAACCTTGCTCAAGTGAAGTACCAGGTAGGAGCGTCAGGTCTTTCAAAATTGTTTTTTCATAAGGTCATCGGTTTACTCTTTTGGTCCTTCGACCTTTTTTGGATCTGATGTTTTATTCCCCTATTTTGATTTTCTAAAGTTTCATCGTACTTCTTCTAAAGAGCCTAGCAAGAATCCATTTTGATTCAATTGTTCGAGGAAGAGGATATTGGAAAACTAGTTGCCTTTCGGCAGTCCCTTCTCTCGCCGCACCGTAATAGAGGCCTAATTTCCTTCTGCTGAGCGACCACTTGAAACTCTTCGTGCCAATCTTCTCTCCCTCCTCGGGAAGCTTCATCAGGGCTTCTTGGACATATGAAATCTTTCTTCCCGCCTATTCGTACACCAGCTTTGAAGGAACCTGCCTTCCTTACTAACTACTTTCGGCGGACAACCACACTTTAAAATGCTTACTTAGGTGCAAACTCTTACTTTTGATCGGAGCGAGCTCTCTTGCATATATATGACTTCATAAGAAAAAGTACCTATTTTTAGACGGGCTGCTTTTAGAAAGCATAAAAGCGGGCCATTCCAATCTCATCATCAGTCTGAGGTCTCTAAAGATCTTTCCAATCTAAGCAAAGAAAAGCTTAAAGAAGAATCCCCTTCTGCCGTGAGCTAGCCAACCTTCCTTCTAATTCTGCTTCCAATTCATTCCATAGACAAATATAGAGCACTACCTAGCTTTTCCAGACAGGTATGCTTCATAAGGGTTTTTCACACCTTCTTTAATAAGAAAGAAAAGAAGTCGAGCAATAATAAGTGGAAGCTTTTTTCCCACAAATCAAAATAAATAAAAATAATACAAACTACACTAGTTATATGATACTATGCACATGAAAATACTCGTCGTTCTATTTTTATGATATCTAAAGATAAATCAATTTATAAGGTACCCTAACCCAGTTACTGGTGAAAATGATACACCTTACCATGCCGACACGGGTAGAAAATCTATAGAAAAAGTAAATAAATTAGAGAGCTTACTTCCATGCTTGTACCGGCACCACCCGCTTATTGATTGTAGTTGTCGCCGCTTCAACTTTTTTTTTGCATTATCCTTTCATCACTTGGTACGCATAGCTGCAGGCTCTTTACCAAAGATACGGGCTAAGTTGGGACCTACCTCTTGCATTTTGCATTCTATCTCTTGCATGCAACACGACTACTAACGAGAGAGTATGGAAAGCTAAACCTCTGAGCTTATTCTAAAGTTGCACACCGGCGAAGAAAGTTCTACAAGTTATACACTACGAAGAGAGAGTAACTACTGAGAGCTAATCTGAAGAGAAGAGCTGCTTTGAGCGATATCGCCTCTTCCCGTTGGAGTATCGGAGTGAAAAAAACACTATAAGTGAGTAAGGGATACAGCTAAGCCCTTGTGCCCCTGGGACAATGAACATAATAGACTGAACTGGTGGTATAGCTTTTAGTATTAGTGGATTAGCTAGTTCCGGTAGCTTTGAACTCTTCTTTCGTGGAGGGAAATGGAATTCTTATTCGAAAGGCATTAGTCAGGCTAGAAGGTAATGAGTGCACTACTTTGTCACGTGAAAGTGGTCTGAGGAAGAGATTCGGGATAAGGGCAATGCGGATATTGCTTAAAGTGGGTGGAGTAAGAGGAAGTCTTTTTTCAATTCCTTTGGAAAGCTCTCAAAAAGGCGGTGTAACACCCCGGCATTTAATATGCCTGAATGCTACCAAACATAAGCTAAACAACATCTAAATAGGGGTTTTTCAATTCCTTTGGAAAGCTCTCAAAAAGGCGGAAGCACATGAAAGGCTGTTCAGGTAAAAATGACTCATAGGAGAACTCAAAGCACTGCTCAACGCGGGCTAGTCAAGACTGAAACCTAGTCATAGGGGTTTTTTACTCTTTTATTGTAAGCTCGCTTTCTCTGAGATAGAAAATAATGGTCTAAAATTTGACACATTCACTACTACAAAATCGGGCATCACAAACGGTCTATTAGAAACGGTTTGGTGCGAACCGGTTGTAATGCTCGCACTGAAGCGATTCTGTAACAGTAGGAGGGATCTCTAGAAGCGGTTCGTGGCACGAACCCTTCTAAAGCCCCACCTTTAGAAAGGGTTCGTGACACGAGCCCCTTCTAAAGGTCTTTACAAGCGGTTCGTGTCCCCAACCGCTTCTAAAGCTTTAGAAGGGGTTCGTGTCACGAACCGCTTCTAAAGCCGGGCTTTAGAAGGGGTTCGTGACACGAACCGCTTCTAAAGACCCTTCGAAAGGGGTTCGTGTCACGAACCGCTTGTAGAAGCTTGATTTTAGAAATAATAAAAGGAATGCGTGCCCTACTCTATCAGAGAGCACGCGTGGGTGGGTTGGCTAGATGGATGAGGCGAGTCACGAGGATGGAGTGCTGGTCGTGGGTTCGAATCCCGTTCCCACGATATTATTACTGTCTTTTACTACTTGGTGTGGCACCAACACAAGCGGTTCCTAGAACCGCTTGTGATACCCTTCGAGGTATCACAACCGGTTGCCTAGAAGCGGTTGTAAAACCGCTTCTAGAAGTGGTTCCAAACCGCTTGTAGAAGCTTGTTCTGTAGTAGTGATTGGTTGCGCCGGAGTCAAGCATCGGGGCTAGTCCGTTCTAGGGCTTTTTAATATGGCTTTTATTCTGGGACAGGAACGGGAATCTTCTATAATAGTATTAGGCTTGGGCTATATATGGTGAGTCACGGTAGGAAGTGAAGGATCGTTATTTTTGATCCAGTTGATTTTGATGATGAGTATTTGAAAAAGATTTGAAACCAGTTTGATATTTCGACAAGATTTATTTTTTGATTTCTTTATTTGAAAAGATCTGAAATCAGTTTGATTATTTGAAAAGCTTTTTTGATTTTTGCAAAGGTTTTTGTTCGTATTTTGAAATCGTGTTCTTAGAATATTTAATGCAATGCACTCTTGTGAGTGGTTGCATGGTTTAATGTGAGTCAAGTCGCGGACTTGTGCTCGGAATCGTTTTGTGGTTTGTTCATGTGCAGGTATTGCTCGAGGGCGAATGTGGTCGATGACGGGACTGGAACTAGGTTCATGGAGGAACTGAGGTTCGGGACTAGGTTCAGGGGGAACTGAGGTCTTGGTGGTCAAGGATGTCATGCGGGACGTTCGGGCTAAGAGAATGGTGCACATGAAGAATGGTTAGTCACGTGAGAATGGCATGAGGTCATTCGCGTGCAAAGTGTTAGTCACGTGAGTATGGTAGGGTTGCCATACGCGTGCAAGAGTTGTACTCGGCCAGGTTGGGCCAAGTGGAGTTGTGTTGAATACATGCTCTTTCTAGGATTAGGAGTGGGAATCCTTTTAGGATTAGGAATCCTTCTAGGATTAGGACTCCTAGGATTAGGTGTGTTTGCCTTCTTTAAATAGAGGGGTTGCCTCCTGTTGAAGGCAATCAAGCTTTGAGCAAGCTTTAGGGTTGTACTCTTTTGTTTGGAGTATTTTAGACAAAAGAAAGGAGAAATAAAGATCAAGTTCATCAAATCTTTCGGCGAGCTACAATTCTAGTTAGATTTATTCTCGCCATCTTCTGGAACAGTAAGCTTGCGAAGGTCATAACTTTTGATCCGTAAGTCCGATTGAGCTGATTCTTTTTGGGTTTGATTTGTATTGGAATCTAGTTTCTTGTGTCCAAATTTTAGATTGATCGGACGGTTGGATCTCTGGGAATTCGCGTTTTACCAAACCTCTATCATTCTGTTTTTTTTCGAAAACGAGGCAATTATTTGGTTCTATTTTGGGGTAAACTTTTAATAGATCAAGAATTTGGTTTTAGCTTCCGCACAATCATTCACCCCCCCTCTGATTGCTATATTCGGTCCTTCAAGTGGTATCAGAGCAAGGTTAAGGTATGGCGTCAGACAGGTATGTTAATCGTCCTCCTATGCTTGATGATTCGAATTTTTCTTATTGGAAGAGTCGTATGCAATCCTATATTGAGGCTCAAGGTAATGATGTTTGGTGCAAAGTTTCTACTGTTTTTGATGTTCCTGATATAGTCACCAATGATAACAAAGTAGACGTTGATTTGAATGCTAAAGCTAGAAACTTGATTTTTTAAGGAATTTCTGAAAAAGAATTTGATCGAGTTTCTCATCTACGATCTGCTTATTCTGTTTGGAAGACATTATGTGACTATCATGAAGGTTCTACTAAGATTAAGAAAGTGCGCAAAAATATTTACCAAAAGGATTTTTCTGATTTTGCTATGAGACTAGGAGAATCAATTGATGATCTTTTCTCTCGATTTGAGAAAATCTTGTGTAATTTGCGTGGTGTTGGAGTTACTAATTCAGTTGAGGATAACGCTAGTAAAATTTTGAGATCTCTTAGTCCTGAATGGCGCATGGTTGTTACTGCAATTAATCAAACTGTTGACTTGGATACTTTGACCATGGATGATCTTTATTCTAGACTGAAAACTTATGAGATGGATTCTTTGTCACCTAGTGATAATAAATCCTCTACACATGCACTTGTTGCTAACCCCAGCACTTCGTCTGGATTACCATCTTTTGGTTCCTTGTCTGCATTGGCTTCTTTTTCAGATGAACAGTTTGAGATGCTTCCTGAAGAAGATCTTGTGCTCATCTCCTCACGTGCTTTTAAAGCACTCAACAATTTGAGGATGAGGAGGCGTGGAGGCACAACTTCGAGGTCCTTCAACTGTTTTGAATGTGGCCTTCCCGGGCATGTTAAAGCAAACTGTCCCAAGTTGAAGAAGAAAGAAGAACGGGAATCGGCACAACACAGCTCAAGACACACTACTTCTAGGCGCCCCAATTTTCGAAAAGTTGCTAAGAAAGTCTTAGCCGCCATAGAGGAGTGTGATCTTAGCGATGTGGATTTTGAGAGTGATAATGAGCCACATGATAAGAAGAAGGACAAGAAGGGAGATTCCGATGATGACTTCACCGGGATGTGTTTCATGACTAGAAGGGATAGCGACAACGACTCCGACCTTGAAGAGGTGAGACCTTCCTATGATGACCTTGAGTATGCCATGGTTAAATTAGCTTCAGAACTAAAAAAGTCTAAGAAGGCTCTTAAAGAAAAAGATCTAGAAATTGATAGTTCCAATTCTGAAATTGCAAGGCTTAGATCTTTAATTCCTGATGATGATTCTTGCAAATCTTGTGATGTGCTACAATCTGAAGTTATTGCTTTAAGGAGTGTTCATGCTTCCCTATTGCATCAAAATAAGAAACATGTTAAACATGCTAGCTGTTCCACTGATGATTTGCATGGTTCAATCTCTTGTCCTAAATGCTCGATTCTTGAATTGAAATTGAAAGATGCAAATGCTAGAGTTTCTCAGATGACTAATAACATGCTCACTCATGAGGTTCTTTCATGCTCTACTTGTCGCAAACAGAAAGAGAAGGTTGATATTCCTTGCAATAATTGTCTTGTGCTTTCTCGTAAAGTTGATTACTTGCAAGATTGTTTAGAGCGTTTTACTAAAGGAAAGAAAAACCTAAATATGATTTTGGATCAATCAAAAGTCAGCACTCATCACAAAGGTTTAGGTTTTGATCCTTATGCTCATCACAAATCACATGCTCCTACTGTTGTTAAAGCTCTTGAAAGTGGAAAGTTTGAAATTGTCAAAGAGCCTGAGAAAACTGTTTTTAAATCTGCTGGAATTTTATCTTCTACTATGATGAGTGCAAATGTTGCTTCTACTTCTAAAGCTAAACATCATGTTAAATACACTTGCACTCACTGTGGTAAAGATGGTCATTTAGTTCAGTTCTGCTTTAGACTAGCTAAACAACAAAGGATAGAAAGGTTCAATGCTAAGTCTAATGTTAGAAAGACACACTTTGCTTCTCATTATGTGCCCAGGGTGAAGCAAACACCTTTTGTTGCTAAAAACACGAGAAAAGACAAATCTTCTTTTATGCATAAGAATGCTCGTGTTGTGCCAACTGTTGTGCGTCGTGTGTCTCAGTACTGGATTCCTAAACATCTTATTTCTAACCCCAGTACCGAGACATCGACACTTTCTGCTTCTATGTAGGCTTCTCACGCGAGGAAGGAGAACATATGGCTAGTGGATTCCGGATGCTCACGCCACATGTCCGATGATAAGAATTGGTTCTCCTCCTTCACTTGTGCATCTCGTGCTAAAAGTGTTATTTTTCAAGATGCTTCCTCCACCTCTGTTTTCGCAAAAGGCACTAGTCCAAATAGTGCACGTACAGGTGCATATGTTCAAGGGGAGAGTATCTTTGTTGATGAAGATGATGATGATGCTGTTCAGGATGAGATAATTGGAGTTTGTTGTGTGCTTGTGTGCTCGTTTTCAAGCTTCCCCGCGTGCTTCACATCGACAAGCTATCAAGAGGATTTTAAGGTATCTCCGTGGTACTCAAGATTTTGGCATTTGGCTTTCTGCTTCTTCACGCATTAGTTTAAGACCTTTCTCTGATGCTGAATTTGGAGGATGTGGAATTGATAGAAAAAGTACATCTGGTTCATGCCACTTCTTGAGTAATTCTCTTTCTTGGACACATTGACATCATATTTCATTTTCTTAGAGATCATGTTGAAAAAAGAGCTATTGAACTGAAATTTGTTGATTCGGTGCTCGACTTATCGATATTTTCACTAAACCGCTTGATTTTTCTCGCTTTTGCTTTCTTACGCGGTGAACTTGGGATCATTCATCCCCATGGGTTGATTTGAGGGGAGTCTTGAGTTTATCTCTTTTGGGTTACTTGACTTTGGTTCCTACAAGTGATTTTTTTATAAGTGGTATTTTGACTTTACACCTCAAGTAAAATCCTGCTTACATTGCATCATGTAGTACAAAGCTTTGGTGATTATTCTTGTGTATATAGCCAAGTTAATGCTCAATGCTTTACTTATCACTAAAAGGCTAAAATAATTCAATTTGAGATGCTTTTCGAGAATATTTTGGCTCTTGCTCATTATGGTATTGCATTTGTGAAATAGGCTTAAAAGTTTCTTGTCATCTGTTGAAAGGCTAGAGCTGATTAGAAACTATGTGTGAGCTTTTTGTTGGACTTCAAATGATCATTATGAGTCTCAAGCAAAATCAGTGTTTTAATGTTAAAAGCAAGTTGAAAAGATGCAAGCAAAAGCTACTTGGCTAAACACAAGTTTAGTACAATGTGCAGACTTCCTTGCCAGGATTTAAATGCAAAAGATGCAAGAAAAGGCTACTTGTCTAAACAAAAGTTCAGAACAATGTGAAGCCACTTGCCAATTTAAACTGAGAAAGATACAAGAAAGAACTACCTACTCATACACAAGTATGGGCTAGTGTGCGATTACTTGTCATCCCTCAAGTTGATCACAAAGCAAAATTGTCAAACTTGCTAAAAGAGAAAAGGAAATTCAAATGGTTGAAAAAGGATTGAGACAAATATTAGTGAATTTGAAAGTCTCTCTATGCTCATGATAGATTTCTTTTTCGCTTTGGCAAAATCTGTTTATGACATTTTACTTGTTTGCTCTAATTTGCTTATGCAATAACTATTCTATGTGTTAGAGCCTCCATATTCTCACAATTTGCTTTCTCATTGGATAATTTGATACAAAATGAGAAAGTTCTCCTAAAAACTCTTCAAATGCTTTACTTTGATTATATACCTTGAATATACTTCAAAGCTTGAGATACTGCATTCATTAAGGGGGAGTTTTGAGATCTTGATGACTATTTTGTCAAAAAGGGGGAGAACAAGTCAAGGAGGTTTTTGAATTGGGATTATTTGTTCTTTTGGTTCTTGCTCAATCTCTTGTCAAATCTTATATTGTGTTTTGTCAAATTACTCATCAAGGGGGAGATTGAAGGATCGTTATTTTTGATCCAGTTGATTTTGATGATGAGTATTTGAAAAAGATTTGAAACCAGTTTGATATTTCGACAAGATTTATTTTTTGATTTCTTTATTTGAAAAGATCTGAAATCAGTTTGATTATTTGAAAAGCTTTTTTGATTTTTGCAAAGGTTTTTGTTCGTATTTTGAAATCGTGTTCTTAGAATATTTAATGCAATGCACTCTCGTGAGTGGTTGCATGGTTTAATGTGAGTCAAGTCGCGGACTTGTGCTCGGAATCGTTTTGTGGTTTGTTCATGTGCAGGTATTGCTCGAGGGCGAATGTGGTCGATGACGGGACTGGAACTAGGTTCATGGAGGAACTGAGGTTCGGGACTAGGTTCGAGGGGAACCGAGGTCTTGGTGGTCAAGGATGTCATGCGGGACGCTCGGGCTAAGAGAATGGTGCACATGAAGAATGGTTAGTCACGTGAGAATGGCATGAGGTCATTCGGCGTGCAAAGTGTTAGTCACGTGAGTATGGTAGGGTTGCCATACGCGTGCAAGAGTTGTACTCGGCCAGGTTGGGCCAAGTGGAGTTGTGTTGAATACATGCTCTTTCTAGGATTAGGAGTGGGAATCCTTTTAGGATTAGGAATCCTTCTAGGATTAGGACTCCTAGGATTAGGTGTGTTTGCCTTCTTTAAATAGAGGGGTTGCCTCCTGTTGAAGGCAATCAAGCTTTGAGCAAGCTTTAGGGTTGTACTCTTTTGTTTGGAGTATTTTAGACAAAAGAAAGGAGAAATAAAGATCAAGTTCATCAAATCTTTCGGCGAGCTACAATTCTAGTTAGATTTATTCTCGCCATCTTCTGGAACAGTAAGCTTGCGAAGGTCATAACTTTTGATCCGTAAGTCCGATTGAGCTGATTCTTTTTGGGTTTGATTTGTATTGGAATCTAGTTTCTTGTGTCCAAATTTTAGATTGATCGGACGGTTGGATCTCTGGGAATTCGCGTTTTACCAAACCTCTATCATTCTGTTTTTTTTCGAAAATGAGGCAATTATTTGGTTCTATTTTGGGGTAAACTTTTAATAGATCAAGAATTTGGTTTTAGCTTCCGCACAATCATTCACCCCCCCTCTGATTGCTATATTCGGTCCTTCAGGAAGTATTTGGTAGGGTAAAACTATTAGGAAGGTAAGGAACGAAAAGTAGCTATACTGGAAAGTATAGGAAAGCAAGTTGCTATGGAGAACTTATTCTTGTAGGTAGTCTTCGTCTGGCACTTTTTTTATTAGCCCTCCTCTATACTACTGCTTCTCTCTTAGATTCCCTTGTTAGGATGGCAAGTCTATAGTAAAATCTGCTAGGCTTTTGACAGGAAGTTCCTAGTCATTCGATACAATTGTTTGGAACGATTTCTCTCTAGGAAAAGAAGTTTAACAAGCAGATGAGTAGTACAAGCTTAATCAGAGTATGGCTAATCTGGAAGAGGGAGTTTACCAAGCTGCAGAGTTGGGTAGGCTATATTCCCCTCTGGGAGAAGAAGTTTAACAAGCTGGTGAGTGGGGTCGACTACTCTTAAGCACTGAGTTCGATGGTTTTGAGGGATATGCGCTTGAAAAATAATATACTTGGGAATATTGACTTGAAAAGCGAGTAGAGTTTGGGGTTATTGACTTAGAAAGGTAGACTTCTTTTAGGAAGAAAGTTACACTACTTATAAAGGAAAACTTGGGCGGAGACAGTTACACTAGTTGAAAAGGGCTTACTTGAATCTGGGAAAGAGTAACACGACTTTTCCATCTTGAGTTCGACTTGTCTTTGAGGTGCTTTGAGAACACTACCTTTGGAGCTTTGAGTACGCTTACCTTTCTTTTACATGCGAGCTAGCAAGCTACGCCCTTGTCCTTTTACCTATACCTTTAACGGATTGAC